>CM024757.1:128887936-128959101 GCA_014218235.1 Colocasia esculenta
AGGAAGAGTTATATGATATCAAGGATGTGGTAGGAATATGTTATCATGGTTTAAAACCTAGTATATATTATATCTTGAACTGTCTTTCATGTGACTTGCTGGGTCTGTAGACTCACACTTGACTAACATTTCATGAGAGACTGAGGATACCCAGGAGTTAGTGCACACTGACTCGGTCCGTGAGGATGTGGAGGCTTAGTGTTTTACTTGAGTGTTTGCGAGATTATGTATGTGAGGACATGATGTACTTTGAATTTTATGCATTTGGACTTATGAAGTGTAATAGTTTGGATTATTGCGATCTTTCCGTTATGTTTTAGACTTAGTATTTGGATATGACGTTGATTGAGAAATTTGGTTCCATGTTCCATTGCCACTTGTTGGAATTAAATTGTCATTTATGTATGTCTCAATCTGTACCGTCTATTGTTGGATATTTTCCATTGTAATACCTTTATTGCATCCAATGTGAGTTGGAATAACTATATTGGGTCCAAGAGGGGCGTTACATAAAATGTTCAATCAAATATAATTATTGAAATGTAATTTAATACAACATAAAAATTATCATGATAATAAAAAAAATTCAAGAAAGATCCGCCTCATCCTCCTCCTTATAATCCCACATCATCATATGACAAATGGAACTGTGACAAATAATCTTTAGATGTCTGCTCCTTTCCTTGTGTCTCTACCACTGGTTTTTCATCTTGGATTAATAAATCTTCTTCTTGGACTAAAGCAGCATTCTAAAAGTAATGAGACCCAAGTGGCACATAAAGTCACATTCAATTAAATAAGAACAATAGTCCAGCACACTCATAATAAACACCTTGTATATAGTTTTTTGGTATTCGGTATGATTGTTTAGACCACCGCCCTACTAGACCAAAGAAAGGGATTCGAAACTCAACAACTTCTGAAAAATCTCCCCAAAATCTCTCATTTGCACTGCAGCACAGCCTCAACAACCTTCAAAAAATCTCACTAAAATCTCTCCATCACACCACATCGTAGCCTCGAGCACCTCCCACCTAGTGTGCATCGGAGGGGCCCAGCCCCTGGACCACTCCCACACACAATATACACCTTGTACATGTGTAGTGGTATATACATGTGCCTTGCCTTTATTGGCAAATGGTCAAAGCACCTAGGTGGTGGATGAGTTAGTGACATGTTGCTCGCAAGAACCATGCGGAAAGGTGATGGCTTGCACCACATAGCCTTGACACCTTGCAACATTATCCATTTGTTTCATATTTAAAGGCGACCACTATGTTCATCGTAATTCACAATTTTACCCCTATAAAAGAACCCCCATGGCCATACTTTTAAAAGAGCATTCCAAGTCATAGAGGCGAAGCCCTACTGCATACCAGAGCCTTCAAACTTCGAGGTTTGAAGAGAAGAACTCCCTCAAGCATGCTTGAAGCGTTCTTCATTTGGAGAGGCGGTGCTGCCGGCTTCCAAGCGTCATCCGAGTGTGGAGGAGGAGTCTTCCTTAGTGCCCAGATAGCAAGCCCAGAGGAGGGGGTGAATGGATTGCTAAAATTTCTTTTAGAATAATTTCTGTAAATAAAATGCTTGACAGAAGACACTAAGTTCGATAGTTAGAGTTAGTGTTAAATAATGACAAAGATAGCAAACACACAGACAACAGGAAATTTTATCCTGGTTTGGATCTCTTATCCCAAAGAGTCCTACGTCCAGTCCCCAAGCAACAACTTGGATTTCACTAAGCAAGGGTAAAGTCCCCCTTAAATACACTTACACATCCAGTAGCAGCTGACCTTCTCTTCTCTACCTGAAGAGGAACTAGAAACACTCGATGTAACAGGTCTTCCTTCTTACAGAAGGAACAACCACCCACTCAATAGCAGGTCTTCTCTTCACACCTAAAGAGGAGCACTCAAAGAAAATGAGTAAGAAGTGGATGGCCCCTAGACCAAGCTTATACAAATTGCTTGATCTGAGGCAATGTCTGAGAGACAAAGATTATCAACAAAGGACTCTCTCTCAGATCTACACAAGCTCTCAAATGCTAAGCAATTTTCTATGGAGAGCTAAGAGCTACAGAGATTTGTTCCATCACAATAAATGTTGAAGACCACAGGATACAACATGAAACACAGGAAGATTTGAAATCCCCAGAGATTTGAAAGTATATTTGAATATCATGTGGTGTAACGCCCCGACGCGGAATATCAGAGCGATATTACAGTTATTAAATAGTACAGAGCGAGAAAGAAATGACAAACCATTACACGGTTGGAATAATATTAAATAAACTCCAATTTCATTGATAATTCATCAAACTTCATTACATTCACTAATTAGAGCCAAATCTAGGGCCCATAGTACTTTATTCAAATCCAACTAATACATAATGACTAATTGACTCGTAACTATACTAACTAACTACTAAGCAGTGGTTACTGAATTGGTCACTCCTAGACATCATCCTCGTTCCCATCCTCGTGCTTGTGGTAATCACCATCCGACTCACCTGAACACATAATATAAATACACAGGATGAACGAATAACGCCCAGTAGGACTTAGTATCTCATGAGAACAAGCATTTCTTTAAATAATTAATGTCTTATGTGGCAGGACAACTAGAGAGCATATTCATGTAGTGCAAGTAACGATGGTAAGCAAACAATAGCACTTGTACAGGGAAATAGCACAACAAGAACGATAATGGAATGGCCATGTAATGATAATAGCATGTAACGATAGCACTTGTATAGCATTTGACTAGATTGCACTTGTATTGATAGCACTTTGATTGTCATAGATTAAATCTTGATAGTATAATAGCACTGAGTGCATGTCGTACACACCTTGATCATTTTAACTCCCATGGGCACTGACACTTTTCAGGCGCTCTCCCCAGGACCAGATCGGGCCCCATTGCGCTGGCATAAGTCATTTCTTATCTTAGAAAATCACATAAATGGCCAAGAGAGTACCAAGAATAGATGAGATTAATAGACGAATAGATGAGAGTGTAGAGAGAACGTTAACAGATGAGAGTACCGATATAGTAGATGAGATAGGGGTACAATCGTAAAAACAACGTTAAACACGATAGTCACAGTTGCACGGTACTAAGTAGGGTACCAGCAGTCAGGTAGAAGTCACAACCGCCCACTAGCCGTGCTATGTGGTCCGGCGTGATCCCAAGGTAAGAGAGAACACACAAAGGCCGTTTGGATCGTACTGATCCCTAAAGGTGTAACGGATTTTAAGGGTACAACCAGCTCATCGGCTAAGGATGTGCGTCAAAGCCAAGGAGACTTACGGAGGCCTTGACAAGGAGTCCCTGGTCTAGTCAGGAGTATTCTCGACGGAGAGGTGGTCCATGTCAAGAGGAAGTGTGTAATGAAATAAGTGTCCATCATGCCTCGAGTGCTCGAAGGCCGAGGGAAGCGGTAACGGTATTCAAAGCCCGCGAATAAAACAAAGACAAGTGTTAATAATTAAATAGGGGGATTTAGTAATTAATTTCACTCAATTACCAGATACATTATTGAGTAACTTAACAAGGTTTAACGGCAAACATGAAGGTTAAGTGTGTGCAAGTGTAAGAAATCAAGAGAGCATGTATGATTGTGCACATAGCTTTTAAATGAATTAATTCCATGTAATATTACCCATTATTAATTAACAGGTTGAAATTAGGCATGACAGTGTTTAAGTAAGATTAGATATGGTTGAATTGACATAATTAGTAGGAGTATGAATGCAAATTCAGGTTCTGGCCACTCTACTGAAGTCACAACAGGGGTGGCTGTCGCCTTCAGATCGTGATGCACGGTCTGGTTGCATTCTGTTGAACCGGCCACTGGGGTTGAACCGGGGAAAGTCACGACATGTCGACCCATCGCGTTTAGAACGCGATGGACCCTCGTGTCGTGACGCCCTCTGAGATCGCGATGGGTCAGGCCGTCGCGACTTTAGAAGGTGTCCCGAGCCCAGAAAAGGGGATTTGCCCTTTTTCAAGGTGGAATCCCTCCCTCCATTCATGACACAGAATTAATCAAAAATCCATATAAAATCACAGAGAGCTCCAAAAATCACAAAATTACCTTTAAACAAAACTAGACATGGAGATCTATCACTGGACATGTTTAATTAGAAAACAGACATGTATAGAGCATGCTTTGATTTGGTTACTTTCGGTGACCTAATCATGCACAACCATGAATCAATGAATTAATTGGCAATGGTCACATGATAAAAATTGGGGAAAATAGGGGCGTTTGAAAGCTCACCGCATGTAGTATTTATGAGATTTATTTCATGGTATGGGGTCGAGTACATTCATGGATTGTAAGCAATGAATAGGGTTCGGGTGCATGGAGACTGACAGAGATTGAAACATTTAATACTCCATCATGGAGCCACGAAAATTGGGCAAACCATAGGGCTTTGCAAGAGGGGATCGTGGTCTCCTATGGTAATTTAATTAGTTTGTGCTTGAGAGATTGCCTACCTTTTCTTGTTGTGATGAAAACCTAAGTTGATGACGAAGAGAAGATGAAAAACCCTCCTTGTTCCAGCCTTCTCCTCCTTGCTCCTTCGTCTAGATCTCCTCCTCTTCGTCTCCCAGAGCTCTAGCCACGTTCTATGGGTTGATAGGGTCGAATGAGAGGTGTATAGGTTGGTAATAGAGTCCACACTACCTAAAACTCCATCCTTTCCCTAAATTCCAAAATTCCCTATTTATCACCTCATTTCCTAGCATTTATCTCCTAATTAGGATTGGGAAGGAGACAATTTTGTGGGCAAAGGGTTAGGGTAAGTCTAGGACTCTTTTTAGGATAGATATAGGCTATTTAATATTTATCTTAACCTATTTTCCAATTATTACTATTTTTATTCCGAATTTAGCTTAATTACTTTCCATCTCACGATGGGCTCTTCACATTTGGGCCCAACAATCCATGTTAGGATCATTAGTACATCCCATTGCTAATTTTGCTTAACGAGTATCCCTTAAATTATATTTATTCTCTCTTTCATTCTAATTAAATCTATTTATCTCATTTATTATTTTAAAATTTTTATTTATTTAGGATTTTTTAAAAATCACAGGTGCTAAATCCACCCCCCCCTCTTAAAAAGAATTTGGTCCCCAAATTCATATGATCTTAAGAGGAAAATTGACTTACCGAATAACTCCAGATAATTCCGTCGTATTAATGCTTCGGCCTCTCAGGTGGCTTCCTCGCGACTTTGTGATTTCTCCAAAGTATGTTGACCACGGGAATCGATCGATTCGGAGTTGTTGCATTTTCTTGTCCAATAACCTCACCGGCCTTTCTTCATACATCATATCTTTGTTCAAAATGATATCATCATAGCTAATTACGTGTGATGGGTCATACACATACTTCCTTCATTGACACATGAAAAATATTGTGTACTGTAGAAAAGTGAGGAGGTAATGCCAGATGATATGCCACCTCGCCAACTCTATCCAATACTTCAAACGACCTATGAATCTCGGTCTTAACATGCCCTCATCCCAAACCTTTGAAATCCTCTGGTCGGGGACACTTAAGCTTCACATGATCTCCAGTCTGAAATTCTAAGTCCCTTCTTCTCTTGTCAGCATAGCTCTTCTGCCTGGACTGACCTATCTTTATCCTGTCTCTGATAATTTGTATATCCCTGCTGGTGTTCTGCACCATGTCTGGTCCCAGCCATTGCTGCTCACCTCCGACTTCTTTCATCACACTGGCGATTTACAACTTCTTCCATACAGAGCTTCAAATGGTGCCATTTTAATGCTCGCTTGATAGCTATTATTGTAGGCGAATTCAATCAGAGATAGCTGTTCATTCCAATACCCCTCAAAATCTATGGTGCAAGATCACAGCATGTCTTCCACTATCTGATTTATCCTTTCTGTCAGTCCATCCGTCTGTGGGTGGAATGCTGTGCTAAAATTGAGTTTAGTGCCTAGGGCAGTCTGAAGTCCCTTCCAGAGTCTAGAAGTGAACCTAGGGTCACAATCTGAGACAATGGACTCAGGAACTCCATGTAATCTTACTATCTCCTTACATCAGGGCTACTATTGGGTTCACATTCTAAATAATAAATACAACTGTGTTTTTTTGATGATGAACAATGTAAACAAATGTGAACAATGTGAATTGAGTTTAATGCATGAGATCTTCAACAAATGACTTGTCACAATAACTTGGTACAATGCTTGGTTATATATGTTCATAATATCTCACTAACTATGTTTACTAATGTAGGAGATATACTATGCAAGACATGTGCCACAACAAGTAGAAAGATCAAGAAAAGTCAAAAGACAGTGTACCTGTCGACAGCCATGAAGACCCTTCGACAGATACCAACAGTCAGCAACATACATGTTCTGGAAAACAAGCCCTGTCGACAGCAACAAAGCCTCTTGTCGACAGAAGCATACAGTCAGAAAATCACAGTTCTGGAAAACATGTGCCTGTCGATAGCACCAAGGCACCTGTCGATAGATGCACACAGTGAGAGCTTCAACAGAACTTCCAGACTTCTGGAACTTGGCACACTATTGATCCCTGTCGACAGCAGGTGTATGACCTGTCGACAGATGTACAGAAGCTTCATATACGGGAAGTTCGAAAGTTACCAACTTGGTGTTTCCTTCTACCACGTCTCTCCATATGTAAACACCAATATATAAACATCCTTTTGAAGCAAATCTCGTACACAAGCAGCCTCCAAGCAAGAACCCTAAAGAGTTCTCACGAGAAGTCTTGTTCTGCTGCTCTGCTTCAACCTACCGCCCAGAACCAAGAAGAGAAGTCTCTCCAGCGGAAGGTGAAGCCTAAACGTCATGGATTCAAGTGTCTCCATCAATTGTGATCATCAAGATGAAGCTTGAAGTCCAACCAGACGTTTACTAGAAGAGTTTACAAATTTGGATTTGTTCTTCAACTCTCAAACTCTTCTCTGTTTCTACTTTTTCATATTTGTGTGTGTGTGTTGTGTTTCAAGCAGTCCTTGTGCTTGATACACGTGTGTGGGTGTTGATCTGATCGTGGTTGCACATCAGATAACATGTGTGTGTGAGTTGTAGTTTGTGAACTAGCTCATAAGCAGATTGTTCTGCATGTGTGTGTGGCCCGTGGATGTAGGATACACGAGTTGTGTACTCTGAACCATGTAAATCTGCGTGTCTCGTGCTTTGAACACTTTTACGCTAGATGTTTGGTAGGCACGACGTCTATACACACGTATTGTAGTTCGCTATCTATCATCATCAAGTCACACACATCCACACATAGCTTAGAGTTTAATATTGTTTTGATAATCTGTGCTTTAAAGAAAAGAAGGTGATAAACTTTTTTAATCGACAGTAATCTATTCAACCCCCCTTCTAGATTACCATATAGGAATTCCGCAACCCTTCAATTGGTATCAGAGCCGAGTTTCTCCGATTTACTGCTTTACTTATTTGATCTTATGATCAGGAGATTCACGGTCTAATGGAGTCTAACAAGGGGTATATGGCCGAGGACACTCAGTGACCAGGCCACCCTTCTTTGATGGCACTGACTATCCGTATTGGAAAAATTGAATGCAGGTGTTTCTACGAGCACAAAATTTCGAACTATGGAAAATAGTCAAAAAGGAGCATACGAATTGCCTCAGGACGAGGATACCTGGACTAAGGACCAGATCGCCAAGGGGACACTCAACTGGAGCGCCCTCAAATGATGCAGTGCGCAGTCCACCCAAAGAGTACTCAAGAGTCTCCACATGCACCTCAGCAAAGGAGATGTGGGACAAGCTTGAGCTGATCTATGAAGGTACGTCTGAGGTAAGAGAATCAAAGGTAAGCATGTGGTTTCAGAATATGAAATGTTCAAAATGAATAATGATGAAACCATCTCTGACATGTTTGCTAGATTCATGATAATTATAAATGGATTGAAAGGTCTTAAAAAGGAATACTCAGAGAGTGACTTGGTGAGGAAGATACTTCGGTCTCTTCCATCCTCATGGAACACCAAAGCCACTGTCATTGAGGATTCCAAAGACCTCTCAAAAAGAAAGTAGATGAATTGATTGGTTCTCTGATGACTTATGAACTGAATGTCAAAAGAAAGGAAACTGAAGAAAATCCTAGGAAGTCACTTGCTTTGAAGGCTTCCAGGAAGAGTTCTTCAGCTTCCAAAATGAGATAATTCAGGAAAGTGATGTGACTGAATCGTCTAGTGAGAGTGAAAATGACAAAATGGCTCTGCTCACTAGACAATTCAAAAAATTCCTGAAATACAGAGGAGAGGTACATATAACTATAAACCTTTCCAAAAGAAAGACTTTGCTAATAAATTTGATACTAACAAAAAGTTTGAGATTGTCTGTTATGAGTGCAAGAAGCAAGGGCACATGAGAGGAGAGTGCCCCGAGCTCAAAAAGAAGCTGAAGAAGGACAAATTCACTTTCAAGAAGGCCAAGGCAATGGTGGCCACTTGGAGTGATGAAGATGAAGACGAGAACGGTCAAGCTACCTCCGGAGATGACGAGTCCACTATCTCATGGCAAGAAGTGATGACTCAAATGAGGTAAATTCTTCCTTTGAAAGCTATTCAGTTGATGAATGGGAAGAAGCTTATACTGTCTTATTTGAAAAGTTCTGTGAATTTAAGTCTGAAAACAAACACTCAAGAAGAAAATCACTTCCCTTGTTCATGAAACTAGCAATAATGAAGAAATTGAATCCTTGAATAAGGTGATTGAAATGATGAAGCTTGATGAACAAACACACAGTGAAGAAATGGATAGCATGAAACTTAAACTTCAAGAAGTTCAAAAGGAAGGAGATGATCTAATGAACTCTCTGAGAATCTTGAAAGTGAGCATGAAAAGCTAAAGGAGAAATTGGAAAAAGCTGAAAAAGACATAAAAGGTAAGTCTAAAGATTTATCTAGTTTTGTCAAAAGTAAACAGAATCTGGATGCAATTTTAGGTTCAAATGTTTTTGTTGCAAGACATGGGATTGGGTTTCAAAATGCAAGGCCAAAGGAAATTGGCAAAAATTGTTAACAGATTTCATTGATCTAGCCCAAGTTCAAGTAAACAACCCCTTCAAAGAATAAGAAAAATTCTTCAAAGGGTAAGAAACAGAATCTAAAATGATCAAGTTTGTTCCTAGTCAATCTAAGGAATTTGCAACAAGACCAAGACAGGACAAACAGCAACCTCCTAAAGCTAAACTAACAAGGCAACAAAAGGGTAAAATGCCTATGCATGCTCCTAAAAAGGTAAAGCCCACTGTTGTTCAAAATCATTATCATGCAAAATATGTAAAAAGGTTGGGCACAATGAAAAACAATGCTGGAATAGCCAAACCAAATGAAAATCAAACAAGTTTGGATTCCTAAGCACTTGTTATTTGGCATGAATGATACAACGGGACCCAAAGTAATTTGGGTACCAAAACCTCTTGTCTGATCCACATGTGCAGGAATGCCTAGCAGCCCACAATCAAAACAAATGGTACTTGGACAGTGGCTGCTCGAGGCATATGACGGGCGACAAAGGAAAATTTTGTTTGCTCGTGGAAAAGACGGAGGTCAAGTGATTTTTGGAGGTAACAACAAAGGCCAGATCATCGGCTCAGGTAAGGTTGGTAAGTTTGCCTCTAACTCCATAGACAATGTTTTACTTGTTGATGGCCTTCATCACAATTGCTTAGCATAAGTCAATTGTGATAAGGGTCATAAAATTGTCTTTGAATCCAATTCATGTCAAATTCTTGATAAGGAAACAGGAAGTCTGAAATTTTCTGGAAAAAGAACGAACAACATCTACATGGTTGACTTAGATGATCCAGAAAATGATAATTTTGTCTTGTAGCAAACAAACAGGACGAGCTTACATTGTGGCATCGTAGGCTTGGTCATGCTAGCTATAATGTGTTGCACAAGATCATGAGGCTCAAACTGGTAAGTGGACTTCCTGAATTCCATTCAATAAAATGAAAATTTTTGTGATGCATGTGCACAGGGAAAAAAAACCTAGAAATCCTTCAAATCAAAAGCACCGGTGAGTACTTCTAAAGCTTATGAACTGTTGCACATGGACCTATTTGGACCTACAAGAACACTAAGTCTCAATGGCAAGCGTTATGGTTTTGTCATTGTAGATGATTTTCTAGGTTCACTTGGTGAAATTTCTGGCTCACAAGAACGAAGCACTGAATGTTTTTGAAGAATTTTTCAATAAAATTGAGCATGGAAATGTCAACAAAATATGCTCCATCGCACTGATCACGGGGGAGAATTTGACAATAACTCCTTCTCTGATTTTTGCAGGAACCAAGGTATAGAACACTTGTTTTCCTCCCCAAGAACTCCAGAGCAAAATGGGGTTGTGGAGAGGAAGAATAGAACCTTGGTGGAGATGGCTCGCACGCTTCTGGTCGAAAATCAACTTGCAAGAACCTTTTGGGCAGAAGCGGTAAACACGTCATGCTACATTCTTAACAGAGCCATGGTAAGACCGGTATTCAAGAAAACTCCCTACGAACTTCTGAAAGGTAAAAAACCCACCATTGGGTACTTTAGAGTTTTTGGTTCAAAAGTGTTCATACATAACAATGATAAAAATGATTTGGACAAGTTTGAAGCCAAGAGCGATCAAGGTATTTTTCTTGGATACTCAGAACACTCTAGAGCCTATAGGGTGTTTAATCTGAAAACTAGAACAGTGGAAGAAACTCCACATGTTGTATTTGATGAATCTCAAACCAAGCCTAACAGTTCTAATCTTTACAGGTTTGCAGATGAAACTGAAGATACAACACTCAGAACTACAAGAAACCAAATGCAATCTTAAAACAATTCTCAAAACCAACAGTGGATATTTTCGCAGGTACGATGATGAAGATGACGGACTCTGTTCAGAAATGAAGAAGAAGTACCTGCACAAGATCCACAACAACAAGATCAACCTCAAGCTGAAAGTCCTCCAGCCACCCCTCCTCCAGTACAACCTCCTCAAATGCAAGGTCAACCCGGACCTTCAACAGTCACTAATGTGAGGTATTCTAAAGCTCATCCACTTGAGAATGTCATAGGTGACATAAATGACTCAGTTCAAACTAGGTCTCAGGTTAATCAAATAGTTGAACATGATCATTTAGCTTTTGTATCTCAAGTGGAACCTAAAAATGTTGAAGAAGCATTAAAAGAAAACTCATGGATTGATGCTATGCATGAGGAGCTTGGGAAATTTCAACGAAATATGTCTGGAGTTTAGTTCCTAGACCCCTGAAATTTTGTGTAATTAGGACAAGATGGGTTTTTAGAAATAAACTCAATGAAGAGGGTAAAGTGGTGAGAAACAGGCTAGATTGGTTGCAAAGGGATATAATCACGAGTTTGGTGTGAACTTTGAAGAATCTTTGCACCTGTAGCTAGGCTAGAAGCAGTTAGAATCTTGTTAGCATGCATACTCAAACAAGTTTAAATTGTTTCAATGGATGTCAAAACTGCCTTCTTGAATGCCTACATGAAAAAGGAGGTCTATGTCAACCACCTGGCTTGAGGATCATCATAAACCAAACCATGTATTTAAATTGCACAAAGCTTTTATGGTTTCAAACAGGCACCCGAGCTTGGTACGACAGGCTAAGCACATTTCTGGTAAGCAAAAACTACTCAAGAGGTAAGGTGGACCAAACACTCTTGACAAAGAAAGTCCGCAATATATCATAGTTGTTCAAGTTATATGGATGACATTATATTTGGTTCCACTAACCCTTCACTGTGTGAAGAATCTCACAACACATGCATAGTGAATTTGAGATGTGCTTAATGGGGGAGCTTCAATTTTTTCTTGGTTTGCAGGTTAAGTAGTTAGAAGACAGATTCTTCATCAACCAAGAGAAATATGTAAAGAAGAATGTCAAAAGATTTCAGTTCTAACAAGCCAAGCTTGCCTCAACACCAATGAGCACAAGCATTAAGCTAGAAAGTGATGAGAAAGGTAAATCGGTAGATGCCAAACAATTCTGAGGTATGATTGGTCACTCCTTTATCTACTGTAAGTAGACCGGACATACAATTCAGTGTTTGTCTTTGTCTAGATACCAATCTAGTCCAAGGAAATCCATTTAATTGCAGTCAAGAGAATTTTAGATATCTCTCAGGTACGTATATTGGGCCTTTGGTATCCAGTAGGTAGTAGTTTAGAGTTGATCTTATTCTGATGCAGACACATTGGATGTAAAATGACAGGAAAAGCACTAGTGGCTATTGCCAATGCTTGGTGGTTGCAACAAATACCTATTTCTAAAAAATAGCATTCATATAAGAAAAATAAAAATCAACTTTAAATTGGGATAAATATAGAGCAATGCTGTATTGCTGAGTAACCAGGGTGATGGGCATCACAAATGTTGCCCTCGCGTCAAAAGGCTCACTCATCAACTCTGTACAACGGTATGCTAGACACTTCCACTGAGTAACTGGGGGTATGGGCACTTGTAATGTCTATCCTCACGTCAAAAGGTGTGAAGTCCTCTTAATTACTACTTTACCCCATTGCCTTTCTGAATTGCAAATAAAAAAAAATGAAATAGTGTGAAGCCTCCACTGAGTCATAAATCTCAAGGTCATTGGTTTTATGATTGTCTGGACATATAGATATCATTCATGCATCATTTGCCTATCAACAAAATGGGGATGTGTGTTGTTTACACTGCATTATACAATGAAGGGTGAGAGTGCATTGGTCTTCATTTTAGTAGGTGTTTTCTTAATGTTCTAACTTAAAATCTTGGGTATTATGTTAAAAACATTAAGGAAAATGAATTGGCTTTTTATATCTTTGTATATGGTTGGTTAAAATATGTGTTCACATCTTATACACCTTAAATAAACAATTAGGAACCACTGCTCCAAAGTTCCATTCACAAAAACCCACCAACAGCAAACTGACCATTTCTGTCTGTCCTTGTCGACAGGCATCAGGGGCCCTGTCGACAGCCGGCGGCTAGACTTGTTGGAAGCCCAACAAGCAAGGGTTTAAGGCCAGATTTTGTGGGACCAACCTTTCAAATTCTCACACTCTTCTATAAAAGGATCCCACGCCCCTCCACCCTTTCACACTTCCCAAATACCTTCCCCTTCTCCTTTCACCAAAATCCTTCCTTCTACAAGGCACCGAAAGAGATTCCACACCCTTGCGTCTTCCTCCTTCCCGTGTCTCTTCTTCTCTACCCTCTCCATCTACATCGAGATTCCAGGTCTGATGGCTCATCGGCCAAGAAGATGGCATCCAGTCACGTCCTCGGTCTCCCGAAAGGGCCAGGGCTCCAGGGCACACGCGAGTGTCAGACGAAGCACTGGGAAGATCGTTTGCCGGAGCTCATCATCCGCCTACTCTCGTCTTCTCGATGCCCATGGTACCTTCACGAAGCTCGTGCAACCCCGCTACATCGACTTCGTCTCGTTGGAGGATATGTTTCCCGAACTCCAGCCTCTCTTTGATGTCCAGGGGGGCTCCTTTTTGCTACGATCACAAGCAGTACTCCCCAACCGCCGTGACTGAATTCTACAACAACCTCGATTGTCCAGCAGCGGTGAGTTATACTAAAAGTGAAACAGACTCCCTTCTGGTAACTCCAAACCTTTCTCCACCGCCTTGCAAATCCCAACACCGAGATAGAACATCAAGTCCCATCATAACCTCGAAGAGTACCACACTCTCATTACTATGCAGCCTTACGATCCTACTGATCGTGAGCAACTAAATGCCAACTCATTCTCTCCACTTCATCGTCTCATCCATCACAATCTTCACCACTCTCATAGTTCCAAGGATGGTAGCGAGAACTTGTGACCTCCCTTCACAAGTCTCTGCTTCATCAATTTCTACTAGCTGAACCATCAACCTCCTCTCCTCATGGTCTCTATTCTTCGCCTATGCGTTAGCAGTGCAAAGAGATCTATGCCTATGCTGCCAACTCACTTCTCTCTTCCCATTCATTGGCATTCAAATCCCAAAGGAGGAGATGACGGATCTCAAATCTCGTAGCTCCTATGACCTCACGGCTGCTCAGAGAGATGGGCTACAAGTTGGTAGATGGCCTTGTCACATGAGACCTCAAGGGCAAAGGAGCAACTGCTGCTGAGGATGATGGTGCTGAGGAAGATGAAGATGAAGAAGATGCTGAAAATGAAGAAGATCCCAGTTGAGCATAGATGCTCCGGGAGATGCTACTGCTGATGTTTCTGAGCCTTCCATCCATCAACTACTTGCTCAGTTAAACTTCAGATGACAACAGGGTTGATAGGCTCAATGCAAGAATGGACACATGGACTCTAGCATTGCAGCACTGGATTCGCGTCTGGACACCATTATTAATGAGCGTCCTCCACAGCCAGCTGATGAAGATGCTTACCTAGTTTATCTGTCTAGGATTGACTCCAGTCCTGTTATCTTAGTTTCAATTGAATCCTATTCTGTCTTATGTAATGTTGCTTTCAAAGGTCATCATGCCATGTCTTTCCCTTCCTATTAGCACCTCATGTACTGGTATGCCGTATGGAAAATCAATGCACTCCTTGTTCTGTGCATAATACATGTGTCTCTGGTGTGTGCTTTGGATGTTGTCAAAAGGGGGAGAAAACTCAATTGTGCACTTACTTAATTGATTGATTAATTTGTCATCATCAAAAAGGGGGGAGATGTGGGTTCACATTCTAAAAATAAATACAACATGTTTTTTGATGATGAAACATGTAAACAAATGTGAACAATGTGAATTGAGTTTAATGCATGAGATTCTTCAAACAAATGACTTGTCAAAACTTGGTACAATGCTTGGTTATATATGTCATAATATCTCACTAACTATGTTTACTAATGTAGGAGATATACTATGCAAGAATGTGCCAACAACAAGTATGAAAGATCAAGAAAAGTCAAAAGATAGTGTAGCTGTCGACAACCATCAAGACCCTATCAAAGATACAACAGTCAGCAACATACATGTTCTGGAAAACAAGCCTATCGACAGCAACAAAGCCTCCTATCGACAGAAGCATACAGTCAGAAAATCACAGTTCTGGAAAACATGTGCCTGTGACAGCACCAAGGCACCTGTCGACAGATGCACACAGTAAGAGCTTCAACAGAACTTCCAGAATTCTGGAACTTGGCACACTATTGATCCCTGTCGACAGAAGGTGTATGACTGTCGACAGACGTATAGAAGCTTCATATACGGGAAGTTTGAAAGTACCAAAACTTGGTGTTTCCTTCTACCACGTCTCTCCATATGTAAACACCAATATATAAACATCCTTTTGAAGGAAATCTCGTACACAAGCAGCCTCCAAAGCAAGAAACCTAAAGAGTTCTCACGAGAAGTCTTGTTTGTGCTCTGCTTCAACCTACCGCCCAGAACCAAGAAGAGAAGTCTCTCAGCGGAAGGTGAGCCTAAACGTCGTGGATTCAAGTGTCTCCATCAATTTGTGATCATCATGACAAAGCTTGAAGTCCCGCCAGACGTTTACCAGAAGAGTTTACAAATTGGATTTGTTCTTCAACTCTCAAACTTTCTCTGTTTCTACTTTTCATATGTGTGTGTGTGTGTTGTGTTTCAAGCAGTCTTTGTGCTTGATACACGTGTGTGGTGTTGATATGATCGTGGTTGCACATCAGATAACACGTGTGGTGAGTTGTAGTTTGTGAACTAGCTCATAAGCAGATTATTCTGCATGTGTGTGTGGCCCGTGGATGTAGGATACACGAGTTGTGTACTCCGAACCACGTAAATCTGTGTGTCTCATGGTTTGAACGCTTTTACGCTAGATGTTTGGTAGGCACGGCGTCTATAACACAGTTTTGTAGTTGCTATCTATTTGTCATCAAGTCACACACATCCACACATAGCTTAGAGTTTAATATTGTTTGATAATCTGTGCTTTAAAGAAATGAAGGTGATAAACTTTTTTAATCGACAATAATCTATTCAACCCCCCTTCTAGATTACCATATAGGAATTCCGCAACCCTTCAGCTACTAATACATCAACACTCCAGGTGCTCTTGATTGCTAGGAAATGTGCGGGCTTAGTCAATCGGTCCATAATTACCCAGATAGCATCTAGTCCACCACGAGTTCAGGGTAAACCCATGATGAATCCATTCCGATGCTTTCCCACTTCCATTCTGTATGTCTAGGGGTCTGAGTACACCCGTAGGATGACGGTGTTCAGCTTTCACACCTGTTGACATGTGAGGCAGTGCGCAGCATGCTCAGCTACCTCACGCTTCATGTTGGGCCACAAAATGACCTTTTCATGTCTTGGTACATCTTGGTTGTGCCTGGTGTATTGTATACTTTGTCTTATGGGCTTTGTCCATCAGCTTCCTCTTCAACCTTTCGTTGTCAGGCACACATGTCCTGGCTTGGAATAATACCCTCCCATCCTCGGTGATGGAGAAATCAGGTCTGTCTGCTAGGGTTTCCCTGACTCGGACCAAGAATGGGTCATTGGCCTGCTGCTCTCTAATCTCGACAAAAATGTCAGGTGAGCTCTAAGATTGGCAACTAACATCTTATCACTTCTCTTTTCAATATTTAAATCCAGACTGGCGAATTGCTCTAGTAATTGCATGTCGCCCATGACTAAACAGGATAATGAAGCTACTGGCTTCCTACTAAGTGCATCAGCTACAACATTACCTTGTGTGGGATAATTGAATATTGAAATCAAAGTCTTTCAGGTACTGTAGCCATCTTCTTTGTCTCATGTTAAGCTCCTTCTGAGAAAACAAGTAATTTAGACTCTTGTGGTCGGATTAAACAATGAACTACTCCCCATACAGATAATGTCTCCATATCTTTAGTGCAAATACCACAACAACCAATTCTAAATCATGGACAGGGTAATTCACCACATGCAGCTTCAACTGTCTTGATGAATAAGCTATCACTTTCTCATTCTGCATTAACACGTAGCCTAGACTGATTCCAGATGCATCAGTGTAGACTGAGAATCCTTCGCCCTCGACTAGTAATGCGAGGACAGGTGCAGAGGTCAAGCATTGCTTCAGTGTCTGGAAGCTCTTCTCGCACTCCTTGCTCCAGACATAGGGGTTCTCTTTTCGCATAAGGTGAGTAAGAGGTACAACTATCTTGGAGAAATCTTTTATGAACCGCTTGTAGTATCCAGCCAATCCAAGAAAACTTCTGATCTCTGTGACGTTGGTCGGTCTTTCCAGTTAGGTACAGCTTCTACCTTGTAAGGATCGACAGCTATACCGTCCTTGGATATGACATGCCCTAGAAATGACACCTCCTCGAGCCAGAATTCACACTGCTCAATTTGGTGTAGAGTTTGTTGTCCTGCAAGATCTGCAGAGCGATCCTCAGATGCTCCTCATGCTCTTCCTTGGTCTTGGAGTATATGAGATATCATCAATAAATACCACGACAATTTGTCGAGGTAGGGTCGATAAATGCTGTTCATCAATTGCATAAAAGCTGTAGGAGCATTGGTTAGTCCAAAAGCTATGACTACAAATTCGTAATGACCATACCTGCTCCTGAAAGCTGTCTTGTAAATATCCACATCTTTAATCCTCATTTGATGATATCCCGATCTAAGGTCAATCTTAGAGAAATATTTAGCTCCTGAGATTTGCTCAAACAATTCGTCGACACGAGGCAGAGGGTATTTGTTCTTGATAGTCAGATGATTCAACTGCCTATAATCGATGCATAGCTCAGAGATCCATCCTTCTTCTTGACAAACAACACCGATGCTCCCCAAGGAGAAGTACTTGGCTTGATGAATCCCTTTTCCAACAACTCCATCAATTGCTCCTTTAACTCTTTCAGTTCAGCAGGGGACATTCTATATGGCTGACGTGACACTGGTGCAGCTCTAGGTGTTAGATCAATTGAGAATTTACATCTCTCTCAGGTGGAATGCCTGGCAACTCATCGGGGAACACGTCGGGGTATTCCTGTACTATGTGTATGTCTGATATCTTGGATGCTTCCTTTCAACCACTATTGTGGCATGAAATGCCACACATCCTTTCTTATCATTTTCTACGCCTTAATAGCAAAGACGAGAGACAAGTGCCTCTTGTGTCTACATCCCATAAAGGTTCATTTAGGGAATTCACTAAAGGAAATTTTCCCTCTTCTACAATCCACGATAGCCCCATACGTGGATAGCTAATCAGCTCCCAGAATAACATCGTAGCCCTCCATGGGCATATAGATCAGGTCAGCTCTAAGATTGAGTTCACCAATCTTCACATCAGCTAATGGAAAGTATTTATTTAATTGAGCTTTCTCCCCCAAAGGGGTAGTGACAGGTAATTCAAATTCCCTAGATGTAGGTTTCGCATTTAATGTATCAACAAATGCTTGTGATATAAATGAATGTGTTGCGCCAGTGTCAAACAAAACAATGCTGATTGGGAAAAGACTGGTAATGTACCTTCTATGACTCTACCTTCCTCAGTGGTCTCCACTTCCTATAAGACCTTCAGTCTGCCTATTTTCTTCTGTCCCATAGGACGCTTCTCATTTTCCTTCAGCAATGGGCATTCAGGAATCCGATGATCTCGGCTCCCACAGCGAAGGCATGCTCCTGCCTTTCTCCAGCATTCTTCGGCAGTGTGACCTAGCTTGTCACAGTGCTTGCATCTGGGCTTGTTGTTTGGGGCAGGAGGGGTGAAGACTCTGGGCTTCCGCTCTTGGCTTGGCCCGTCAGTGATACTTAACGGCCTTTTCTTACCGTTAGTGGGCTTGCTCGGTGCTCCGGAGGTTTGCTCCTTATTTACCATTCTTCCCATGATGTGATCGGTGAGGTCAGTCACATCCTCCAGCAACTGGGCTTTCTTGACCATCTCTGGATAAGTCTGAATGTCCAGAGGTGCAAGTTGAGTGATGTACGCAGGCCTGAGCCCATTAAGAAAGCGCTTGTCCTTCATTCTTTCTGTGCCGACTAGATGATGGGCATATCGTGCCAAGCGGGAGAACTGAGCCTCGCACTCAGCAACGTAAGGTTCCTCTGTTTCAAGGCAGCAAATTCAGAGGCTTTCCTTTCTTGAACACTTTCAGAAAAATACTTGGAGTTGAAGTGCTCCTTAAACTCATTCCATGTAAACTGTGCATCGGCCCTGGTGGCCTCCACGGACTCCCACCACGCAGGGCGTCCCTTTCGAGCGGGAATGTTGCTAGTAGGAGTTTGTCACCATCTGCGCATTGCATCACGTAGAAGATGCATTCAATCTCCTTCAGCCAATTCTCTGCCTCATTGGGATCAGTAGTTCCGCTGAAACGAGGTGGATTCAGATTGCAAAAATTTCGGTGTAGTTCTCAGCTCCTCGTTTAGTATTATTATTATTATTATTAGATCCTACAGCCAGAAGTATTGCCTGAGTAAGCTGCTGAATGGTCTGCTGCATATCACAGAGTTGTGCATGCTCTGCTGCCATTGCTAGTGTTTAGGTTCCTTCAAAAGAGAATTTAATGTAAGATATTGAGTTTGTACTAAGTTTGTGCGTGTGTGAGTTTATTTTTTAACGTATTACCCATAGCTCTACCCATCTCTCATAGGTATGGAATTAAATTCTAAGTCAAGGCAGGTCAAACCTAGATCATCCTATACTTAAGAATAACCTAGGCTCTGATACCACAAAACTATAATGCCCCGACGCGGAATATCGGAGCGATATTACAGTTATTAAATAATACAGAGCGAGAAAGAAATGACAAACCATTACACGGTTGGAATAATATTAAATAAACTCCAATTTCATTGATAATTCATCAAACTTCATTACATTCACTAATTAGAGCCAAATCTAGGGCCCATAGTACTTTATTCAAATCCAACTAATACATAATGACTAATTGACTCATAACTATACTAACTACTACTACTACAGTGGTTACGAATTGGTCACTCCTAGACATCATCCTCGTTCCCATCCTCGTGCTTGTGGTAATCACCATCCGACTCACCTGAACACATGATATAATACGCAGGATGAGCGAATAACGCCCAGTAGGACTTAGTATCTCATGAGAACAAGCATTTCTTTAAATAATTAATGTCCTATGTGGCAGGACAATGAGAGAGCATAGTCATGTAGCGCAAGTAATGATGGTAGGAGAACAATAGCACTTGTATAGGGAAATAGCACAACAAGAACGATAATGAAATGGCCATGTAACGATAATAGCATGTAACGATAGCACTTGACTAGATTGCACTTGTATTGATAGCACTTTGATTGTCATAGATTAAATCTTGATAGTATAATAGCACTGAGTGCATGCCGTACACACCCTTGATCATTTTAACTCCCATGAGCACTGACACTTTTCGGGTGCTCTCCCCAGGACCAGATCGGGCCCTATTGCGCTGGCATAAGTCATTTTCTTATCTTAGACAATCACATAAATGGCTAAGAGAGTACCAAGAATAGATGAGAGTAATAGACGAATGGATGAGAGTGTAAAGAGAATGTGAACATATGAGAGTACCGAGATAGTAGATGAGATAGAGGTATAATCGTAAAAACAACGTTAAACACGATAGTCATAGTTGCATGACACTAGGTAGGGTACCGATAGTAAGGTAGAAGTCACAACTGCCCACTAGCCGTGCTATGAACACATGCTAAATGGTCCGGCGTGATCCCAAGGTAAGAGAGAACACACTAAGGCCGTTTGGATCGTACTGATCCCTAAAGGTGTAACGGGTTTTAAGGGTACAACCAGCTCGTCGGCTAAGGACGTGCTCTAAAGCCAAGGAGACTTACGGAGGCCTTGACAAGGAGTCCTTGGTCCAGTCAAGAGTATTCCTGGTGGAGAGGTGGTCCATGCCAAGAGAAAGTGTGTAATGAAACAAGTGTCCATCGTGCCTTGAGTGCTCGAAGGCTGAGGGAAGTGGTAACGGTATTCAAAGCGCGCGAATAAAATGAAGACAAGTGTCAATAATTAAATAGGGGGCTTTAGTAATTAATTTCACTCAATTACCAGATACATTATTGAGTAACTTAACATGGTTTAATGGCAAACATGAAGGTTAAGTGTGTGCAAGTGTAAGGAATCAAGAGAGCATGTATGATTGTGCACATAGCTTTTAAATTAATTAATTCCATGTAATATTACCCATGATTAATTAACAGGTTGAAATTAGGCATGACAGTGTTTAATTAAGATTAGACAGGGTTGAATTGACATAATTAGCAGGAGTATAAATGCAAATTCAGATTTTGGCCTCTCTGCTGAAGTCGCGACAGGGGTGGCGCCTTCAGATCGCGACGCACGGTCCGGTCGCGTTCTGCTGAACTGGCCACTGGGGTTGAACCGGGGAAAGTCGCGACATGTCGACCCATCGTGTTCAGAATGCGACAGACCCCCGTGTCGCGACCCCCTCTGAGATCGCGATGAGTTGGGCCGTCGCGACTTTAGAAGGTGTCCCGAGCCCAGAAAAGGGTATTTGCCCTTTTTCCAGGTGGAATCCCTCCCTCCATTCATGACACTAAGTTAATAAAAAATCTGTATAAAATCATAGAGAGCTCCAAAAATCACGAAATTACTTTTAAACGAAACTAGACATGGAGATCTATCACTGGACATGTTTAATTAGAAAACAGACATATATAGAGCATGCTTTGATTAGGTTACTTTCGGTGACCTAATCATGCACAGTCATGAATCAATGAATTAATTGGCAATGGTCACATGATAAAAATTGGGCCAAATAGGGGCGTTTGAAAGCTAACACATGTAGTATTTATGAAATTTATTTCATGGTATGGGGTCGAGTACATTCGTGGATTGTAAGCAATGAATAGGGTTCGGGTGCATGGAGACTGACAGAAATTGAAACATTTAATACTCCATCATGGAGCCACGAAAATTGGGCAAACCATAGGGCTTTGCAAGAGGGGATCATGGTCTCCCTAGGGTAAATTTTAATTAGTTCGTGCTTGAGAGATTGCCTACCTTTTCTTGCTGTGATGAAAACCTAAGTTGATGACGAAGAGAAGATGAAAAACCCTCCTTGTTCCGGCCTTCTCCTCCTTGCTCCTTCGTCTAGATCTCCTCCTCTTCATCTCCCAGAGCTCCAGCCACATTCTATGGGGTTGATAGGGTCGAATGAGAGGTGTATAGGTTGGTAATAGAGTCCATACTACCTAAAACTCCATCCTTTCCCTAAATTCCAAATTTTCCTATTTATCACCTCCTTTCCTAGCATTTATCTCCTAATTAGGATTGGGAAGAGAGCCAATTTCGTGGGCAAAGGGTTAGGGTAAGTCTAGGACTCTTTTTAGGATAGATATAGGCTATTTAATATTTATCTTAACATTTTTTCCAATTATTACTATTTTTATACCGAATTTAGCTTAATTACTTTCCATCTCATGATGGGCTCTTCACATTTGGGCCTAACAATCCATGTTAGGATCATTAGTGCATCCCATTGCTAATTTAGCTTAACGAGTATCCCTTAAATTCTATTTATTCTCTCTTTTATTCTAATTAAATCTATTTATCTCATTTATTAAATTATTTTTTTAATTTATTTAGGATTTTTTAAAAATTATGGGTGCTACATGTGGAATGTATCTTAAAAGGAATTTAAATAAGAATATTCAATAGCTGTCTAAAACATAATCGTTAATAGAGAGTTGATGTATGGAGACAGTCTGTGTAAAGAGAGAGTCGATGTTGATATGAAATCGATGATATAATCATAATCAATGAGAGAATGTAATCCATGTTGAAACCAAGTCGATGTGAACAAAACCCATATATGAAATCGATGTTCTGTACAAGTTGTTGTTTAACAGAAGTCGTAGTTGTACTGAAATAGTTGTTTAAGTAAAGTCGTTGTAGAGACAAAATCGTTGTTTCACATGAAGTCGTTGTTCTACTGAAATCATTGTTTAAGTAAAGTCGTTGTAGAGATGAAATCATTGTTTCACATGAAGTCGTTGTTCTACTGAAATCGTTGTTTAAGTAAAGTCGTTGTAGAGACGAAATCGTTGTTTCTCATGAAGTCGTTGTTCTACTGAAATCGTTGTGTAAGTAAAGTCATTGTAGAGAGGAAATCGTTGTTTCACATGAAGTTGACGTTCTGCCGAAATCGATGTAGAAACAAAGTCGTTGTTTCATATGAAGTCGTTGTTCTACTGAAATTGATGTTTAAGTAAAACAAAGTCGATGTAGCAAGGAAATCGATGTTTGAATGAAACGGAGTCGATGCAAATCGATGTTTAAGTGAAGCGAAATCGTTGTAGCAACGAAATCGATGTTCTAACTATGAAGTCGCTGTAAGACCAAAATCGTTGTTTTACTTATGAAGTCGATGCTAGAATGAAATTGATGTTTTACTAAGGAAGTCGTTGTTTAAGTGAAACCGATGTAGAACCAAAATCGATGTTTTACTAAGGAAGTCGTTGTGTGCTATTATATGGAAGTCTATGTATACTTAGACAAAACATATTTTATGAGCTATACAGAACAGTGAATCAACTTACAGATTTTATTTGAATTATTGTCTGTAGATAAACTTCATAAAAATGATGTTGGAGAGTAATATGTTTTGTTAATCACAATATATATAATAATAATAATAATAATAATAATATATGATAAATTATATAGAGATAGACTGATCATCAATCTCCCCCTTTTTGGTGATGACAAAACATAAAGAATTGCATACATAAAAAGTGCTTAAATAAATTTGCAGAAAATTTTTAAGGTATGTATTTCAGAATATTTTTCTCCCCCTTTTTGTCATTAAGCAAAAAGAATTAGATATGTAGAAGATAAAATTAGAGATAGCCAAAGATAAATGGTGCCAAGAAGAGAAATTTTATTCATTAGTGGGGGTAGGCATGTAGAAGGTAGGATACAAACGAGAAGCATGGCGAGTAATAAGCTGCCAAGCTTTGACTTCCTGCTCTTCAAAGAGATCTCTAAAGACACCCCAACTAATATCATAAGATGGCCCCATCTCTGGACTTAGTCTCTTGATGTGGAGTAGCCTTTGCTCTTCTATGAACCTGGTGTACTCCTGATTGCTGAGAGTAGACTTGTAGAGACTAGTTCTGCCAAAACTTGCATGCTGAAGGAACTTGTTAATGGAAAGGGGATAATGAAGGTTGTGAGCAAATAGATCCTTCTGCAAGGCTACATAGATCTTGTATCTCTCAATCCAGGTGGAATAGGGATCTGAAACTATATTAATGGAGTTAAGATCCATGAGCTTTTCTGGAGTGAGAGTCAGCTGATTGGACTTGTGCAGGGAGGAATTCAGGTTCTCAAGCTGAAGTGCAGCCTCAGGATAGGCTTTACACCAATCAATGTTGACAAATCTCTCAAACTCTGCTAGGAGAGGAGCTAGAACGGATGACTTGATAAAACCTCTCTGATATTCCTTGAAGAGGAATCTATGGAATGTAAGAGGAGCTCCCTTCTGAACAAAGATCCTTGCCATGACCCTGGCAAATATCTCAAAGATTATAGGACCCACTTCAGAATCCATAAGAAGAAAGTGGAGCTTGGGGAGAAAGGCAATTTCAGGCATCTGCAAAGTTGCAATGTCAACCTGAAGAGGTGTGTTGACTGGATTCACAGTACGGAGCTGAGCAATAGCCGCTCTGAACTGGCCAAGCTGAACTTCTGGTAGGCCATTTAAAAAGCAATAATCTTGATACATCTAGATTTGCCTAACCAATTTGATCTCCTTCTGAATGAAGGGACCCCAAGATGTTCTGTGCTGGTAGACAAACCACTCAGACAAGGTGAGAGGGTGGTCTGAGGGTGGAAAAGCATTGGCCCTGGCAACCTCAAATTTTTAGTAGACTGCTTTGTTGGCCCTAGCCCACTGATCCTCGGTCTTGGACTCTGCAGAAGAAAGGATTTTGGGTTGGTCAGGTTTGGGGATAAGAGATGTAACACCCCGAAAATTTAGCAATTTAAAATTTTCAGAATATAGAGGGATAAAAATAAATTCATATTGGAGACTTCCAACACCATGTAATTATGAACCATCAACAATAATGGCCTATAGAACACATTTGGCCCAAGGATATGAATGAACTGGACAGGGAATTACCCAGAAATTCGTGTATGTAATTATGCAATAATTAGAGAGGCAATATAGGGTTAAAAGAGTGGTGATTAGTCATGTAAGGTAAGCCAAAACCGACTCAATCCCAATTGGTGGTTTCCTAAACCTTTGCTACCTCTTTTGGGTAAGGGAATCCCAGATTTCCTGGAAACTAGGAAACAGAGCTCGTAGCCCCTTTCCTAGTATCGTTAGGACTCTTAACAACATCCTAAAACTATAGAAACTCGTCCCTAAACTCTTGGGAAGGTTTAACAACGAAGTTTGGGTCGTTTGGAGGCAAGCAAGAATTTCTGAGGAGCAGGAGAAAGGCTGGGAGTCCGTAGCTTCATCCCTGTATCTTCTGTTGCATCCAGAACATCAACGGGTTTAGATCTTCGTAAAGGTAGTGTTCTCGGGCCAAGATTAAAGAAAACCAACACCATCATGTAATATCTGAGTCTAGGATCATTTTCATTTGGTTTGACTCAATTTCATGGAGTATACGTGGTATTCGTCGGTTTTCTGAAGGCTCGCACAGTTAGGGCTTTTTCTTGGTCTTCTTGTTATGCACACGATTAAGACTGTATTTGACTAAACTTTCTTCATGCAAGTTCTTCTAATTGACATCACGATCATCTTCTATGTGGACATTTTGTCCAAAAATCCTTCGTTAGAGAGTTAGGAGCATGATAAGAGAGTCTCTGCATAACACTGTGATTTCGGGCTACTTTTAACTCTTTGTTCCTCTAGTTTTCTGGGATTCGAGACCGAATTAGTCAAACTCTCAACATCAAAGTTCTTCTACTAGTGTTATCTTCATCTTTCATGTTAACGTTTTGTCCAAATGTCATTAGTTAGAGAGTTATAAGAGGCGGAAGTGGATCACTGCACTGCAGTCCTGTGTTTTTTTGTCTGGGAGGGCACTGTGTCGACTGGCCTGAGCCCGTGTCGACCTGACCTGAACTCAGGTCGACCTCCTGTCCCAAAACAGCCCAGAATGTGTTCTGGGAAGCCCTCTAGTGTCGACACAGTCCCATCCCGTGTCGAAACACTCACCCAGTTTGACCCAGAAGTGCTGGGAAGCTGATCTAGTGTCGACACCACCTGTGCTAGTGCGACACACTGTCCACATATAGTTAGGGGTTTTTCTGGAAGCTGTCTCTAGTGTGGACACTACTTGATCTCGTGTCGACACTACTTGACCTTTTGCATGGTTTTGAAGCACTGGTCGACACCACCTGAACTAGTGTCGACACTACCTGACAAGTTTTGCGTGATTTTGTCTTGTGTTGAAGCATTGTGTCGACACCACTTGATCTAGTGTCGACACTATCCTTACAAGATTTTTGTATAATTTTGGTCTAATCATTTCATGATGTCTTCAAGCATGTACATGGTGTTATAAGGTATGCATGGACTTAAAATAAATCAAACCATTAAAGGAAATGTAATGATATGATATGATTCTAAGTGTAATTTTGATTGTCTTATGATCCTGGATTATCTTGTGATCTTGCTTATGGTCAATGATAATTAATAATATGATATGAATGTGGGGATGAATACATGATTAGTATGGACATATTAGTGGTGTAAATGTATGATTTGAATATAAGTTTCATGGTTTCATGTTTTCCGGTGTTTAATTGAATCATTCATATGCATACATGCTAGGGAAATTACATGTTCTACATATGATCTGTCTTTAGAAACACCCTCTTGTCAGACATTATGAATTATGAAATATAAGATACGTCGTTATCATACCTTGTTCTCTTGAGCTATTGAATACCTTGACTCTATAAATGATCTTGTTCAATTTACTATGAGCTTGTATTGAAACTCTGTGGCCATATAGAATATGTTTGTTAGGCACAATGGGACTCGGGCTTTTGACAATGCCTGTGCAATAAGGGCCCTGTGGTCCTGGGGAGGAGCACCCCAACGTAATATTAACCGCGGGAGTAGGACTTGTGGTGCGTGGCATGACACTGATACTATATGCAAGAGTTGTGAAAAAGTTGCCTTCGTTTGATATGATAAGTTTGATTTGATCTGATATGATAAGATTTGAATGATACGTCTGTTCACGGAATACGTGGTATCCTGTCTGAATATGGCCAATCTCTTTTGATATGATTCTACTCTTGAAATATCTGTCCATTGTATATGCAATCGACATTTGATCTGATTGATATCCGTTTTACTCTGCTATTCAATCTGTTAGTATTGCTTGCATGGTCATCATATTCATATGCATATCTACCTACTTAAAATGTAATCAGTATACTAGTGCCCGCACGTTATTGAGATGTAAATCCTACTGAGCTAGTTCGCTCACCCCTATCATATGCCCTTTTTCAGGTAGTGATGAGGAACCGGTGGAGTGGTGGGACTGGACAAGAGTGCGAGCACCCGTCCTAGAATAGATGACAGTTAGAAATAGAAATTGAGTAGTCTATGTAATAGTGAAACTTTTCTGGAAGTATTTGAATAATGGACCTTTGGTAATTCTTTCTTGTAAGGGTGTATCTAGTGAATGAAATGAAATCAGAGTAACTTTGAGGATATTATTATGATTTGAAAAGGTTATTATATTCAATGGTTCTCGCGCTATTCAACTTGATACGTTTATTTGTATCGTTCACGTCCCCGGTATTTATTCCGCTGCTAAAATTTCGGGCGTGACAAGAGAAATAGGAAGAATGATATGAGGTGTTCAGAAAGGTTAGGGTAAGGAAGACCAAAAGTGGCAGCAAAAGTGCACTTTGGAGATATTCAACATATAAAGTTTTTCTTCTGTGGACAACAGAGAGAGAATACCACAGAGGAGGAAAGAGAGTTTGATTGGAAGGGAAAACAAGAGCTGAAGAGGTCTTTCTTTTCTTAGAGGCAGGACTGGAGGAGAGTTGGGAATCAGTCCTGTGAATGTGGGCAGAGACAACAAGAACTGTGCGGAGGGTGGTTTTTCAAATTCATCCTTAATGTCTTGCACAGTATGGTGAACTATACTGGCACCCTCAGGGATGATAGTGATGGAGGAGGGTGGAGTAGGTGGATGAAGAGAGGCAAAGGATGAAGTAGGAGGAGGTTGTGTAGATGGTCTAGCAGAGGATGGACCAGCAGAAGAGGGACCAGCAGAAGAGGAGGAGGAGGCAGGAGGTGCCTCAAAAGTTGTATGAGGAATGGAGGAGGAAAGGATAGGTGAGGAAGAGGAGGCAGCAGGGAAAGGAGTAAGAGAAGAGATATGTTTTGGAAGGGGTTTCTTGGAGGGTTCAGGTGCAGGTGGGGCAGTGAAGGATGTAGGTGGAGAGGAATAGGTTGGAGTCTGAAGACTAGGGGGGTCAGAAGGTTTTGGGGGCATAGCAGCCTCCTCAACTGAAACTTGAGGCCCAGTTGGCCCTGCCACTGATTCCACTTGCACTGGTGGCCCTGATGGTCCAACACTAACATCTTCAGCTACACATGGCCCTGACTCTTCCAATGATGCCCTGGTCTCCTTGATTCTTCCAATGATGGCCCTGGTGGCCCTGATTCTGCAACTGATGGCCCTGGTGGCCCAAATTCCTCTATAGAGGGCCCTGGTGGCCCTGATTCCTCAAGAGATGGCCCTGATGGCCCTGCGACCTCCGCAGATGGCCCTGGTGGCCCTACAACATTCTCCACTGGTACTGACTGAGTTGGAACAGGAGGGGCTTGAGTTGTTAAATGCACCCTCACAAAATCAGACAAGTTTGACACTAACTTCTTTAAGCTTCCCAACTCACTTCTCATCCCCTGGAGCTCAGATTTGACTGCTCCAATATCCTTGGCTTCAGTCCTTTGGCTAAGGAATATTGATGTTACATCTGACTGCAAAGAGCACAAGATTTCTCCTAGAGCATTTAGTCTAGCAATGACTGGCTCCAAATGCACATGAATGCTCTTCTTCCTGGATCTGTGGTGTGCCTTCCTGGTGAGCAAGGGAATTCCTGGGGCAACACCTTTGCCTATACCTCCTGAGCCCACAGCTGGCTCAACACCTTCATCTGAAGTGCTTTCAATTAGACCTTCTTGAAACTGGTCTGTAGGGGCAGTAGCAGCAGGCTCCCCCTGAATATCTGGCTACCCTTGAATTTCTGGCTCCCCATGAGCTGGAGCATTTTCCATCTGAACATTTTCAGTGTGGCCTAGTGCCACAACCTCTAGAATCGTGCCTTCATGGCTTTCCTCCATAGTAATCTCCATTTCAGGAACACTGGGGGTTTCCTTAATCTGAATGTCTTCATGCTCCCCCTCAGTGTGAGCAGCACCTTCAGCAACAGATTCTTCAACAATAGCAGGTGCAGGGACTATAGGAGGGATCACTTCTTCAGAAGATTGCCCAACAGGCTCAATGTACTCTGGTGCAATATCCTCAATCCTCCTTTCAGGTGCAGGAGGCTCTTCTTCTCTGACAACAGCTTCTTCCTCTTGGACTTGTGGAGCTTCAGAAGCTTATCCAATGATGGCTTCTCCTTCTTCCACCGAGGTCTTTGTCTACACATTTCCAACTAGTGAAAAACCACTAATTTTCAAATTTCTAAACCGAATGGGATGACCCATCTTCTCCATCAGTTCTCCCTTCAAGTTAATCTCAAGGTGACTGAAAATCCTTGTGAGTAAATGGGCATAGGGAAGGGACAATGCCAATTTGTTCTTTCTATCCCAAATAACTTTTGCAGCAGATTTCATCCTTTCTATTATAACCTGAGCCATGTTTATGTCTTGTTTCTGAATGGCCCAGAACATCATATTTGCATCTCCTTTAGTGCATGATGAAAAAGTAGCACTCCTCGGCACTAAAATCTGACAAACTATAAAATGCAAAATTCTGTTGAAAGCGTTGAACTGGTTGATGTCGATCTTCCCATCCTTCAGTTTATACTCTGTTCCAATAATCCCTAGCCCCTTGGCATGAATATCTAGTGACTCTACCAAACTATGCCCGACTGTAGAAACTCCAAATAATCTCTCCAACAGGTCATGGGTGATGTGAATGGATGTACCTTTGACCATGGAAGTGAGAGACCCATCTCTTTCTGTCTTCAAACAGGTATAGAATGCCTTCGCCAGGTGCAGATAGCTAGGTTCTAAAACTGTGCACATCCCTATCCACTTCAACCTCTGAAGAGCTTCGACTACACTGTGCATACCATGCTTCTCCAGATTTTCTAGGTCCACTGCCTTGTTCCCACAATACTTGATCTTCACTGCTGAGAAACGCTCCAGTTGGTCTACCGTGAGGAAGGCGGCACTGTAGCCACCCACACTGCCGGAACTCCCAGAAGCGGCCATGGAATCAAGCAAGGTAGGCTTCTGGAGGATCGTAGGAGAAGAAGGAACAAAACCCCTCAAGAAATTTGAGCGGGAAGTGAGATTTTCTTCAAAAGCACAGAGAAGGATGCCAGAGTCAATGAGAGTTTTACAGGATTTCAAGTCAAAGGAGATAAGAGAGAGAGAAAGCGAATCAGTGAGGGAAGGATTACAGATGTAATGGAAGGACATAAAGGCACTTTATGAAACGGCAGAGCAATAAATGCGGATAATGACAAAATAGGAGAAGATAACGCAAGAAATGATGGATTTACTTAAATCTAGCAGGGAAGGATAATTCTTATTCTGAAAATTATTATTATATTTCAGTTACATACAAATATATCTGTTACAAATTACACATGCCTAGTTCCTTTCTAAGAGACGTAAATCTCTATTCAGGTAAGGCTTTTGTAAAGATATTTGCTAACTGATTTTGTGTATCTACAAATGAAATATTAATATTACCATTAGCTACATGATCTCTAATAAACTGATATCTGACCTTTATATGTTTCATCCTGGAGTTCTACATTGGATTTTTTGTGAGATTTATTGCACTTGTGTTGTCACACAACAACGGGATGGCCTTGATGTGCAATCCATAGTCCTCAAGCTGTTGTTTGATCAATTGAGTGGCAGAACAGCTGCCCAGCCTTACATATTCAGCTTTAGCTGTTGATAGTGCTACTAAATTTTGCTTCTTTGAAGGCCAGGAAATCAAGCATCCTGTAAGAAATTGACAACCACCACTGGTACTTTTTCTATCTACTTTGCATCCAACATAGTTAGTATCTGAGTATCTAATTAAACTAGTTTCACAAGATTTAGGATAACATAGACCTAAATTATGAGTCTTAGCTCTGTATCTAAAGATCCTTTTAGCAGTTATTAAATGAGATTCTTTAAGATCAGATTGATATCTTGTACACATGCATACACTAAATAGAATATCAGGCCTACTAGCTGTTAGATAAAGCAATGAACCAATCATACCTCTATAAAGTTTTTGATCAACTTTCTTACCTTCTTGATCACTGACTAACCTGGTGGATGTGCTCATTGGAGTGGACAATGGTTAGTATTTTCAAATCTGAATTTCTTCAACAATTCCTTGGTGTATTTTGCTTGACAGATGTGAGTTCCTTCATTGCTTTGCTTGATTTGTAGTCCAAGGAAATAGTTGAGTTCTCTCATCATGCTCATCTCAAATTCTCCCTGCATGAGCTTTTCAAAGTACTTGAACAGAGATTCATCAGTAGATCCAAAAATAATATCATCTACATAGTTTTGCACAAGTAATATATTTTTGGCATTTGATTTAATAAACAATGTGCTTTCTACCTGTCCTCCAATAAAACTATGATTTAGTAAGAATGTACTAAGTCTTTCATACCATGCTCTAGGTGCTTATTTTAGACCATATAATACTTTATGCAATTTTAAAACATGATTTGGAAAATCTGAATCATCAAAACCAGGAGGCTATTCCACATAAACTTCCTCCTTTATAAAACCATTTAAAAATGCTGATTTCACATCCATTTGAAAAAGTTTTAAATCTAAAGCAGATGCATAGGCAAGTAATATTCGAATGGCCTCTAGTCTAGCCACTGGTGCATAGGTTTCATCGAAATCTATACCTTCCTCTTGGGAATAGCCTTGAGCAACCAGTCTAGCCTTGTTTCTAGTGATCACACCAGCTTCATCCAATTTGTTCCTGAACACCCATTTGGTGCCAATCATAGGATGATCTGATGGTCTCGGAATAAGGGACCAAACCTGATTTCTCCTGAACTGATTAAGTTCATCTTGCATGGCTAAAATCCAAGATTCATCAGACAGTGCTTCATTGACTGTCTTCGGCTCTATTTGGGATACAAATGCTAAATAATCACATGGAATAATATTACCTCTAGTTCTTACCCCAACTGATCGATCTCCAATGATATTGTCTATTGGGTGATCCTTTTTGTACCTCCATTACTTTGGAAGATCATCATGAATGATATCCTTCTGTTGTAGTTCGTCCAAGGGTGAATCTTCATCATCTTTGATGGTTGTTTCTTTCAGCTTCTTGGATAGGTTTTCTGCATCTTCATCATCACTACTAATATCCTTCCTCAGAGAAGGCTTAGACTCATCAAAAATAACATGCACAGTTTGTTTAATTAATAAACTTCTTTTATTAAAAACTCTATAGCCTTTAGCTTTAGAAGTGTACCCCATAAAAATACCTTCATTAGATTTGGGATCCAACTTACCAATGTCACTATTACCATTGTTGTGAATGAAGCAACGTCATCCAAAAGTTCTGAGATGGCTGATCCTGGGCTTCCTTTGCTTGTACAGTTCGTATGCAATCTTCTTTAGAATTAGTTTGATCATGACTTTATTTATGATGTAGCAAGATGTGTTTATGGCTTCTGCCCAAAAATATCTTGGAAGGTTGTACTCAGATAGCATTGTTCTAGCCATATCCAAAAGTGTTCTAATCTTCCTCTCAACTACTCCATTTTGTTGTGGGGTTCTTGGTGTTGAGAAATTATGTTCAATCCCCAGATCATCACAAAATTCTACAAACCTATCATTCTGAAACTCTCCTCCATGATCTGAACGGATACTGATGATGTTGTACTTTTTATCTTTCTGAACAAGTTTACTGAACTTCACAAAACTCTCAAATGTGTCTTTTTTATGCTCAAGAAATAATACCCATGTAAATCTGGAATAATCATCCACTATAACAAATCTGAAATTCTTTCCTCCGAAGCTGATTGTTCTCATTGGTCCAAACAAGTCCATATGAAGCAGTTCTGGTGGTTTAGAGGTGGTGACTACCGTCTTAGATTTGAAAGAAGATTTTGCATGCTTTCCTTTTGCACACGGTTCACAGATGCTATCTAGTCTTGAGTTTATCTTCGGTAGATCTTCCACTAGATCATGTTTGATGAGCTTTCTTATTCCATCCAAGCTGCAATGACCTAATCTTCTATACCACAGTTCTGCATTCTGCTCTTTACTTGCTGCTAGACAGATGTCTTGATCCTTTAACTCTTCTAGATGTAATACATATAGATTTTTTTCTCTACTTGCTTCAAAAATAGTTGAACCATCCTTGATGATCAAACACTTAGATTCCCAAAATTTGATCTGATGCCCCTTGTCGCACAGTTGACTGATGCTGATAAGGTTGTGCTTGAGTCCTTTGACGCATAGAACATCTTCTATCAGGATTCTATCTTGGCTTCCAATGGATCCGCAACCAATCACTGACCCTTTTCCATTATCACCATAGGTTACTGTACCTTCTTCATCTTTGATGTGCGAGAATAGATTCTTGTTACTTGTCATATGCCTTGAGCACCCGCTGTCCAGGTACCACTTTGATGCTCTAAGGTTTCCCTACAATAAATCAATGAGATTTAGGTACCCAAGTTCTTTTGGGTCCTGGTTGGTTAGTTTTTTCACAGTTTCTTTTCAGAATCCATTTTAAGTGTTTGGTTGTACAGGTTATTTTAGTGTGACCTAATTTATTACAATGAGTACAGTAAGGGATATTATTTATTATCTTGTTTGGTTTATGATTTTTATTGTTATTTGATTTATAGTTAGGATTTTGTTCAGCTATGAACTTTGGCGTTGGATAGATTTTAGGATGAATGACAATTTCTTCATTATCTGGTGGAGTATATCCTAAGCCATATTTCTTCCTGCCTGATCTTCTTGCTCCTTTTAATATTAAAGAAGATTTTCCATTTGTGAATTTCTCAATTGTAGCTGTTAAATATTCATTATCTTTTGTTAGTGTGTTAATTTCATTTTAAAGTTTGCTTGTGGTTTCCTGATTTTCTAAGTTTGATATCTTTTCATTTTTAATTTTTACATCTTCGCATAAGAGTTCATTTCTTCTTTTTAGTTCAGAAATTTGTTTTTCCAATTATTCAGTTTTAGATTTTACAACTGAGTTAATTATTTCAAACATGCATAATTTTTCTTAGTTGTTTTTAATGGCTTACAGACGACAGACGTCTTTATATTTACTGTATAGTTCATTAAAAGCATCTTCTAAGCTATCTAAATCTGATTCATTGCAAGATGTAAAGGATGAGTCAAAAGTTACGTTATCATCGATATTTTCCATGAAGGCTAGGTTGGCCTTTTCTTCTTCTTCTTCACTAGAGCTAGACTCACTGTCTGAGTCACTCTCATTGTTCCATGTAGTAGTCATGACTTTCTTCTTGTATTTCTTGAATTTCTGCATGTTATCCTTCTTCTTGAACTCTGTCTTCTTCAGTTTTGGACACTCAGCCTTGATGTGTCTAGGATTCTTCACTCATAGCATATTGGTTCAGATTTCTTGAATTCTTTACCTTCAGATCTTTTGAACTCTCTACCTTTCTTGAAATACCTTATTCCTGACTGGTATTTCTTCTTAGCTAGTATGCGCTGCAGTCTTCTAGAGAGGAAAGCTTCTTCATCTTCACTGCTCTCATTACTTTTATCACTTTCTGATTCGCCATTAGAGGTGTCTTCTGTGGACTTAAGAGCATTGCTGTACTTTTTCTTGCTGGATGATTCTCCCAGCCTTTCCATATTTATCTCATGAGCCATCAAAGACCCAATGAGTTTTTCAAGTGACATTCTCCTAAGATCGTTAGCTTCTTCTATTGCTGTTACCTTTGGAGTCCAAGAGGTTGGTAGAGATCTTAGTATTTTTCTTACCATATCTCCAGTCTCATAGGTCTTTCCAATCCCAGCCAGACCATTGGTGATGTCTGTGAATCGATTGTACATTTGAGATATGGACTCTCCAGACTGCATTTGAAATCTCTCATATTGAGCTACCAAAATATCTATTCTTGTTTCCTTTACCTTGTCAGTTCCTTCATGTGTGAGCCTCAGCTTGTCCCACATCTCCATAGCTGACTTACAGGCTGATATCTTGTTGAATTCTTTCTTACTCAGCGAACAACACAGTATACTTTTAGCTTTACTATTTTGAGATAGCTTTTTCTTGTCTTCGTCTGTCCATTTATCTTTACTGTTGGTTACCTTGAGATCTCCTTCTTCGATTATCGTCCAAAGTTGGAAATCAAGTCCTTGAAGGAAGAACTCCATCCTTGTCTTCCAGTAGTTGTAGTCTTCACCATCGAATAAAGGAGGTCTGTTGACTGACTGTCCTTATGCATGACCTTGAGCTGCCATTTATCTTTGCTCTTTAGATCGTGAGATCTACTTACTCGAAGAGACTTGGCTCTGATATCACTTGTTGCCCAGATAGCAAGCCCAGAGGGGGGTGAATGGATTGCTACAATTTCTTTTAGAATAATTCCTGTAAATAAAACGCTTGACAGAGAACATTAAGTTCAATAGTTAGAGTTAGCGTTAAATAAAGACAAAGATAGCAAACACACAGACAACAGGAAATTTTATCCTGGTTCGGATCTCCTATCCCAAGGAGTCCTACGTCCAGTCCTTAAGCAACAACTTGGGATTTCACTAAGCAAGGGTACAGTCCCCCTTAAGGATACTTACACATCTAGCAGCAGCTGGCCTTCTCTTCTGTACCCGAAGAGGAACTAGAAACACGTGATGCAACAGGTCTTCCTTCTTACAGAAGGGAACAACCACCCACTCAATAGCATGTCTTCTCTTCACACCCGAAGAGGAGAACTCAAAGAAAATGAGCAAGAAGTGGATGGCCCCTAGACCAAGTTTATACAAACTGCTTGATCTGAGGCAATGTCTGAGAGACAAAGATTATCAACAAAGGACTCTCTCTTAGATCTACACAAGCTCTCAAATGCTAAGCAATTTTCTATGGAGAGCTAAGAGTTACAGAAAGTTTGAATGGACGAGCTAGCTCTACTTTTCTTGCAGGTGACTAAGATCCTCAAGATTTTCAAAAGTTGTTACAGAAGAAGTGTTCTTCAAGCAGTTACTAGTCTTCTATTTTTCTTCTTTGAAATAATTTGACCGTTGAAGTGTCCGTTGTCTCACATCTTCATGCACGTTGGAGTGAATGGTCCAAAGTGTGGAGCAAGAGAACCTGCAGCCATTAATGCTGGGAAAGACATTCACACATAAAGGAAGATTGTCTGGATCTTCTAGCTTCTGTCAGGTTGACAGGTCCATCTTTGCAACGTGCGTTTCTATCGGAAACCCTGCACACAATAAATGCTGACACATAGACAACTTATCTTTGTCTAAACTGTCAGTCAACATTAGTAGTCGTGCTATATGAAGATACACCATAAAGGAAATGCCATTCTGTCATCACATAAAGCGTGACTTTATGTGACATAAATGAGATAAGCAAAGATATAACGTGCAGAGATTTGTTCCATCATAATAAATATTGAAGACCACAGGATACATTATTATACGCGGGAATATTTGAAATCCACAGAGATTTGAAAGTATATTTGAATATCATGTGAAATGTATCTTAAAAGGAATTTAAATAAGAATATTCAACAGCTGTCTAAAACATAATCGTTAAGAGAGAGTTGATGTATGCAGACAGTCTATGTAAAGAGAGAGTTGATGTTGATATGAAATCAATGATATAATCATAATCCATTAGAGAATGTAATCCATGTTAAAACCAAGTCGATTTGAACAAAACCCATATATGAAATCGATGTTCTGTACAAGTCATTGTTTAACAGAAGTCGTTGTTGTATTGAAATTGTTGTTTAAGTAAAGTCGTTGTAGAGACGAAATCGTTGTTTCACATGAAGTCTTTGTTCTACTGAAATCGTTGTTTAAGTAAAGTCGTTGTAGAGACAAAATCGTTGTTTCACATGAAGCCATTGTCCTACTGAAATCGTTGTTTAAGTAAAGTTGTTGTAGAGATAAAATCGTTGTTTCTCATGAAGTCGTTGTTCTACTGAAATCGTTGTTTAAGTAAAGTCGTTGTAGAGAGGAAATCGTTGTTTCACATGAAGTCGATGTTCTGCCGAAATCAATGTAGAAACGAAGTCGTTGTTTAAGTGAAACGAAGTCGATGTAGCAAGGAAATCGATGTTTGAATGAAACGAAGTCGATGTAGCACCCAAATCGATGTTTAAGTGAAGTGAAATCGTTGTAGCAATGAAATCGATGTTCTAACTATGAAGTTGTTGTAAGACCAAAATCGTTGTTTTACTTATGAAGTCGATGCTAGAATGAAATCGATATTTTACTAAGGAAGTCGTTGTTTAAGTGAAGCTGATGTAGAACCGAAATCAATGTTTTACTAAGGAAGTCATTGTGAGCTATTTAATGGAAGTCGATGTATACTTAGACAAAACATATGTTATGAGCTTTACAGAACAGTGAATGTAGGCAACTTACTGATTTTATTTGAATTACTGCCTGTAGATAATCTTCATAAAAATGATGTTAGAGAGTAATATGTTTTGTTAATCATAAAAAACACATATAATAAATTATACATTATATGGAGATGGACTGATCATCATTCCTTGTCTTCAACCTTTGCTGCGCCTGAAGCTTCCTCAGATTCTTCTTTTTCTCTTCTTTTTGCTTCTTTTAATTCTTCTCTTACTGCATGTCTCACATAATCACTATAGTTTTCTTCACTTCACACACTTCATTCAACTCACACCCATATTCTTAGGGGTTTTAAACACCACCACAAGGTGTGTTCAAGCCCATGCAATTTTTCTTTCTACTTCTTTTGGATTTGATGCTACACAACTTGTTCTAATTGTTTCTTTCACCTGTTCATTTGTATTTTTCTTGCAAGGCAACCAAGAGTTGAAGTCTTCTTCACTCGCCGACCGGTTGGAGAAGTAAGAGTCAACCCTTAAACTCTCACGATCTTTGAGTGAAGGTAAGTAACCCATCCTTTGCTCTCTCCTTTGATACCCACATGTATCTGGTGATCACACTCCATCTCTAGTGCACACACGCACACTCTCTCTCTCCCTTTCTTTTATTTCTTTCTCCACATTCACCATCATTTTCTATTGTTTCACTATTAAAATCTTTTTTTTTAATTAATCTTTGTGGCGTTTAAAGCACGTTCACAAATTGGCGATCACTGTGGGACTCTTTTTATTTTAATTCTTGGTTACCACTCCTTCGGAACCCACGCGTGCCGATCCCTTTAACACCCACGTGTGTCACTCCCCTCGTACCCCACATGGTATAATTTCCCTCCTCTCTTACCCCATGTGGTACTCCATTTAAAACCATCGCGATTATCAAGTTGTGCTTGTAGCTTTTTTTCCCCCCATAAAGTTTAATTTAAAAAAAAAACATCATCCTGCTTCCTTTCCCTTTACTTACTTTCACTTGAAGAAACCATCAACATCTGACTCTTATTTTGTCATGCCCCTAAAATTCACCATAAATTTTAGAGGAATGATGGGGCACGACCTAGTGAATCAGATGGTGCATCAACTATTTAAACTAGGTTCGGGAGAGACACACCGAAAATTTCAGGCAATACTAGTCAACAGAAACCATTGGTGTCAACAATCGAACATACCTAATAAAACACTCTTCAAGGCACTTGAGTGGTGTATAAAATTTGCAGTTTTCTAGAGTCTATTCAAGATCCTACATAATTACAACTTTGGAATGGATCCAAACAAAAGAAAGATTTCCTCTATTATTATCTCCACCAAAAGGCAATACTGAGGGTGCTCTCTTCACTCTTGCCCAATCCTGTCCATCTCCTCATGCTCACCTTCACTTCCTAAAATGGTAAAGAGTTTTAATGAGCTTACGCCCAACAGGGATCACATCTCAAGGTGCGGGCAATTTTATACATGATTAATGCATTAGCAACAGAATTCAAGGGAGGTTAGGCAGTACAAAATTTAACTATAAATCTGTTTTCTAAGTAAGTCAAGATGGCAAGTGAATAGATGGGGAACAGTCCAAATTTCTTGGAAAATTTCAAACAATGGCAGGAATTTCAAAGTAGGTGGAATACATGGTTCATTTGTACAATTATTAAGGCTCACTTTACAGTACATGCACAATTTAGTTGAACAAATAACGAGATGGGTTTTCCAAAACTGATGCAGATCAATCAGATCACAAGATTGGCCATTTAGAAAAAGCCTAACAATGAGCAAGCATATCATAGCATATCAAGAAGGCACTTTCAAATCTTGCAAACATATCAGTGTCATGCCAACACCACAAGTCCATACTCCCGCGGTTAACAAGAACGTTGGGGTGCTCCTCCCCAGGACTAGGCAGGGCCCTCATATTTGCACAAGCATGAGGTCAGTTGGACCGAGGTCCCAATAGTGCTAAAACATATGATGGCCAAGAGAATTCCAATAGGACCAGTGACAATGTTTCACACAGAAGTAGGAGTACTCTTGAGGGATCAAGAACGTCAAGATCATCACTTATAAGGATGTCAAGGTTCAGTGAAAGGGGGTAAGAGCGAGGAAGCCTAGGAAAAAATCAAATCATATCAAGGGTTATATAGATTCCGTATATATTTCTACTTGATTTCAAATTTTAGACAAGCAGATTTAGGGATGAAGTTCTAGTTGAGTCATAGAGGAGTGGAAATCATGATGATTAGGAGTTATGTGAATGCTCTTCATATTGTTAAAACTTTTAACATTTGTAGGGTGTTTAGGCGAGGAAAGGTCTAGCTGCTCTTTTACAAGGCGGTTCACAGGCTGTCAAAATTATAGTCAAAGTAAACACAAATAAGAAAGAAGGAAAAATGAGTCTTTCTCAAGAAAAGATCAAAAGACACCACCCTTGCTGGTCAGCAAAGGGCATATAAGGGTTTTGAAATGGGATAAGGGTCAAAAACCTCTAACCACCCTACCGAACGAGGTTCAAGTAAATCAAGATGACAGGCTCGGATTAATATCATAGATAATTCAAAATGCTTAGTTTGTGCCCAAGAAAACATACCTTAATTGCTTTAGAACCCTTGCTTCTTCTTCAAACTAGGAAGAAACGATGGATGAAGCTCCAAAGTTTCAAAGCTTCAGGGTCAGCTACTGCTCTTGAGGCTTCTTCCACCAGCTCTAACTTCCTCTTCCCACGACCAGTGTGGGTTAGAAGGGAGCGTAGGGGTTGGTCTTAAGAGTCCCCATGTGCATGGTACAAATGGTGGTATATATTTATTTATTTTTTGTCAAAAGTCCACCCTTCCTTAAGCCATGCCCAAACCATTCCCATGCCATACCTAATATTGACTTGGTCTGTCAAAAAGGTCAGACCACCATATTGGCCATGACTATGTTGACTTATTTCTGGAGAAAAGGACAGGGGTAGGTAAGGACCACCCATGCCTTGCCATAATTCTTTTTTCCTTTTGTTGTCATTGATTAGAGACCAGGCTCCCAATCGTTTGGTGTTCAATGCTACATTGATTACTAATTATCAAAGTAATCAATTGTCATAAGAAGGCAATCGAGTGGTGGAGGGGAAACATCGATTACATAGAAGCAATCGATTGAAGGAAACATTGATTACTGAACAACATCGATTGGTCAGAAACATCGATTACTGAAGGACAAGCATCGATTGCTCACTTGGAAAATATCAATTACATAGAAGCAGTCGATAGAAGACAATCGATTGAAAGAAACATCGATTACTGAGCAACATCGATTGGTTAGAAACATCGATTACTAAAGGACAAGCATTCATTCCTCACATGGAACATTGATTGTCCACTAGAACATCGATTACTGAAGGAACATCGATTGTCTTTTTAGAACATCAATTACTAAATGAACATCAATTGTCCTTTTAGAACATCTATTACTGAAGGAACATTGATTGTCTTTTTAGAACATCGACTACTGAAGGAACATCAATTGTCTTTTTAGAACATCGATTACTGAAGGAACATCGATTAAAGAACATCGATTACTGAAGGAACATCGATTGTCCCTTTAGAACATCGATTACTGAAGGAACATTGATTGTCCCTTTAGAACATTGATTGTCTAATCGATTGCTGAAGGAACATCGATTGTTACTTCGTCATATCCGAAGTTTCACTTCGACCGATAGCGTTTTTCTACTGTGTTTTATACGAAGTTTAGTTAATGTTGTTAGTCGAAGTGTTGTTAGTTAATGTTCCCCGTTCTAGGTACTTCCCTCACATTATATGATTTCCTTGGTCTTGCATTACCATTTTTGTTGTCCAATTTGAGCCCCTTGTTCAATTATTTCCTGCTAGTTTATCCCCTATTATTTGAGATTTAAAAATCCAAGGCATTACACCCTCGCCTACTTAAAAGAATTTCACCCTCAAATTCATATGTAATATACCATTATAATCTAGGAGTATGAGAGACTGTACCAAGGAATAGTTCTGGATGTTTCTTCTTCATTGTCTCCTCCAACTCCTAAGTAGGTTCCTCCAGGCCTCTTATACTCCACTAGGTCTTCACCATAGGTATTGTCCTATTTTGGTGGTGTTGTAGCTTCTTGTCCAAAATCCTTACTGGCTTTTCTTCATAGGTCAAGTCCCTTCCCAACTCCAGGACCTCATATCGGATCACATGCTCAGAATCATAAAAATAATTCCTTAGCATGGATACATGAAAGACATTGTGTACCCCTGCTAATGATGGAGGCAAGTCAATCCTGTAAGCTACTTCTCCTACTCTTTCTAGGATCTCAAAGGGACCTATAAATCTGGCTTTCAGTTTCCCTTTTATTCCAAACCTTTGGACTCCCCGTATAGGTGACACTTTCAAAAACACATGATCTCCAACTTGAAATTCCAGCTCTCTTCGCCTGTCATCTGCATAGCTGTTTTTCCTTGCTTGGGCAGCCTTCAAGTGTTCTCCGATAAGCTGAACTTACTTTGAAGTGCTTACTATCATTTCAGGTCCTAACCACTGCCTTTCTCCAACTTCTTCCCAACACACTAGTGACCTACAATTTCGGCCATATAGGGCCTCAAACGGTGCCATCTTAATGCTTGTCTGATAGCTATGGTTGTATGCAAATTCAACCAAGGAAAGTTGCTCACTCCAATTTCCATTGAAATCAATCACACAAGCCCTTAACATGTCTTCTACAATCTGATTGGTCCTCTCAGTCTGTCCATCTGTCTGGGGGTGAAATGTGGTGCTAAAGTTTAACTTAGTTCCTAATTTAGATTGCAATCCTTTCCAAAAGTGTGACGTAAATCGAGGGTCCCTACCAAACACAGTGGACAATGGGATTCTATGGAGTCAAACAATCACTTTTATGTATAGAGTTGCCAGCACGTTAATAGACCATCGACTCTTTATAGGTAGGAAGTGACAAGTTGTCCAGCCAATATCATCTAATTAAATAAGAACAATATTCCAGCACACTACGTGTGTAGTGGTACATGAGTCTTACCTTTCTCGGCAAATGGTCAAAGCACTTAGGTGCTGGATGAGTAAGTGACAAGTTGTCTAGCCAATATCATCCTTGCACCACATAGCCTTGGCACCTTGCAACATGATCCATTTGTTTCACCTCCTTTAGCCAATCTACAATTATAAGATCCATGAGATTTTTCCTCACAAGAATGTACAATTCGAGTTGTAATAAGGAAACAAATAAGTCACATAATGCAGTATTGAATGATATACTGCAATATATGTTATTGAACTAGGTTCATAATTAGAATGCTAAAATAAAAAAGGAAACATGTTTCCTTTGTTTTATCATCGTACATAAATGTTTAGTATGGATTCTGGAGTTATTCCCATTAGATAGTCTCACTACAAAGAAAATAAGATTTATCAACGACTCTAGCAGCTGACATATGAAACTTATGTGAACATCTACGAGAGGTCGTTGGCATATGATTGACATTTGTCAAAGGATAAGAGCTGCTGTTGACATACTAGTCATTTGTCAGCAGCTTCAACAAGCCGTTGACAAAGCCATAGCCAAATGACGCTTATATAAACAATTATCTTTAGCCACTAACATAAGTTTCACATTTGTCAACGGCTAGAATGAGCCATTGATGTACTGAATATATGTCAGCGGCTGGTGTAGCTGTTGACATATGTTTAACACTTGTCGGTGGCTAAACTCACACTTGTCGGTGGCTAAAGTGAGTTGTTGACATAGGTTTAACGTTTGTCAGCGGCTGCTACGAGCCGTTGACCGATGTTAAACCTATGCGAATGGCTTCTACGTGTCGTTGACAAAACATGACATTGTTAACAGTTCTTAGAAGCCGTTGACAAAACTTAAACAATGTAAACGGCTCACTTTAGCCGTTGACATATATTTAAAACACTCATGGCCCCTTCATGCAACATTAAAGAGAAATTCTAAAGGCCAACCCCCTCCTTGCTCTCTCTCTCCCACCCCGGCCTGTTCCTCCTTGACGACACCCTCCTCCAGGCCTATGGTGACTTAGACGACTTCAAGAGGCTAAGGGCCTTCTGCCCCTACTCCCAAAGTGACCCACTACACCTCTATGACTGGGAGGAGCTCGAGGCCCCCGAGCTCGCCGCCGGATGGTGGTACGCCACCAACCATATATATACAGTTCTTCTTCGGTCACTGAGGATCGAAGAGGGAAGTTGACTATCATATATGTAATAAAAGACTTTAACTTATTTTTGTGTGAGTAATTTAATGTGTTAATCAATACGTGATTGATCTAATTTGAGTACCATGAATTTTTATTTATATATAATGATCGAGTACAACTAATTGTCACATAGTTGGTCTAACTGTCCAATCAACATTGATGTATTATATGATTGACCGAATGTTAATGTATGTAGTTCTCTCCCTGTGCTTCTGTGTGAAAGTGACATCTTCTTTATGATGTATAGTTTTCAGACTCCATCCATATATATGTATATTAGTCTTGACTTTGTCCTAATTTTTTCCTAGCTATATATACAATGGTTCTTCGATCATAGAACATCGAAAAGGGATATTGACTGTCATATACACAATAGAGACTTTAAATTATTATTGTGCATGTGAGTAATCAAATGTGTCTTTCAGTACACGATTGATCTGATTAGAGTACCATTTCATTTTATTTATATATATTGATCAAATATTAATATATGTCATTCTTTCTCTGTGTTTTTGTGTATACGTGATATCTTATTTATGATCTAAAGTTTTCATACTTCATCCACATGTATTTGGAGCTCCATTTTCTGGAGAAGGAAACCGAGACTCGTCTCGTTCGTCACCATCCTTGAGAACAGGTGAAATGGCCTGGCTCTCCACTTGGGGTGGGAGTTTTCCTTTTGTGCACTGTCTCAACACTCATCCTATCGAATCTATCCCCATTTGCTTCCGATTGTCCCCCCACCACTGCAACATCTCAACTTAGCATGCAGTTTGATCATTCGTCCAATCTAGATGCACGTCCGCTTCCCATCTCCCAAAAGTACATCTTCGATGCTGGGGGGCCATCATCCTTCACAGCCATCGCATAGGCATCATTGCGTGCATGTAGGCCCATGCCAGCTTAGTAGTCAAACACCACTAATATCATGATTTCACATCAATATTACCAGCACATGCACTTGCATGTGGCATATTTTATTTACTTTTAAACGTATTTGCATTTTAATAATAATTATAATACTAAAAAATAAACATTATTTATATTATTATGTAATTTAAAATTAAAATATTTTAAATATATATTTCATCTGTTCAAAAAACATTGCAAAATAATTATAATTATTTAATGATATTTAAATATATATACTTAAGTATGGTATTATATGTTATCTAACTTATGTCAACAACTATCATGAATACTTAAGACATGCACAACACTCTCTCCACCCCTCTTTGCTCTGAACCCTCGACTGTGGGAGTGTCTGGCCGCCCCCCACACCGTATTTGAGTGTAAATTTTGTACTAATAAATATATACATATATATATATTATAATTTAAATATATGTAAATAATTATATTTATGTATGTTTAAGATATATTCAATTTTTGTATGTACTTAGTAATATATATTTTAAAATATATATTTAATCATAATTAATTAATTATTTATTTAATGTAAATTATGTCAACGGCTCCTTTTGGCCACTGACATACTTTCTATATGTCAGCGGCTTGTAGCCACTGACATATCTCCTTATAACCCCATTCCCGATCCCAATCCCCCTACACGTAGAAGCCCTCTCCTAGATTTCTGCCTCGAACCCTCACCTGCACGTGGCGATCTCCCCACCCCGCGCCGCCTCCACACTAGCCTCCTCCTGTTCTTCGGTCAGCTTTCTCTCTCTATCTCTTCTCTCTCTTAGGCGCCCCTACAAAGGGTGGATGGTGCTAGCGTGAGGGTGACTGCGATGGGGTGGGGGGGGTTTGTTGGCAATGGGGTTCCGACGATGGGTTGAGTGGCGGCGGCGGCGGGGGGGGGGGGGGGGGGGGGGGTTTTGCTGTTGGCGGGGTCTTCTACAATGGGTTAAGTGGTGGGGGGCGGAGGCGAACACTTTACCTAAAAATAATCTTTTACCCATAATTATAACCACATTTGTTCACCAATCGATATTCTTAGTCACCAATCGATGTTTTAGTCAACAATCGATGTCTTTAGTCATCAATTAGTATCCATAGTCACCAATCAATATTTTAGTCACCAATCAATATTTTTAGTCAACAATCGATGTCCTTGGCCACCAACTGATATTTTGATCACCAATTGATATTCTTAGTCACCAATTGATATTTTAGTCACCAATCGATGCTTTTAGTCAACAATCGACGCCTTACTCACCAATCAGTATCCTTTGTCACCAATTTATATTTTAGTCACCAACCGATGTCCTTAGTCACCAATCGATATTTTAGTCACTAATCGATATTTTTAGTCAATAATCGATGTCCTTAGTCACGAATCGATATTCTTAGTCACCAATTGATGTTGTTAGTCACCAATCGATGTTGTTAGTCACCAATCTATGTTCTTTATGTTGGATCTAGATGGAGCTTTAGATGTCCTAGAGAGGGGTGAATAGGACTTTTTGTAATTTAACATTATCTAAATTTGAAAGAACACTTGACAGAAGTGTTAGTACCATGTGTGGTGTATGTGTGAAACAAGTGTAGCTAGGCGGAAACAATCACAAATAGTGCACAAGAAATTTATCCTGGTTCAAACCTCCTCTCAATCAGGAGTCTTATGTCCAGTCCCTAAGTGTAATTTGGGATTATCCACTAACTACCAAGAACCTTTGGCCTTCTCTCTAATGAGAGGTATTACATCTACTTGCTCCCTAGCAAGTCTTCCCTTTACCAAAGGGGCAAACAACCTCCTACCACAGTAGGTCTTCCCTTTTACAAAAGAGGAATTACAGAGAACAAACCCCCTACTAGTTTCTACTCTGAACAAGGTGTAGACAGAGTGCTTGCTTAGAGAATGAGCAAACACAGAAGTGCAGAAAGAGATATACAAATACACTTGAAAGTTTTGAACTCTTTCTGACTTGAGGGTGGACTAAAAAAAATATTAGACTTTCTAAACCACCCACAGACAAGTTTCTTGAAGGTAGGAGAGTTGGGAGTCTTGGAGTCAACTGCTTGCACAGATTGCTTTCCTTCAAATTTTCTATGTGTGGGCTTCTGCTCTTTCTTGTTGTTCTTGTATGATTTTTGCTTCATAGAAAAATTTCAGCTCCCTATACAGATTTCAGAGACTTTGTTCCCCGTTGGAATATGGCCGTTTCGAAAATTTGAACGTTGTGAATTGGTAGACAGCTTGAAAGATCCATCTTTAAATCTTTGAGTTGCTCAACGGCTTCCTAGCTATATGGATAGCTACATGGTTCTGTAGACAACCGCAATAAATTCCTGCAAACACCATACCCATGCAAGGACTTTTCTCTTCCTCACGGTTAGATTTGTAATAAATAAAATATTAAGTGAAAGCAAAAGACAAGTCATTTGAAAGGATATCTAACTACTCAAGAGAAAAAGTTTGTACTTAAAGTGTGCTGGGGTAGGTGTCATTCAAGGAGGTATGGACACCTACTTGACGCATAGTACACCTTTTAAAAAGCTTTTCCTTAAAAACTGGAAGTTTGTTAGTTTGAAGGACACTTACGGATATCGTGTAGAACATATAGCTACTTGGGAACAATCTCAACTATAGTGCTTCAGATTTGTTATTAAAAAAATATTAAATCAAAATGTACAAAACAAGGAAGTACAGGTGAGGTAATAGATATATTGGAGTCCATACTACATAAGTATAATAACAAATGCATTTTGATTAGAGAAACCTTTGCAAGAGTCGAAGTGAAAAACTATGAGCCAAGTAAGTTTAAAGATATTTACAAGATTATTATTTATTAATGGATGGATATATCTTTAAAACATATTATGATTTGTTCACCAATCGATGTTCAAAAATATTACATAAAGGATTAAAGCCAATTGAAATAATACTTCATGAATAGCTATGTAGAACTTCGACTGGTCATATTTGTTCATTAATAGATACCTGGCTTTGACTACATAGAAGTCACTAGTGAGACTTCCATTGATGACCTTTGCTCACCAATCAATACCTAACTTTGACCGTATAGAAGTCGCAGAGAGACTTCGACTAATGACCTTTGTTCACCAATCGATACCTAACTTTGACTGCACAGAAGTTGTAGTGAGACTTCGACTGATGACCTTTGTTCATCAATCGATATCTCACTTCGACTGTCCAGGAGTCGGAGTTGGACTTCGACTGATGACCTTTGTTCATCAATCAATATCTCACTTCAACTGTCCAGGAGTCGGAGTTGGACTTCGACTGATGACCTTTATTCATCAATCGATCTCTCACTTCAACTATCCAGGAGTCGTACTTGGACTTCGACTGATGACCTTTGTTCATCAATCAATATCTCACTTCGACTGTCCAGGAGTCGGAGTTGAACTTCGACTTATGACCTTTGACTATAAATGGTTGTACAGTATAATACATGCATGTCTTTGCCTTAGCACATCACATATAATACCAAGTAAAGAGTCATTATGTTATAATCAAATGAATTTGTTTATTACTTGAAAAAAGGTTTAGTATAATAGAAATGATTTTGTCATAATCAAAATAATTAAGCATATTTTTGTAAAAATAATTGCACAACAATTCTACCCTTTTTTTGTTAATGACAAAATTATGTATATGTAAAAGAATTTAGCAAAGGGAAATCTTTTATGCAAATAAATTCATTTTTAATTTTTGCTTATCTCCTTTTCTTCCCTCAAATCCCTTCTTAGATACAGAATGCTAAATACCTATATATTTCTCCCCCTTCATGTCATTAACAGAAAGGACATAGTAGAGAAGAAAGAGGAAGAGATGGACAGTAGTTAACACCAACATAGGGTTTTCTATTGAATGATATAAGATCTATACATATACAGAAGTAAAGATATGCTTCAGGAAGACTTAGAGAGATAGAGAGAAGGTGGGAGTTGATCAAAGAAGGGTTGTAAAAGCTCCCACAACTTCTTCTCATTGTCAGAGAAGACATGTTCAAAGATAGAAGCATCAAGAAGGGCTAATAGAATGGATTTTCTTGTAGGATTTGAGGTGGCGGCGATGATACCAACGCGGTCTTTGATGATAGGCTTCATTGCTCAAACTGTGCCTTAAAGGAATAAATATCCTATTAGCAGCTTTGTGCAGAAAATCATTCATTATAATATTCCACTGAAGTCCCTATCAATGGCCTGTTGGTTTGGCCTTGTAATAATTATCATATCTGGCTTCCCACTTGAGAGTAAGATATTTTCTAAGATCATCATAATTTTTAGCCATGAAATAAGAGGGATGAAGCTTTCTCTTTCTATGGTACTTATCCTCTTCTGGATAACATTGTGCCCACTGCTCTTCAGTCAACCTTTCATATTCTGCAAAGCAAAGTTGAACTTCTTGAAGATACTCTTTGGTCTTTGTAGTGTGAATGAGGGCAAAGCTATGAAAGGACAAGACTTTGGAATATTTGATCTGAAATCTAACTACTAGCCTAATGTGCCTATTGCAGAAAACTTGTGCAAAATCCTTTCTAGAGGAGACTGCACCTATCAGGCTGGGGTACAAATTTGAGGGCAACCCAATAGGTGTAATTTTCCTCTACCCTTTTAACAACATGGCCCATTGACCCCGACTGACATCTACGAAGTTCAACTAAAATCTTTCTTCGTTAAATATCTTCATTCGGCTGAAGCTTTCTTGATATTACTTTATGCGAATGCCAACTAAATCAAAGAAGTTCATATTCAAATGAGTATAAACATTAATAGGACCAGTGCCTTCTGCTCTGGCTTCTTTATACTTGGCTGCTTCATCATGGTAGACTCTCAGAAATTCCTTAGCACATAGACTATGTCTGGAATGGATAATGGCATTTAAGGCATCTAGAGGAATTCCTTAGTTTTGATCAAGAGAGGTAGCTAGTCTTCTACTTTATAGTTAGGCATCCCATGGACTTCCAAAAATACCTTGATCTTAAAAAATTCTTCAAATAAAGTAAAGTTCCTCCTTGAATGAGATAAAAACATACCATAATGGAGGTAAATCTTTTCTGAAATCTTTTCTATTTCTCTTCTGCCCAACTTGTGAGGGAAGCTCTTCACTAGGCACTAGTTTTGCTAAGGGTTGTGTACTAAGGTCAGGAATAGGAGTAGATGAGCAGGGAAGAGATGAGAAAAAGGAGGGTGGCAAATGATGAAGTTCTGGGAGGACTATAGGTTCCTGATTGCTAGTATATTTTTGAGGAAAAGAGGAATAAGAGGTGGCTGGTTGTGAGGTAGGCATGGGAGTAGATAGGGGATCTGAATTAGAAGAAGGTGTTGATTGGGAGGTAGGAAAGGGAATGGATCCTGACTTGACCAATGTCCTCTTAACTCTCCTTGTGAACACATTTGCATGAGACCCTGAGGGAGAGGGTGCTAATCTGATTGTTGTTGTTTTGTGGTAGTTGCCTCTACCTCTGCTGCCTATTCTTATGATGTTGCTGGTATCTGCTCTGCTGGCTGCCCTGCTGCCAACTCTATTATTGTTTCTGCTGTGGCTACTACTGGTTCTTGTTCTACCTCTGGTATAGCTCTTTCTTCTACCATTGCCTCTACAGTTGGTGTTGTGGCTGTTATAGGGTACTACTCTTGTCTTGACTACACATAAACTAAAGAAACATCTATCTCAACTGCTGAATTGTAGTAGATATAAAGTCAGATTTGACATCCACTTGATGGATTTGCATCTGCAATACACTAAGCATTTCATGTTGCTTAAGGACCAGTTCAAACACATCATCCAGGGTCCTACTTGTCTCCTTGTGATCAGTAGGACTTGGAGGACCTTCTGCATATACAACTGAATTTCCTTTAATATCCCTGATTACTTGAGCAATTGTTTCTTCATGGATTTCTGGTTCAATGGTGGTCCTTCTTGTTCTTCTTCAATAGAAGCAACTTCTTCTCTTCTTTCTTCCACTAGTTGAGTTGGAGGGGCAATAGAGGGTGTACCCTACATCACATCATGAAAAACTTCATGTGTGCAGTCTAGTAATGAATCTTTGATCCACATATTTTTAGGCTTTTTCCTTTAAGGAGTAGTGAGTTCTGCGAAGAGTGGATAGCCCAATTTTCTTTTTGATTGGGGTTGCTATTTTTTTTCCAAATCTATAGAGTTTTTTTTGAATAAAATTGTCAACAATGGTCCATAAGGAAGAGATTGATTTAAGAACTTGGACCCTATCATTCTCTCCATGATTATAGAGGTCAAACTTACATCATGCCTTTGAATAGCCTAGGAGAGCAAGTTTTCAACTCTAGCTGTGATGGAAGAGTGGGTTCTTGCTCTTGGCATCACAATTGTAGTAATGATAGCATGGAGGAGTCTCTTCTCAGTAGAGAGTTGATTGATGAGAAGCCCCTTTTGTGAGTACTCCCTCTGCTACCAAATGTACCCAATCTTTGCTTATCCAGAAGGTACTACTTCAGTTGGCCTGTGGCCCGAGGTAGGGAAATCGAAAATTTTTTGCCAAGATAGCTTCAGAAACTATAATTTTCTTGCCTTCAATAGAGCCTTTCGAAGACCCATTTGCAGAAACTGATAGAGTTACATAAACACTTTTACTGCGTCTTCAAATGTTGGCTCCTTAATCTTGCACAATCTTCTCCAACCCATAGCTTCCAAGGTATCTGCTACTGAAGTCAACTGGCTGGTCAACTGGGAAAAATCTACTACTTTTCTCGACAAATGGAGGCTTTGGTGGAGGATAGCCTCTGCAACCACTCCGACGCAAAGAAGGGGGCATCCAGAGCCCTTAAAGAGGCCATCTAGACAAATACGATGGAAATGATAATGAAAAACTTCAAGAAAAGTATGAAATGATCCAAATAAGGTCAAAGACCCTCCCTTTCTTCAGAAAAATTGATGAAATCGTGAGGATCACAGCAAGGGTTCGTCGGAGTCGAAGACGGGCGTGGGAACCAGGAAGAAGATAAGAGGAGTCAAAGTGGTTTCGAATGGGGTGATTGGAAATGAAAAGGGAAAGCTTATATATAAGAGATTTAAGGGATGTTGAAGACCACAGATCACGAGATCAATGACTGGGATTAAGTAGATAAAATTGACAGAAAAGAGAATAAATAAACAATTATTATTTTGCCATTTCAGCTTACAACTTCGACTACATAAACTTCGACTTCAAAATAAGACTTCACAAATTCAACTTGTGAGAAGTCAAACATCAAGGAAAAAAAAGAGAGATGAAGATAGTTAATCAAAGAATATAGACACATAGTAGTAAGCATTAAGTTATTCAATGTTGTACATCTCTATTTCTCGTTTAATTGAAGTAAACCTATCTTCAGAAAGAAGTTTAGTAAAGATATCAGCTAACTGATGGTCAGTAGCAATAAATTCAAGTAAAATGTTACCATTACTTACATGGTCCCTGATGAAGTGATGTCTAACCTCAATGTGCTTGCTCCTTGAATGCTGGATTGGATTCTTAGTCAGATTAATTACGCTTGTGTTGTCACACAACATTGGAATTACATTTAATTTGTGACCATAGTCTTCAGCTGATGTTTGATCCACAACAGTTGAGTACAACAACTTTCAGCTACAATGTATTCTGCTTCTGTTGTAGAAAGTGCCACAGAATTTTGCTTTATGGAAGACTAAGAGATTAAGCAACCTGCAAGAAACTAGCAAGTTCCACTGGTGCTTTTTCTATCTATTTTGCATCCAGCATAGTTAGCATCACTATATCCAAGAAAATTAAATTGAGAACATTTGGGATACCACAAACCCAATTTACTTGTATTAATAAGATATCTAAAAATTCCCTTAACAACATTTATATGATATTCTTTTGGATCAGCCTGAAACCTGGCATAGAAACATACACTGAATAGTATATTTGGTTTACTAGCACTGGGATAGAGTAATGACCTAATCATACCTCTATAGATCTTTTGATCTATTTTCTTGCCAATTGGATCACTATCTAACTTTATTCCTAATCTCATAGGAGTTCCTAATGGCTTACACTTGTCAAAACCATACTTTAAAAGCAAATTTGAAATGTACTTGGTTTGACAAATGTGAGTTCCATCCTTGGTCTGCTTGATTTGCATGTCAATAAAATAATTAAGCTCACCCATTATGCTCATTTCAAACTCACTTTGCATGAGGTTTTCAAAGAATTTACATAGTGATTCATTTGTAGAACCAAAAATAATATCATCAACATATATTTGTACAATCAAGATCCCTTCTGAGAATTTCTTAATAAATAAAGTACCATCTACTTTACCTCTTGAAAAATCATGTGATAGAAGATAAGCACTTAAGCTTTCATACCAAGCTCTTAGAGCTTGTTTCAATCCATATAGTGCCTTCCTTAATTGAAAAACATGATCTGAATACTTAGTATCCTCAAAACCCGGCGGTTGCTCAACATAAATTTCTTTTATGAAACTATTCAGAAAAGCACTCTTTGCATCCATTTGATATAAATTGATATTTAAAGAACATGCATATGCTAATCAAATTCTAATGGCCTCTAATCTAGCAATTGGAGTAGATGTCTCATCAAAGTCAATACCATCCTCTTGGGAATATCTCTGAGCTACCAGTCTGGCCTTACTTTTGGTGATAACCACTGATTCATCCATTTTGTTTCTGAAGACCCATTTGGTCGCGATAACTGGATGATTATCAATTGTTAAAGTTTTTCTGTTAAACACCCTATATCCTCTGGGTTTTGAAATATATCCTAATGGAAAGCCTTCATCACTTTTAGCATCTAATTTTCCTAGATTATCTTTACCATTATTTAGAATGAAACATTTACAACCAAAAGGCCGTAGATGACTAATGTTTGACTTCATTTTCTTGTAAAGTTCATAGGGAGTCTTCTTCAAAATTGGTCTGATCATAGTTCTGTTGATGATGTAGTATGCAGTGTTGACTGCTTTTGCTCAGAAATATCTTGGTAGATTGTACTCTAACAACATGGTTCTAGTCATATCAAGTAGTGTTCTATTCTTCCTTTCTGTTACACCATTTTGCTGAGGAGTTCTTGGAGCAGAAAAGTTATGCTCTAATCCATTTTCTTCACAGAATTGGATGAAATCTTCAATTTTGAATTCTCCTCCTTGATCAGATCTGATACTGATTATTTCATATTTCTGGCTCTTCTATACTAGTTTACTGAATTTGAAGAAAGCTGAGAAAGTTTCTGATTTTGCTTCCTGTGCCATGCACTATCATCCATAGGGGAAGCCGATCTCTATCTCCCTCTCCTTTTATTGTTCTCTTTTGTTTATTCTCTATTCAATCTCTTCACTAGATCCACGAGAGCACCTCCCTTCAGCTCCCACACGAGCCCTCTCCCTCAATCATCACAACACACACACACACACACACACACACAACATGTTGTTTCAACTTTTCATGCATGCACACAAACCTACCTATTTCTAGGGGTTTGAAAAGCCACAAAAGGTGTGTTCGTTTCCATGCTTTTCATGTTCATCTTTGTTTATTTGAGAATTTTCATGCTACACAACTTGGCAAAACCATCTTCTTGTATCTTTTTATATTGTGTTGTTTTCAAGGGTAATCATCAAAAGATGCCTTCTACCACGGCCGACTGTGCATAGAAGAAGGACCGAATCCGTCTCCACAATCTTTGTTCATGAGGTATTTTCCACGATGATCTCCCTTTATTATTCATTACCATTTTACTCCTTCGAGACCCTCGAGTCTCTAATGATCACTCTCCACATTTGGCATTGTGCATCCCACCCTTTTACTCTCATATTTTTCATAGTTTCTTTGTGGGACGAACATTGCAATCCACACTAGGTAGATTTTAAATGATTAATAGCTTAATAGGTGGAATAACTAGTGATGGAATGTGAAGTCATGAGAGAATAATAGCATGATAGTAGCATGTGATAACAAGTAGAATTAATAGCATGTATAATATGAGAGAGTAATGACCATAACATGAGTAATCATATATAAGTCAAGTAATAACAATTCAAGCACTTTTCACAATGTAATTGTCTTAGATAAATCAAGTATTCAGGTGTAATGCCAAACACCGTAGTCATTAAACTCCTATAGACACATGCACTTTTGGGCACTCTCCTCCCAAGACCAGACTGGGCTCTACAATTTCAGACATTAGTCATGTTTTCTTATCTTAGATAATCAAACAATGGCCATATAGAGTTCCAAAAACTAGATGGGAAGTGTAGACAAATAGACAAGTTTATCATGAGACGAAGAGAATAGATGAGAGAGAAAAAGTCCATATGAGAGTTTCTATACTGTCCAAAAACATACAGGGGTCATGCAAGAGAAACAATATGAGAAATCACACAAGTAACAACTGTAAAATAGTACCTTCGGTACTGGCAGCACAGGGTGAACACAATCTACCTTCTAGCAGTCAAGAAGTTGGGTGTGTTGAACAGAGAAGACATTGTTCTCAAGTAAACCATGTCTAGAATGTGGGAAACAAGTAGGGCCTGTTTACAATCAAAGACTGAAAGACAAGTTAGGGAACGTTGTATAGGTCCGGCATGGTCCTATGGTATGTATAGGTATTTATGGTACAACCTGCTCGACGTTCTAGAGGAGAATTTACAAAGGCCTTGACAAGGGAGTTCCAGTCCAACAAGAAGAATACCCAATCGAGGGTTCTCACAACGTCATGAAAGGTATGGAAACAGTTGCTTGGTGTTCTAGTGAACTTTTAGAACAATGGGGGGTTGGTAATAGTGTTCCAAAACAAACAATGTAAAATGAGAGCAAGTGTATTATTCAAATTAAATCCATGTAATTGATAATTTTCATGTACTTTAAGTATTTAGATAATTTTCATGGTTATCATCATAGTGATTACCAACGATTTTAGGGTTTGCATAGTGTATAAAAGTAAGAGATAATCAAGGGATTTCATGAAAAGATCATTGAAATTAATTAAGAGAGATGAAATTCATCTTTAATGAACATATGGATCTTTGTTAGTGCATTTACAACTTTAACAATCATTAACATAAGGGGTATCCCAGATTTAAAGCACTATTAATAGGATATTAGGATTTCTAGATATACAATCTGAACGCGACATGGTATATACCACGTTCAAAAGCAGTCTGCATGCCCACCACATTAAGTTTAAGTTAACGTAGGGGTTATGTATGATGTGTCCTGATCGCAGTGTTTCGCATGACTACATTCAAGAGGCGGTCAAATGGCCATTGCATCCTCTACACACAGAGAGGCTGGGATTACATTAAAAGGCATAAATCTTGAGATATGATGCATGAAAAAGTGTCAAACTAGTTTGAAATCAAAGTTAACATGCTTCTTAATGCACATAAATCATGAAATTGGTACATAGACATGGATTGAGAGCAAGAAGAAGGGTTTGGGTACATGGATATGTATGAACTTTCTATGCAAAATACTCGCAATATGCATGATAGAAATAGGGGAAAAGATAGGGATCATGTTCTTGACATCAAAATCAACTTATAAGAGTGTATAATTAGGTTAAGTAAGAGAACACCAAGAGAAAAATTGGGAAATTAGGGCAAAAATGGGAACAACAAGGTGAAGAACACTTAATGCTCCCTTTCTTCACGAATTCCACCTTTGTACAAGGGTTCTCTCCTCCAAGCACGTCCCCATAGTGGTAAGGGTCAGTCAAGAGAAGATTTGGGGTTTATTTATAGGGATTGACTTTCCAATTCCTAATACAACCCTAACTCTATTTAAAAATAAATTTTACATGGTTATCTCTATCTCTAAGCTTTCTTATCTCTAATTGGGTTAGGATAGACATGGGAAAACATAGTTATCAAGTTAGGGTAGTGATAGACACTTGAGAGGAAGATTAAGTGGGCAAAAAAGACCAATGAATGATATACATGTCCATATGGTGGAGGTAGTTGTTCATACAATTTCTTGTGTGGGGACACTAAAGATATCATCAAGTGCTTATTAGAGAAAGAGTTCATTGCACTAATCCATTATTGAGAATCATGAATGCATGGTAACATATACCTAACTAAATGTCAAGATTCTCTTAGTCATAGTGGTGTGATTGATCTTTTGACCTAAGACACCAAGGATGTCTCACGTGAGGATCTTGTGCTTTAACATTGAGTTTTTAGATTTGCTCTCCGCTGGTCTAGTACAGTTTGATAATTGAGTACAAGAAAAATATGTAAAGGCAGTTGATTAGTCATTATGGAACCATTCATTTTTGATATCTTGAAGAGAGAATGTCCTTAGAGTCACACTTGGTAAAATCCCTAGCCAATGTTGGTAGGTTTATTGGAAAGGAGTTTTCAATGAAATTCAATTTAATGTAGGACTCAGCTCCAACTATGTGATGGGTATGATAGTTGACCATGTCTGCTTGCGAAGTCTGGGACATTATAGGAATAAAGGATTATAGTCACATGGTAACTATGCACTTGTAGGTTCGAATAGATTATAAATCCCCTATATTGTTTGAGTAGTCATGGTATGTTGTTTGGTGCAATCCATGATTATTGGACCAAAGTTAATTAATTATATATAATTAATTCAATAAGTCACAAAGTGTCTCGTGGTTAGTTAGTTCATGGCCAACTCGATATTGGGCCTAAAGGTTGTCACACATTTTGTGGCAGACTAGACAGTACTAGAACAAAGAGGAGATACTTATTAGCCTTATTTCTTACTACGAGACTCAGAATCGTCACATAGATCTAGAGTCGGGTTGTCCGGCCAGCCCAAATCAGATTTGGGCTATTGGGCTAACCCCACTTGGAGCAGATGGTCCAATCCTAGTGTGAACGTGGACCAACTTCTCAATCTAGTGTGAAGAGGACATAAGTTTCTCCAAGTTTTATGAGGGCGAGGTGTGCCCCTCCTTGTTGCTCTTCTCTTTCCTTCATCTGACACGAGGAACTGTGTATAGGAAGATTGAGGCGTAAGACATCTTCTTCGACTACTTATGTAGATATTGCTTGAGGCCATGCATGCGTGTGACTTTGATCTATTAGGATCATCTACATTGATGTAGGGTGGTCCACAGTCTCCTTAAGGTGAAGATATAATATTATCCCTCTAGATTAATCAATCTCATCCCATAATGATTCATGACAAAAATCCTAGTCATCAAAAAGTTTTAATTTCTATTTCATTTTCATAAATCTAGATTTCCTTATGGTTGCATCATCATGCAGTTCTTAATCATATTGGATAGGTTAAGGGAATTACCTAAACTATGACTCTACCATACTCTGGTAATTGACTTGACTAGATTTGATGCTCAACATGACTTGGGGTCCTCGAAGAGAACTTAATGAACTGGAAGATGGGTCATCCTACTCTAGGGAGTACTTAAGATCAACATAATGCTTAAGGAAGGTTGAATCCTTGAAGGCTTGCATGTAGCATGACGACACCTGAGAGCCGGCCTTGCTGCTGCGATGGCTGACCATGTTTTGGTAATTCCCTTGTGGTACGATGACTTCTCATAGTCTTTTCCGCAGATTGCCCAAACAGTGTAGAGGTCAAAAAATGGTCGACAAATGTCCACTGTCTAATTTCCATGTGCTCTTGAATTTGTTTGATGGAGTACACATTAGCTTGCACTTGCAATGAAGAGGAATGGTCTGGAGGACCTCGGGAATGGTCTTAGAGGAGAACCCTTCGACGCTGAAGTTAGGGAACTGGTTGAAAGGTAGGGAAGCTGAAGATGAGGGTGGAGAGTGTGAGAGAGGGCTAGCCCACATGCTTTTCAAAATCCTCTAAGCATGTTAGGAGTTCTCGTGGGTGGAGAGTGTTAGAAGTTCTCGTGGCGTGCTATTTCTTCTTGACCATGCACGAACATGAGCCATAGGGGAATGGTCAAGCATGCACCATGCGGGAGTGGCTAACAAAATAGACTGGTGTATAGGCTTGCACGATTACCATAAGTAGGGCTGTAGGGATGCTGTTGAGTTCTGTAAAATAAAGCAGGCTATGTTGGGCAAGCATGTGCTACAGAGAAGCCTTTTCGTGTAGTCATAAGCATGTGCTATGTGGTCATGTGGCAGGGGTACTGTCACAGGCAGCGAAAGTGGATTCCTACACCCTAGGGAAGGAGGCCTTATCATTGCGGTAGAGGGACTGAGGACTGATGACTCGTGCTTGGTGGATGTTGGGCAATTTGGAGACATATGCACTATTGACCAAAGAGATGGACCTTTGATGTGTTAGGCCCACATCCATCCTTCTTCATGGGTTCATTAGCGGGGGGTTGGCCCCATGCTTTGGTTGGCTGAGTGAACAGGGTGTACTAGTCAAGCCAGTTTTATCACACATCATAATATAATTCAATAACTATTTAAAGTTAGTAGAAAGTCAAGTGATGGGGTAATAGATAGTAACATATACTTAGGGTAATCTTGGTGGAGGCTTTTATTTTCCATGAAAAATGTGCCTCTCCCAAGAGCAACTCTAAGTATTTTGTTATTTAAAAGGGGAATTTCACTAGTGGCTTGGAGGTCCGGCAGTGGCTCAATAGTTCATTAGTGTTCTAACTTGTTTCTCTATTCATGTTTCCATTGGTTTTGGTTTCTTGTAGGATCCAGGGAGGTACGATGCTGCGATCGGCTATACTTACATCCAGCCACCAACCTTGGATGTCAACATCATGCATTCTCAAGTACATCATCTAGCACGTCGGGTGTGTTCATTGGAGGCATCCTCCCTCCCCGTTGAGCTCATCCCCGGAGATCAAGATGTCCAGCTGCATGACTTCCCTCTCAGCGAAGTTGCCGATCAAGACTGTGTCTTTTCATGGCCCCCTGTGCGATCGTCGGTTGAGTCTTCCTAGTCCGCGTATCCTGTGGGCTTTCCCCTCCTTGTAAGGACCTTTGATCCATGTTTCATGTCACTTTGGGGTTTGCCATGCTTTGTTGTACCCAGATTATGGTTCCGGTTACTTGAAGCTGGAGATGGAATGTGTGCCCTCCTCTTGGCACTCTTTGTGTCCCTTGTACCTCTTTGTATGAAATGCTATGAATCTATTTTCCGTGTAAAAAAAAAAAAGATGTAAACTTACTAGCATCCAAAGTATTCTTCCATAAATCTGTAGGAGGAATAATGCAAGAATTTTTCTTAATAGAATAGGATTTAGGTGAAGTTTGAAGAACCTTTCCTAAGTGGATATCGTACTTATAAAAATTTTATTCAATTGTATGTAGCTAGTTGAGAGATTTAAAATTCACGTCACATTTAAATTTTAGACAAGTTATGTAAAACTTGAATGTAAATCTTATTGGTTTGATGGTTCTCCTTATTTTTAATCTAAATATTTTCTCCCTACATGTATATATTTCACTCTCTCTCTCCCTCAACATTTTCACTTTTTACATTTTTAAGAAAATAGGGGCGGCATGGGAAGAGAGAGGAGAGAGAAACAAAGCAAGTGGTGAAGGAGTGAGGCGTCGACCTCTCTTCTTCTTATATTGTGTGTTACATATATATATTATTGTTATCACTCTCTTACATCCATATATTTACGTAGACATATTTTTATGGTCGAGAAATATTTAGTGCACATCTTCGGTCACACCCACTAAAGAGGTGACACCTCCACTTCTTACAGTTTAAAAACTAGCCTTACGGACATATTATATACCCCCAATGTAGAGATGGCACTCACCTAGAGTGATGTGTTCAAGTAAGTGCACACCAATATATTTCTCTTTCTGATCTCTCCTTTATTTCCTTGTTTTGTCATCTTCCTTTCTTTATATTTAAACTACTACATCTACATGTTAGGATTGCTGTTAAATTTAGAAAGAGGGAGAGTAGTAGGGGAGAGGAAGAGGTAATTAGGAGAGAAATGGAGGGGAAGGGAGAAGGTGGCGAGTAAGCTTGGCTCCACATAAGTTTTGCAAAGAATAGAACACTCCTGCGGATTGCACTTGGGAGAGAGAGAGAGAGAGGGAGGCATCAAACAGTTTGCAGCTTGTCTTCCTTATTCACTACAGCAGCTATAGTTGGGTGTCTAACCTAATTAAGCATCTATATATATTCTTTACATCTTTTTGTTAGATTGTTGTTTAACATGTGCATCTCACAGGGAGGAGCGACACCGTTTAAAACGATCATGCTATATGATTCCAAAAAGTCTGGCTGCTGATAAATTTTATGGACGATTCCTTTCATATATAGTTCTCATTCAAAATATGAATAAAATATTGCCCAATCATAAGTGGTCAAATATTATATAAAGACGATACTCAAATTTATCGTTCCTTAAATAGGCAAAAAACAAGTAGTTGGGTGGCGATTAAGCTTTGGAAGGTAACATCCTGCCCATGCATGTTTTTTCATGCAAAAAACGGGTTATATTAGTGTTGATAACAACAGCTAGCGGGTGCATCAATGCCAATTTCACCAGTCTGTGATCTGTCTGTCTATCTATAAATACACGTCCTTCCGTTCCTTACCACCAAGCCTCCTGTTGTTGTTGGCTTCTGATCCCCTTGCCGTTGTTCACTAGGATCTTCCAAGATTAGGATTTAGGAAAGATTAAGAATGGGGTTATTGTGTCACGTAGAAAACTTGTTAGCCGTGTTGTTCACTGTCTTGGCCCTGTCCTTTGCTTCCACTGTAGAATATGAGGAGAGGGCAGCGAGGGAGGGATGGTTAAGGAGCGAGCAAGAGATGAAGTGGTTATATGAGGAATGGGCTGTGGAACACGACAAGTCATACAGTGAGCAGGGGGAAAAGGAGAAGAGGTTTCAAGTGTTCAAAGAGAATTTGCGATTCATCGATGAGCACAATCGTCCCGAAAATAACCACACCTCCACCGTTGGCCTCAATCAATTGCCGACTAACAGACGAAGAGTTCCGAGCTTTGTATCTAAGCGCTCCAATCAATGTAAGCGCAGCGCCATCTCCCCCCGTTACGAGTCGCTATGCACCCATGGCAGGTCAAGTCCTCCCTCATACTGTTGATTGGAGGACATGGGGTGCTGTGAGCCGTGTGAAAAACCAAGGCACATGCGGTTAGTAATTGAACCTGCAGTTCTCTCCTAATTAATATTAATTTGCTCCTCATCTAGCTAGCTAGATCGATCTTTCTCACATGCATGCGCACTTGAATAATATAAATCCAAGTTAGGTGTTGAATCCATCTATATATATATATATCAATTAATGTTCATATGTGTAAGTCCCACCCAGCTCCTTCACTGATCAATTTTTGACGCAAATATATATGTCTGTATATATATATGTTTGTTTTCTAATTTTATCCGTCGAGAATCTAGTTAATGATTACTCTTAATTATCATGCATGATCATTTGTGAATGCAGAAAGTTGCCGAGCATTTGCGACGGTTGCTACCATAGAAGGTTTAAATAAGATTGTCACTGGAAACATGGTGACCCTCTCCGAGCAAGAACTAGTTGATTGTGATCAGCGGAACCAAGGTTGCCAACCAGGGTATATTTACTTTACCTACGACTATGTTGTGAGGAACAGAGGTATTGACACCGACAGTCGTTATCCTTACACCGGAGTTCAGGGCATGTGCAGACCTAATAGGGTATAAGTTTATGATGTTTGTTTTCCTTGAATTTTGTGCAAGCTTCTCTGTTCATCAGCTGCAAGCTCAAAAAACATTAGTAGGCTAGCTAGCTTAATTACACTCTTATATTATATTCATTTGAACCCATCTTTTTAATTTTTGTTACAAATATTGATTATTACAGGCTAGGGCCGTCAGGATCAGTTCATACGAGAAAGTGCCAAGTTATAATGAGTATGCCCTACGGAGAGCAGTGGCTAACCAGCCCGTCAGTGTGTTAATAGAGGCGCATGGTAGAGCTTTTCGATTTCACAAATCGGTAATTAATGTCTTATTCTTATTATAATATATATATATATTTCTTTTGGTACATATGATTATTCGAGTTCTGCTATATATCTATATATGTAATCATAAACCAATTGCAATGATCGAGTCATATTTAATTCGTTCATATATATATATATATATATTATGTCGTCTTTAACTACACATAATTAAAACTTTGCCTGCTGCAGATTAACTGAAGTGCAATTATAAAACATAGATAGATGCATATAATCATGTTTCAGTACTATCTAGTACAAGAGTTGATCGGTCATGTTCTGGTGTGCTGTTGAATGTTTCAGGGTGTCTTCACGGGGGTGCGGAACGAGCACCGATCATTTCCTGACGGTGATAGGATATGGCAGGGAGTATAATGGGATCGTTACTGGCTTCTCAAGATTCGTGGGGGCCCAGCTGGGACAGGCTGGAGTTGCATGATACAACGCAAATTTTGGTGGAGCCGGCAAGTGCGGAATATTAATCCAGTCCGTATATCCAGTCATGCGTCGCTGGGCACCGTCTGACGCTGACGGCGAGGGCACCCGAAGCAGTGAATGACCATGCATATGGACGGTCATCATGGAGCCTATTTCTATATCAATCTATATATATATATATATATATATATTTGTTTATGTGACAATAATATGTTAATCTTAATCTTCAGATTCTGAACCTATGTATGTTTTCTCTTACTTCTATCCCCATATATGGTCTATCCATATATACTTTCATATTGTGAATATGCAATAAATTATGTTATGGTGTAAAATGATCTTGGATGCGTGTGTGTTCGAACTGAATCACTTGTTGTCTTTATTGATCCTGAAATTAATCTATGATTAGTCCATTTGAGGAGTAAGTTTATAATCTTCCTTCATTAGCTGCTTTATATCTGTGCAGTTTTTCACGTTTAATTTGTTTGTCAAATTTCTACGATCAAAATTAATGCTGCCCGAGTCAGCTCTTCATGTTCTACATGCTTTCACGCTACGAGTCATAGAGAGCCTTGAAAACAGTATTTGCATGATCAGAACTTGACATAGAATATTGCATCTCTTTTTTCGTATGTACATCTCTTCCTCTTTATAATTACATATATCTGAATATATAATGGCACGTACATTTATCAACCCTGACAGAATGGTCTCAAACATTTTCTATATGCCGCATACTTTCCAAAGACAAGAGAAACACTACATGTTTAATCATATGACCAAACGCTATCCACATTCTTATTAATGTTGTGAACGATTTGACGAATCTTAAATTTTTATTTTTTTCCATATTAGTTATAATTATGTTTTTTTTTAAATAACCCCATCTTTCAAATTTAATTTTACATTTTGTTGTCCCGAAATGGAGCTAAGATGTCCTAGAGGTGGGCGAAAATATAGGACTTCCTTAGACTTTGGAATTTCTTCTAACAAGAGGTAGATCTGAAACTCCACTTAACAAAAATGATGTTAGAGGTTAGTGTAGATTGTGAAATAAATATCGATAAGTGGAAGCAAACACATGCAAAAGAACAAGCGAGTTGTCTTAGTTCGGATCTCCTTTCAATAGGAGTCCCACGTCTATTTCCCAACCAACTTTTTGTATTTTCCACTAACCACCAAACAAATTTTGGTCCTCTTTCTCCCATTGACACCGGTCCACTCCTCCTCGGACCCTGCAGTCTCCATCTCCAACACCTCGGACTAACCTCGGACCCTGCAGTCTCTGGCTCCAACACCTTGGACAGCCAGTCCTCATAATTGAACCAGCAAGCAAGAGACGCGCCTCCTCCTTGTCGCCTCACCTCCTCCCCGTCGCCTCGGCATTGCCACCAGTGAGTGCCAAGTCGCCACCAGTGAGACCTCTTGGCACGTAGTATGACTATTTTTATATTATATATCTGTTGTTAATTTTTTTCATGTTCAGTAACACATCAATAATACTTGCAATCTCATTCATCATTCGAGATTTTTGTAATTATTAAAGTTTGTCCTATAATGTTAGAATATTCTTCATTAATAGAATTTGACATAATATTGTTTTAGTCATAATATTGTTCACTTGTGTGATACTACTTGCATGTGCATTTGGTCAAATCATCCCTTAGTTGCAAAATGGAAGTTCACAAACTTCAAAGGTAGCAACCATCCAAAGGTTCTCTGCTTTCTTTTCCTTTTTCTCTATCTATAAAAAAAGAGGCCAAAGAGAACTCTCATGCAGGACTTACAAGAGCACCAAGTCCTGCTTCAGGTTATAAAATCTAGTACATCATTCTAATGAACGCATACAAATCCTAAAGCATGACATGCAAGCACCAGCGGCTGTATACCCACATCACCGCACCGGTTTTAATTTAGTACTGCCTAAAGGAATATTACTGATCCATATATGTGCAGTCATGCACATATCAAGATATATACATTCCAATGAACTTTTCCAGAATCCATTTTACGAAGGAGAAAAAGGTTTTATTTCAGTTCAATATTGTTATGATTTTTTTTTCTAAAACTTCAGGGAGTGTGTGTTATGAGGCAGATTCATGTTTAATTGGTGATTAGTTGACAGTCTTTTTTCATTTCTGAACTTTAGAATTCTGAACACAAATTCTGAGCACAGTTTATAATTTCTGAACTTCAGAATTCTAACAGAATTCTAAATCTGTTCAGAATTCTGAAGTTTAAAATTCTGAACAGAGTTCAGAGTTCTGAAATTTTCAGTTATTGTGATTCTATGAATAGAATTCTGAACAGAAAGTTTTTAGGATTCCTACTAAAACAAAATAGATCTTAAAATGAAATATTAAAAAACATAATAATAAGTGTGTTGAGATGCACTATTCAACTCACCAAGTCACTAGAACCGAACATGGAAAGCATATCTTTCTTTGTTGGATATGTGATAGCATTCGTTGTCTGCACAAAACTGTTGAATCATTTCCTTTATGTAAGCGAGCATCACAGGATGTAGAAATGGGTATGATTCTTGGTCACTTAGAACATTCTATGCATATTCCCATTTATTCAGGAAATATATCACAGACTGCTCTTCCCCATTGATGATGCTCATAAGATGGCTGGTGAAATCTTTTGATTCTTTGTCATGGTCCCCGCCCCCTCATAAATATTTATAAAAGATAAAACATAAAATAACCCACAAAACAAGCAAGATCAGGGGACTACACAAATGGAAATACAACTTACTTGTTCGTCTATTGCAACATTAACTTTTCAAATTTTCTATCATAGCACTACTCTTTCACTATATTAATTTTTTGGTTAGCTTATTGTGTGACTTTACATGCTAACTATGTTTATTTTCTTTACAAGATGAGTTAAATTATATCACTGATAAGAGTTGGATGTATAAAATACAAGACAAACACGAACAGTTAATACAGATTTTTTTGGCTGGAGTTGAGCATTCATGCAATTTGCATCACAAAATTTGAACATGATTCTTCTTCAGTGATGAGATGCCCGTGCTATAAGTGTGAAATACTTTATCGTGAAAAAGACATCGTTCATATCATATTGTTAGAGAGGGATTTACTGAGGATACACTACTTTGCAATTCCATGGAGATCATAGAAGTCTCAAGTGCTGATCTTATGCTCACTAGTTTCAATGGATGGTATGGCTGGGATGTTAAATGATGCATTATGTGGCAACCTGTCAATGATGATGTCCAAAATGAAGAGCACATTCAAGAGCAAACACATTTACAAAGCTCGTGGAAGAAGCTAAAAACCTCTTTATGCAAATTGCAATAAGTATTCGAAGCTTACATTCATTGTGTGTTTATTTCAACTCAAGTGCCTACACAAATGGAGCAATAAATCTTTTCTGCCATGCTTGCATTATTCAAAGATGCATTGCCTATTGATAATACACTTCCAAGTTCTTGGTATGAATCTAAGAAGATGATGTCCTAATTGGGTCTGATTGTAAGAAGATACATGCATGTCCAAATGATTGTGTATTATTTAGAAAAGTATGAAGATCTCGATAGATGTCCGAGGTGCATGCTTCTAATGGAAAGAGAAAAATCAATAATAGAGGAACAAAGATTGTGCCAGTAAAATTCTTCGTCACTTTCCTTTAATCTCAAGCTTCAAAGGTTGTTCATGTTAGAGAAGACTGCAAATTTAATGACATGGCATCATACACTCCACAAGATGAATATGGAAAATGAGTCATCCCAGAGACTCCAGGCTTGGAAAGATTTTGATGAAAAATTCCATCTTTCAGTAGAGATCCCCGTAATATCAGACTTGGACTAGCTAGCGACAATTTTAGTCCATTTAAGATAGCAACAGTAGCAGCCGAAGCACATGGCCTGTCATTTAATAGCTTATAATTTACCTCCATGGTTAGCAATGAAGCAATCTTTCTTTATAAGTCTCTTCTTATAGATGGTCCAAAATCTCCTGTCAATGATATTGATGTTTATCTTCAACCATTGATTGAAGAGTTGAAAATATTATGGGTGCATGGAATAGAGACATATGATGCTGAGAGAAAATAACTATTTAAATGCATGCTGCTGTTTTATGGATGACATTAATGACTTTCCAGCATATGGTATGTTGTCTGGTTGGAGCACACATGGATATAGCTTATCCTATTTGTCATGCTCACCATGGATCAATATATCTTCCTTTTAGTCGTAAGTGTGTATATATGAAGCACCGTCATTTTTACCATATGACCATCATTGGAGAGAAGATACTCAACATTCAATGGTAAAGTTGAGTATGAACTAGCCTCATTCCTTTGTCTGAAGATGATGTGTTTAAGAAAGTGGGAAGGTTTATAATATGTCATATTCGGAAAGATCCTGACAATGTACCTCGAGCTAGTAAGAACCGAGCACAAGAATGCTAGAGGTTGGAAGAAGAAAATATTTTTTTGAGCTCCTGTATGGAAAAGCTTATTAGTTAGACATAATCTAGATGTTATGCATATTGAAAAAAATGTTTGTGAAAAATCTTGCATACAATTCTGCAAAGTGATGGCAAAAGTAAGGATAACATTAAAGCACATCTTGATATAAAGAAGTTGAAAATCAGGAAGCCTCTACATGTTAAACTGTCAAAAGAAGATGCTGGGAAATTTATTTTGCCTCATTCCTCTTATAATAATGATCAATGTGGGAAGCAAAGGTTTTTAGGGTGCTGAAAAATTTGAAACTACCAGATGGATTTTCTTTAAATATTTCTCAACAGTACGACTACGAGAACGAAAATCGTGGAATGAAGAGTCATGATTGTCATGTAATGATGCAACAACTCCTTCCATTAGCCATGAGAACTGCACTTTCAAAATCTGTTGCTTTGGTATTGAATGAGTATTGCATATTTTTTAGAGAGTTGTGTGCTAAAGTGATAGATGTTAAGACAATGGAAAAACTTGAAAGGTCGATTCCCATAATCCTCTGTAAATTAGAGAGGATTTTCCCTCCCATTTTTTTTGATGTCATGGTGCACTTGACTGTTCATATTGCTACGGAGGCTAAACTTGTAGGACCGATGCAGTTCCAATGGATTATCCAATAGAGAGATTTTTACTAACACTAAGAATTATGTTGCAATAGAAGTCGGCCTGAAGGTTCGATTGCAGAAGGTTATCTTATGGAGGAAACTACAATCTTTTGTGCACGTTACCTAAATGATGTAGAAAGTAAATTAAATAGATCATTGAGATTTGATGAGGGATCTATTAGAGTAGGAGTTTCGCAACATATAACTGCGGAGAATGCATATCAAGCACATCGTTATTTATTATTCAATACCCCATCAATACAACCATACATACTGTAAGTTTGATGTATGATTTTATAAACCTCTTTATTTAGTACTTATTTTCTTCAACTAACCTATATATTTTTCCTTTCTATATAGGGTACATAAAAAGTTTGTGAAAGCCACATCTAGCTTGGAGTGATGACTGTATCCAATTAGAGCAACATAACAATTTGTTGGATGGTTAGGGATTATGTAAATTTTATACTCTCTTTTGTCACTTCAATGTGGATGAAGGAATTAATAATAACATTTTGTTTTCCTTTTTCTATATTTTTAGGTTGATCAATTAGAGAGCAAATGACACTACCAGATGAAGTGACATGTCTTGCTCGAGGTCCTAACTATGACATTGTCTTATACCATAGATTTTTCACAAATGGATACAATTTGAAGTAGAAGTTGTGGATAAGACACAGTTGTTACACAACAGTGGCCTTGTAACATCGGTGACAATGAAAATATTTTTTATGGCATTCTTCAAACAATAGAGTTTTCAATTTGGTCCCTTATCGCCCATAATTCTTTTCAAGTGCAAGTGTATGATATGAAAAAGGGACTTGGCCTATCGGTGGATGATTTCAAACTCACTTCTGTGAATACAACACATCAACTTATGAAGATGAGCCATTATATTTCCATCACAAACATGTAGACGGTTCGTTTCCGCCCTGTTCGCCGGATCCCTCGGACGCTCGCGGACGTCGCCAGACTCTCTCTCGTTGGCGATGAAGGGGCGCCGTTGACCATGTTGACCCTCCGGTTGACTGAGTTGACTAGAGGAAAATGCAGCAAACAAGCGAACAAAGGAGATTTGGTGATCTCCAGGGCCTTACCTGTGCCCAAGGGGTTACTGTGATCACGTCGGTGCAGTGGCCTCGCGTTGCGGATGAATGGGACTTCAACTTCTCCTCCTTCGCCGGCCAAAGGAGAAGAGCTCCGTAGTCTTCTGCGGGTTGTCCTGCCAAACAAAGACTCTATTAGACTCTAGGGAGTGTGGTAGTGTTCAAAACGAAGTGTGAGAAACCCAAAAGGAAGGTCCCGTACCGGTTGCGGACTTGAGAAAGGGTGGCCAATGTTATGACCACCCTTCTTCCCTCTGTTTTTGTTGGGAAACCCCTTCTAGGTGTGTAGGAAGATAACCTACGTGCCTAGTGTGAGTGGGAAGGTGTTTGCAACATGCAATCTAGCTAAAGGTAAATAAGAGAAGAGAGAGGGAAGGACATGTAATCCTCGTTGTCGGTGTTGTGACTCCTTGCAAGGGCTCCTCCAGCTCAAAGTGAGCCTCCTGAATGTCCCAAGTGTGAGAGAAGGAGAGGATGAATGGTAGAAGGTGAGGTGCAAGTTTCTCTCTCCTCTCTCTCAGTGGCAGCATAAGGACGTCCAGCCTCTCCCCCCTGGCTCAGAGGGCTCAAAGGGCTATTATATAGACAGTGGAGCTCGGGGTTGAGAGTGCCTAGGATGCTAAGTGTGAAGAAACACACTTGCACACTGGCAATCCTTGCTAAATGCTCCAACCAGGTAGAAGGCCATGTATTTTTTACTGGGTCAAGGGGGTGTCTAGGTGGCCCATATGCCCGTTGGGAACGGCTACATGTGTTGCATGGCCGAGAGAATGGTGTAAGTGGCTGGAATCTCGGGTTAGTTGCCCAGACCAGGTAAACCCTGTTGACGTCCAGGGATCAGGCCGCCAACTCATGCAGGCATCCAGATGGGTGGACGCCAACTTGAGTCAACGTCCAGGGTGCTTGCCGCCAACAAGTAGTCGGCGGCCATCGATGCTGCCGTCTACATGGGATCCGAGGCTGGTCAACAATGGTCAAACGAGGCTTAATGGCCAAATAGCCTTGCGGGAGATGGGCCAAATCTCGCGTCTACAAAACACAACAAGTGTATTATTCTGGTGACCCTTTAAAGTGGCTGGAGTGTTGTCTGTCGATGGAAATCAAGAGATACTTATGAGTACCTATAGTTGAAACTCAAATCAGAAATGAGGATGTCCCATTTTGAGAGGCATAGAGCCACGATACCAAATGATAACTAGAACTAGTGATAATGATGTTTCTCTTGGGTGAGAAGGAAGCTTGGTGTTGGTACACAAATCGATGAAGATTTATTGGCTCAAGTGAGAAGAAAAATAAAAAATAACATAGGTATTCACTTATAGCTTTTAATGTCATTTCCTTAGTGAATTGTTGTCTTCACTACTTTTAAAATTCTATGTGAAGAATACATGTTTTTTTTACCCCTTTTAATGTACATTTTGCATTTTTTGAAGTGACTAAAAGAAGTCTTTAGATAGTGCAGCATCTTGGCATTTGTTTTTTTATACCTTTTAATGTACATTTGCATTTTCTGAAGTAATTTTTTTACAGAAAAATGCCACCAAAAACGAACAAGGTTGTAACTTCATCACATAGCAAGAAACTCCAAGTGACACTTTTACCCCCCAAAATAGGCATTCACCATATCCTCCAATAGGCAAGTTTTTCT
>CM024757.1:128959201-129287079 GCA_014218235.1 Colocasia esculenta
CCAACCAATGGGTAGAGGCCATGTAGGATTTTTACTGGGTCAAGGGGGTGTCTAGGTGGCCCATATGCCCGTTGGGAACGGCTACATGTGTTGCATGGCCGAGAGAATGGTGTAAGTGGGCTGGAATCTCGGGTTAGTTGCCCAGACCAGGTAAACCCTGTTGACGTCCAGGGATCAGGCCGCCAACCTCATGCAGGCATCCAGATGGGTGGACGCCAACTTGAGTCAACGTCCAGGGTGCTTGCCGCCAACAAGTAGTCGGCGGCCATCGATGCTGCCGTCTACATGGGATCCGAGGCTGGTCAACAAATGGTCAAACGAGGCTTAATGGGCCAAATAGCCTTGCGGGAGATGGGCCAAATCTCGCGTCTACAAAACACAACAAGTGTATTATTCTGGTGACCCTTTAAAGGTGGGCTGGAGTGTTGTCTGTCGATGGAAATCAAGAGATACTTATGAAGTACCTATAGTTGAAACTCAAGATCAGGAAAATGAGGATGTCCCATTTTTGAGAGGCATAGAGCCAACGATACCAAATGATAACTTAGAAGCTAGTGATAATGATGTTTCTTGGGTGAGAAGGGAGCTTGGTGTTGGTACACAAATCGATGAAGATTTATTGGCTCAAGTGAGGAAGAAAAATAAAAAATAACATAGGTATTCACTTATAGCTTTTAATGTCATTTCTTAGTGTAATTGTTGTCTTCACTACTTTTAAAATTCTATGTGAAGAATACATGTTTTTTTTACCCTTTTAATGTACATTTTGCATTTTCTGAAGTGACTAAAAAGGAAGTCTTTAGATAGTGCAGCATCTTGGCATTTGTGTTTTTTATACCTTTTTAATGTACATTTTGCATTTTCTGAAGTAATTTTTTTTACAGAAAAATGCCACCAAAAACAAGGAACAAGGTTGTAACTTCATCACATAGCAAGAAAACTCCAAGTGACACTTTTACCCCCCAAAATAGGCATTCACCATATCCTCCAATAGGCAAGTTATTTCTTTTTGTTATCAAGATGCTGGTTATTTCAATGTTTATGAATGCAGAATGTGTAAAATGGATGTGCAAGTTTACTTATTATCTGGATAACATTTTGACTTTGCAGTTGTTCGAGACAATGGTATGCTGAGGGAATATCATGAGAATAGAGAAAAACATTTCTCCATTGAATTTGATGGGCAAAATATACATGTAGAGGAGAGGAGGCCTAGTAGACTTCATGCTCAAGAGAGTATGTTATATTAGAGAAAAATCTATACTTTTAATTTCTTAAGATTGTGATGAAGAAGTTGATTTTGCCTAGCTTGTAGTGACTATTAGTAGAGTTGATTTTTTTTTTTTCAGGTGTTATCTCACAAAGGAGCACTGTTCAACAGCCACATGTAGAGGATAGAAGACCTAGTAGACTTCATGCTCAAGAGAGTAAGTTATATTAAAGAAAAATCTATAATTTTGATTTCTTAAGATTGTGAAGAAGTTGATTTTGCCTAACTTGTAGTGACTATTGGTAGAGTTGATATTTTTTTTTTCAGGTGTTATCTCACAAAGGAGCACTGTTCAACAGCCACATGTAGAGGATAGAAGACCTAGTAGACTTCATGCTCAAGAGAGTAAGTTATATTAAAGAAAAATCTATACTTTTAATTTCTTATGATTGTGATGAAGAAGTTGATTTTGCCTAGCTTGTAGTGACTATTGGTAGAGTTGATTTTTTTTTTCAGGTGTTATCTCACAAAGGAGCACTGTTCAATAGCCACATGTAGAGGATAGAAGACCTAGTAGACTTCGTGCTCAAGAAAGTAAGTTATATTAAAGAAAAATCTGTACTTATAATTTCTTAAGATTGTGATGAAGAAGTTGATTTTGCCTAGCATGTAGTGACTATTGGTAGAGTTGATTTTGTTTTCAGCTGTTATCTCACAAAGGAGCACTGTTCAACAGCCACATGCACTTGGAGTGACTATTGGTAGAGTTGAGGATACAGAACATACACCCCCATCTCATGATCGGGTTGGTGAGTGTCCATTTTAGGCATCTAATGATGTATATGAGGACAATTCTTAGGAGATTCTTGAAGAAAACTCTAACCACCAAGTAGCACCAACAACATCAATTAGTAAAGTGAGAAGAACACGAGGACCCACATCTAAAGTAGCATGTAATCCTCCAAAAGGGTAGAAGTGGAGATGCATTTTTTTAACCAACAACCAGTTGGTGTAGAGGCTTCAAAGCTTGCAAAAGTTCTTGGATTATATGCAATAAATGATAATTATTTTCCCCCTTATAAAGAGTGGAAGGAACAATCCAAGCAAAGCTTGAATGATGTGATGAAGGATATATTGGTAAGTTTATTTCAATTATATTAAAAATTTTCATCATTTTATATGTAAGGATATTGTTGCTGTCAACTATGTAGGTACAGTAGGATTTTGTTGACAAAGAGGGATTGCCCACAAACATGGCTGATGTCACTAGATTTTGTGAGTTTTCAATATGAAGTAAGTTGAAAGAGTGGCGTGCAACATTAAAAAGGGCAGGATATATGAAAGGTGTTGATGGAGAATTGTCTGTGACGCCATCCAATGAAAGGATAAACAAAGAATCTTGGAATTTACTTCTGTAATATTGGAAAACTCAAAGAAAATTCAAGAAACAGAGAGAACTATTTCTAGGTTTGAACCCTTATTCTATTCCCTGCTTCACAAGAGAGTATCTAATTTGATGAGGTCTTGGACCTCTTGGTTGCATGCCTATTAAAGGACCCAATCTAGTATTATGATTTTTCTGTGAAATATTTAGTGAGAGTAAACCTTGTATATACTCTTGATTATAAATGTTGTATGCAAATTTATTTGAGCATGAAATCAAATGGAGAGTTGCCATTTTTTATGTTGTTAATGGGTTGGTGCAGAGGTATAAATGATTAATGAGTGCACCAAAAAGCATGAGTTTGTGAATATGATCATATTTTCTAACCAAAATGGGCAACATGTATGACTTGAAATAGAAGTTTGAAGTAAAAGGATGGTGTAATGAACTAAAAAAATAGTGGAGGAAAAAAGGACAAAGGCATATGCAGTTTGATTATGTGGTCAATTTGCGGCACATGGCCCATTCAGTTGATCAGAATAATGACAACCATAGGTTTGAAGTTACTCCACCAATATCCAAACAAACAAAAGGGAAAGTATTCAGTCTTGTAAGGCAGTAATGGTATTGAATAAGCAAATATAATTAGCATGGCAAATATAGTCATCCTGCCAAAAGAGCTTTTTGATGATTAGGACAAATGGGATCCATTGGGTAACAGGTTAATTTACATGTCCTAAGTTGGGCATTTTACCATTGTACAGCTTTAAAGGATTTTGTACTCACTGTTGCATAAAGCACAAATTTCATCCATTATTTATTGATTTTTAAAGAGGTGAAGGGAATGAAAAGTGCAGTACAAAACAAATAAATGGTAAATTGGTAACAGTGAAATAGGTGGGGAAAGGAGGCCCATAGGGTGGCATGCGAAATCAACTCTTGATCTCTTCCAATTGTAACCCAGAATAAGCCTCTCCACCCTGTAAGTAAGCTTGTGGTCACTTCCGATTATTTAAAGAATCTGCAATCATCTCTCTCTCCTCTTCCCTCTCATATAAGCTGCATGTAAATCTGATGTCCACCAGGAACTATGCAAACCTATACTGCGTACAAAGCCAAGCCAGAGATGTCCTACATGGCAGATTTTGGGGACATCATGTGGGCCGTTCATTGCAGTCCTCAACGGATGACATAGCTAAATGGCAATCCAATAGAGAAATTGTCATTTTTTTGTCCCTTCTAACACATGAACTCTGTTATTTATAGAGACGTTGGAGGTGGAAAAAATGTCAAACTTTTAAACTTATATCTATATGACAAAAACATGTTTTGGCCCTGGATATGTAAGTAAGAAAACTTAAGTTACAGAATTGCTATGATGGTTTCCTCTAGCTATCTCCTCATTACATGGTGTTCTATTGCATTCTTTATATGTTTGTTGACAGTAGATAACAGTAGAGGGAGGGCCACAGGCCAACCAACATCAGCCAGGAATTTAACAATGTAGATAAAGATCTTTTCAATAAATGATTCATCCATTTGTAAGGCACAAGGACTCTCCCATCTAGGTACCACTTGGGCTTCAGTTGGTCTTTGTTGGGGAGCAACCAGGTTTGCACCTGGATGCACGAGGGCTTTCTGAACTGGCTTTGTCACCCTTCCAAGAAAACAAGGACCCCCCACCCCAACTGTGGCGGAACGCCTCGACCAAGCCCGTTAAACCGATAACGTACTTGATCCGAGTCCGCCTCCCGCGAACGGGCCGAAGCCTCGCAAGGGATACCAAACCACAGTCCGTGTAAACACCAAGGAACACACCATTTCACATATATATTTCACAAGTTTACATAGCCATATTTCCACAAAACTGAAAAGAAAGTACAAGAGCCTGGGGCATACCCCGAGGTACAACTGAAGAAAATAACCAACTAGCTACACTACACTACTGGGACTACACTGCTGGAGCTGCTATTACATAGCTGGAGGTACTGACCCTGCACCGCTACGACGCGGCTCCGAACTGGACGACGGTTGAGAAACGTCCTCCTCGCTCTCACCTATGGGAGCAGGGGTGAGCCTCGCTAGTCGCTAGCTCAGTAAGGAACTCCCCCAAAATCGAGCAAACCAAAAACACAGGTACAAAGGCAGTAAACAATACCAACAATTTATAGAACAGCTAAGTAGGATATGAAAGCTGTAAAAGTACTCACCGTCTGCCGACTACAAAAAACAACTGTAATAATTAAATGGCAAACCAGTACAAGTGTGCGAGCTAAAGTAGAGACAGCCAAACACGAGCCACGAGCCACATGAACTGGTTCGCGACACCAGAGACTGACTCGGACAAGCTAACACAGGTCTACCTCTCAGTCTCGCAGCCACGGACGTAAGGTCCAGCTGCCGCTCCACGTGAAAAGGTCAAGCAACTGTGGAGACCAACCAAACACCACCACCTGCGGACCACACAGTCGCAGGCCCATGCCTGACACCTCTAGAGACCCTGGCCTGGGCCCTCTAGAGTGAGGCACTGGAAAAGGACTAGCTGGGGACCAGTGTCGACTACTGGTGTCCGTACCCCCAACTACGAGCACGCTACAAGTGACTAAAAGACAAGTACGGCAGTCACTGTCCCATTGTCGTCTTTCCCTCAGAAGGACGTACAACTCAAACACAGGAGTGAGGGTGTCTAGGTCAGATGACACAGACCTCGATGGTACAACACAAGTACTGGGACAAAGCCCCGAGCTAACAGCCCGGCTCACAGAGAACCTGGGGCACCCAACTGGAGAGGTAACCACAGTAGGCGTCGTACTAGCCGCCACGTACACAAAACCATGTGCACGTCACACAAACCTCGTGAAGACTCATGTAAACCGCGTGCACTAGTAGTTCACTACACGTGAACACCACGTAAACACGTAAAGAACCAGCCAACTGCGTACCCAGTACGCTAGTCTCAGAAACCACATGCACTAGGTGCACCACAATTATCATTGCACCGCTCAATATCATTAAATATCTGATATAACAACATTTTCATAAAAACATGCTGGCGGCAACATCGACTGCCATCAATGGGATGTAAACGGCAAGGTATATAGCCGTTAGTCTCCCAGCTGAAGAACCTGGCGTCAATCGATGTTGACACCAAGATCTTCGGCCATCAACTTCACAGAAACCCTGGGCTGATACCTCAGGTATTCCCAGCCCTAAAACCAGTAGAAAAACATGAGGAATCACCCTCTCTAGCATGCATGAATCCTAATCAACTCGAAACAACATGTTTCCATAGTGAAATTAATCAAACCATCCATTAACCCCTCATGAAGAACCATTCCCAAAAACACAATTATCATGCGAATTCATGCTTTCCAAATGCATTATCACAACCTATAGGGACTAAAGGGATCGTTCCCTACCTCAATACGCACTTAAACCTCCTAAATTCTCCTGCTTCGCACCAAACCCTCCGCGAGCTCCTCCGACGATTACACCTCGCTTCGGCATTTCCTTGGCCGATTCGTCACCACCTCACGTTCCACGATCCTCCAATTACCCTTTTACAACTGTTGGAAGTAGTGGGGAAGCAAGGGGCGTGAAAACAGGGCAAGGGAGAGGGAGAATGAACTGAGGAAACTGTCATCGGGTAGACCTATATTCTGCAGGTCGCACAAGTTGGCGTCAACCCTACTGTCGTTTAGGGAACCGTTACAGTAGACATCCACAAAGCCTACCGTTAAGTTCATAAGGTTGGCGTCACCTTCGATGGACGCCAAACCAGTCAATGACCACACATGGCTGTCAACTCTAATCAACTGCAGCAGGTTCTATCTTATTTCAGGACCAAACTTGCGACGACCCTCATTATACCGGTACCGTGATACCAACCCACGTCGGTATAGCGAGCGTCATCACATTGGGACATTTACCCAACGATAACATTCAGCTGAGATACACTTGAATATCAGAACAGAGTAGCGGAAGTAAAAGAACCACTGTCTTCATTTCATTCATCATCCACATTTAACATACATGTTTCGATAACATTTAAAGAGCTAAAAGTCCACATAATTTAAATTGCTGAAAATCAAATACATAGATGTTCATACTTATACATTCTTCCATGATAATGCTAGTACAATGTTCAATTTACATACTATGAAAATCACAAAATGTCACAAGTACTCCAACACTCTAATCTCCACGCTCGGAGTCGGTCTCCAACGTCTCCTCCACAAGTGTCTCGTCACCAACTACACCTGTACACCGAAGCAAGTAGTGAGTCTAAAAGACTCCGCAAGTAATTCTACACATACCGTACATGCACATATCATAGTAGGTTCTACATACATGTTCACAAGACACAACGTGTAGCATGTTTGACATTAAATTTTACAACCTATCATGGTGAATCTATAATTTAAACACATGGACTATGCTTTCAGATTTCCTAAAATAGGATCACCTATCACATGCTTTCTATTCATTTCTCACATAAAAATCTACCTTCAACCAACTAAGACATGAAAGCCATTAACATGAATTTCCGAGCATGCATGAAAGGAAACATACCTAACATGGAATCTACACATTCCTACGCATATACGTAACCATTTTAGATGCTTCAAGCTTGCTGGTTTTACATGCTTTAGCAACCGTAATCTAACACATGAGAGCTACAACAACGATTAAATCACAACATATGAACAACCAAGTATGGAAGTTGTTTATACATGCTTAACAGTTATCCCTAGCATGGATTCTAGGCATTTTGCATACATGAACATGATCATAACATAGTAAAGCTACTGTTTAAGCATGATTTCTAATTGTCATAACATGGATTACAAACTCACATCCTCACATTTGGTTTCACATTTTTACACAATTTCAAATTCGCATATTTCACACTTTACACATGCACTTTTACACATTGTTCACATTCACATTTTTCACATGAACACATACACATTTAGTGTCGTGACACATAGTCCAAACCACCAAAGAAGGACACAACACATCACATCACATAGACGCCATCTAGGCAATACAATGGCGACTCTTGGACTGCGCAGACCGGGAGAACAAGTCTCCACCCAAACCAGTGGTACTTGTCCACCTCCAGGATTTCTCCCTAATGCCCTTAGGGTCACAACACATTGATCCTTCTCAGGGGGACTTTTCCCTGATACGGTTCCACTGCCCTCTGTGGAAGCAGTGTCACACTTGGCACAATTTACACATTACACGTTTTCCGATTTAAGCACTTAGTTTAGCACATGACACTCACATCTCACTCATTCACACACATGGGGGCTCTGTTTTCCTGACATGACACTACAATTACAGAAATTTTACACTCAGGGAATTTCACCCTTCAGGTTGAAATAAACAGACTTAAATCATTTTTGCAACGGCATGCATAAATTTCGCATTTCTACATAGAAAATTCATATTGCGTCATATACTTGTCCAAATGACATGAAATTTTAACCACTATCTGATTTCGGGTTTAGGATCCCACATGCAAATTTTCAGATTTTTATAACCTAAAATGTAATTACAGAAAATCTAACATCGAATTCACATGCTATCCACAATTCAAGTTGGCATGGAGTTGAACACCAATCACAAATTTAACAACTCATTGTATGAACCCTAGCATGCATAGAGCCACATGATTTATTCCCAAATTTATTGGGCAATACACAATTTACGGAAGATTTATCGTGACCTACGCATGATTTCTATTTCCCAAAACAGAAAATTCAATAAATCATACAAGCATGGAAAATTCCAAAAATTCAGAGCACATACAGGGTTGTACATACATGGTCTAACAAAATTAGGGCAACATGATTTTACCACGGATTATTAGGATAATGGTGAGAACATACACATGAACATTCTTCCACATGCTTTCAAATATGTAAATAAGCTCTACCATCCACCAAATAAGTGTACATTCACATTCCCATCCATCACATTAGCTAGTATACATAGCGTATAAGAGATTACATTATATCCTCATCGTGAAACATATCGAAATTAATCATATAGAAGGGCAGAACAGCTTGCTGTTCTGCTCAGATGAACTTAACGGCAAGCTATGGCTGCTAATTAATGTTAACGGCACAATCGCTGGACGCTAAGCATGATCTTAACAACAACAGATATTGCCATTAAGTTCAGGTCTGTGCAAAACACAGACCCGAGCTCCAAAGATAGGGTGAATTGGGGGATCTAGGACACAAGGAAAATGCATAAAAATGATAAAACCAACCTAGACACATACAGGGACGTTATGGGTAGGATACTTGCCTCTAGAAAATACACCAAACGGATCTAGGGCTCGGTGAAGCTCTCCTTGGGCTGTCCCATGAAGCTCCTAGAAAAGCTTCACTCCGGGTTCTAGGATGAAGATGGCTCCAAGATAAGGTCGGGGAAGCCTCCTCCTCCACTCCAGCTAGCTCCTTGCTGCAGTAGATGGCCGGTGCAAGCTTCAGGTAGCCGGATTTAGGGTTGCAAAGGTGATCTCTTCACACAGATTTTAGGGTTTTCTCTTTTTTTCTCTTCTTCCTCTCTTGCAAAGGGGCAAAGAGAAGGGTGTGAGTTGCAAAAATGGCTTTGTATATAGCCAAAGACCTCTCACCCACGCAGGAGATGATGTGATACCCCTTTCAGACCGTTGGGGACAGCTCCCCAATGGTTGGGGTAGCTTGCTCCCGGGATTTCCGGCTCTGCTTCGCATGCAGGTCAGTGATCTTGACGTCAACATCGGTGGACGCCTAAGTAAGTTCTGATGTCACACGATATTGATGTTGACAACCCTTAGCGTCCAATAGGTGGACGGCAACTGGCCCTTCGGCCAGAAGTCAAAATCATGCAGAAACCCATACACATCATGTATATATACATGTAATATCTATATGGTATTGTGCACACACTACCATCAAGCAATACATACATTATTTACATCTAACTTATACACATACATGCAATAGTATACTAACTAGTACATACGTAGCCATTTGCATACGTACATACACAAGCACAATATTCACACACACGACACAAAAAAAAATGCGACAGAAATTCGAGGGCCTTACAAAACTTGTACCACACCTGTGCACACCACACGACCAAACCACATTGGCCTCACAATGGCCATCACAACCATTACACACATGATCCATAAGGATCCGAAAAGCACACGACGTTACATTACTATCATCTAAAAAGAAAATTTCGACCTCAAAATTCATAACACAACTCAAGCATAAACAACTTAAATATGCACATTTTTACAAGTACTATCATCTAAAAAGAAATACAAAAGCTTATTCAAACAGATAGGGATACCCTTTTGCCATCTCCTCGGCTAACTCCCATGTATCCTCACCACCCAACCTATTTTCCCATCTCACTTTAACTAATTCAATTTCTTTACTTCTCAACTTCTTTATCTTTCGATCAGTGATCTGCACCGGATACTCTGGCATGGTCATATCCAGCCTCAGGTCACCACCTTGATTACTGATTATCTGAGCTGGATCTTCAATGCACTTTCTTAACATAGAAACATGAAATATATCATGGACATCCGCAAAATCTGCTGGCAAATCCAGCCTATAAGCTGTTTCCCCAATCCTTTCAATTATCTGGAAAGGTCCCACATACCTTGGGCTCAATTTTTCAGTCTTGCCAAATCTCATAATACCTTTACTCGAGGAAACTCTCAGGAAAACAAAATCTCCCACCTCAAACTGAAGTGGTCTCCTTCGATTATCTGCATATCTCTTTTTCCTACTTTGAGTTGCCTGCAATTTTTCCTTAATAAGCTTTACTATTTCTGTGGTTTGCTGAATCAATTCAGGACCCACTAAATGCCTTTCTCCCACTTCATGCCAGTTTAATGGGGTTCTACATGACCTTCCATATAAAGCTTCATACAGTGCCATCCCAAGACTGGTATGATGACTATTGTTATAGGCAAACTCAACCATTCCCAAATAATGCTCCCAGTTACCTCCCAAAACTAAACAACAAGCCCGCAACATATCTTCAATCGTCTGGATAGTCCTTTCTGTCTGACCATCTGTCTGGGGATGATAAGCGGAACTATATCTCAGCTCAGTACCAATTACTTTCTGCAGACTTCTCCAAAAACCAGAAGTAAATCTTGGATCTCTGTCAGACACAATAGTTTTCAGAATACCATGCAATGGAACAATTCTTTCAACATAAACTTTTGCTAATTTATCCACTGTCCAAGACATACTTACTGCCACTAATCTGCACACCTTAGTTAATCTGTCAAAAAATACCCATATTCCGTTATGTCCGGAACCCGATCTTGGTAAACCTGCCACAAAGTCCATGGCAATATCATCCCATTTCCACTGTGGAATGGGTAACGGTTGCAATAGACCTCCAGGCTTCTGATGCTCTGCCTTAATTTGCTGACATACAACACATCTTGAAACAAATTTAGCTATTTCCTTTTTCATATGAGGCCACCAGAAATGCTTCCTCAAATCGTGGTACATTTTAGTACTACCTGGATGAATAGTGTACCTAGATTTATGAGCCTCTTCCAGCACTCGCTGCTTTACTTCTCTTTCAGCTGGAACAAACAACCTGCCTCTGAGCCTAATCACACAATTATCATCAATGGTAACTCCTTCCATTTTTACAATCTCAGCTAAACTTACATCTGCTCTACACCACTAGCAGCTAGTACTGCCCGTCACTGACTACTGGGCACATACAAGGAGTTCTCCACTATCTCTTCATACAGCTTCCATTCTTTAATCATCATCAAATTTATATATGCCTTTCCGCTCAAGGCATCTGCTACAACATTGGCCTTACCCGGATGGTAAGCCAAACTGAAATCATAATCTTTCAAATATTCAATCCATCTGCGCTGACGAAGATTTAAATCTTTCTGCGAGAAGATATACTTCAAGCTTTTATGATCTGTAAAGATCTCAAATCTCTCGCCATACAAATAATGCCTCCATATTTTCAAAGCAAACACAACTGCTACCAATTCCAAGTCATGAGTGGGATAATTCTCTTCTGCTGGTTTCAATTGCCTGGACGCATAAGCTATTACTTTGCCATGTTGCATAAGCATTGCGCCAAGTCCTCTCCTTGAAGCATCTGTATACAACACAAAACCACCACTTCCTGCCGGTAATGTCAATATGGGTGCTGTTGTAAGTCTTTTCTTCAATTCCATAAAACTTTTCTGACATTCACCGGACCACACAAAAGGCACACCTTTCCTGGTCAATTTGGTCATAGGTGCTGCAATCTTAGAAAAATCTTGTATGAAGCGCCTATAATAACCTGCCAATCCCATAGAACTTCTAATCTCAGTAATTGTCTTAGGCACTTCCCACTCCATCACTGCTTCCACTTTACTTGGGTCCACTGCTACTCCTTTAGCTGAGATGACATGACCCAGAAATTGAATTTCTTTCAATCAAATTCACACTTACTAAATTTGGCAAACAACTGGTTATCCCTTAACAACTGCAGGGTAAACCTCAAATGAGCTGCATGCTCCTCTTCAGATGCTAAATAAATCAGAATATCATCAATAAAGACAACAATGAATTGGTCTAAATACAGATGAAAAATTCTATTCATCAGATCCATAAAACCTGCAGGAGCATTGGTCAGCCCAAATGGCATAACCACAAATTCATAGTGACCATATCTGGTTCTGAAAGCTGTTTTATCTATATCCTCCTCTTTAATTCTCAACTGATGGTACCCGGATCTTAAATCAATTTTAGAAAATACCTTTGCCGATTGCAACTGATCAAACAGATCATCTATCCTCAGCAACGGGTACTTATTCTTAATGGTCACATCATTCAATTTTCTGTAATCAATACACATACGAAAACTTCCATCTTTCTTTTTCACAAATAATACTGGTGCTCCCCACGGGGAATGACTCGATCTAATAAACCATTTCTGCAACAGCTCTTCTAATTGCTTTTTCAATTCTTTAAGTTCTGCTGGTGTCATCCGATATGGAGCTTTAGATATTGGCATGATACCTGGCAGCAACTCAATGGTAAAGTCCACTTGTCTATGTGGAGCTAAACCAGGTAAATCTTCAGAAAAAACATCAGCAAATTTCCTAACCACAGGAACTACTTCCACTGACTGACTAGCTTCTACCAGACTTACCGAGGCTAAATAAGCTACACATCCAACATTTATCAACTTTCTAGCTCTAATTGCAGAAATTAGAAACTTAGAGGTATAAAAAAGCATACCCTGATATTCAAATACTGCACCATTAGGATGACAAAACCTGATCCTTTTCTTTCTGCAATCTAGCATTGCTCCATAAGTCTCAAGCCAATCCATACCTAAAATAATATCATAATCTGTCAACTGCAGGGCATATAATTGACCCGGCATCTGGTTCCCTTCAATCATAACATGTGCTTCATCTATATAGCTCGAAGTAAGCAGAAACTCACCTGAAGGAACCTCCACTACTAACTCACAAGACTTTTCCTCTAAAGGATGCGCCATACAATCCAGAAATTCTTCAGAAATGAAAGAATGAGAGGCACCCGAATCAAATAGAACTCTTGCTGAATAATCATAAAGAGGTAAAGTACCTTCTATCATATTCGATGCCTCCGCTTGGGCTCGGGTGATAGCCATAACCCGGCCTCTTCCTCGCTGCTGCGGTACTCCTCTGCCACGACCTGCCTGTGGCTGCTGAAACTACTGAGGCTGCTGCTGTTGCACACCTCTTCCATACCCATACTCTCTTGGATAGGGGCAATTGCGGATCAAATGCCTCGGCTGATTGCAATTATAACATCTATATCCTGGTGGAATAATAGGCTGCCTGGCAGTACTCTGCTGCGACTCCTCCACCTCTGGCCTAGCACGACCTTGCTGGAATTACTGTCGACCTCCCCATCCTCTTCCTTTACCTTTAAATGCTTGCTTCAATTTCTGGCCCCATTTACCAAAGCCTGATGAAGAAGGTCCTGCTGGTGCTTTACCCTTACTCGCACCCACTGACTACTGCGGTAGCCGAAAACTACCTGAGCCTGACTCGCCCACCTGACGAGTCCAAATAGACCTCTCCAACGTAGCTGCCCTCTGAGCTACTACTTCCACTGTTTTACACATGAGAGGTACTATTGCATCCTGCAACTCTACTCTCAAACCTCTAATGAAATGCTCAACCATCATATTATTATCTAATACTACATAAGGCGCATATCGGCTGAGTGCCATAAATCTCATCTGATATTCTAAAACTGAAGAGTTACCTTGCTAGAGTGTTCGAAACTGCTCTCTCTTCACTTGCTGCACTTGAATTGGAAAGAATGTATCATTAAATACATCAAGAAATTCCGACCAAGTGATAGCCTCTTCTGTCCTGCCTGCGAAGGTAGTGTGCATCTTCAATCGCCACCATTCCAATGCAAAACCTCGCAATTGATAGGCAGCTAGTACAACTTTATCTGTTGCCGGACATCTCATGGTCGCAAAGACCCTCTTAATCTCATGGACCCAATGTTCCGTTGTATCTGGATTTGGCCCTCCTGAGTAAGTAGGCGGCTGCAATCTCAGAAATTTCTCAACTTGCATCACTGGTTCCTCTGCTAATAACACTGGTGGTGGTGGTGGCAAGGGTGCTACAAAAGGCACCTCCACTCCTGGCAGAATTGGAGCTATAGGTACAGCCCCTCCGACTCCAGGTGGCATGGCAACTGGTGGTACTGGCGCCTACTAATCTATTCTCCTTTGGATATCAGTGAGGCTCTCCCAAATCTTTTCTATCATACGCTGTGTGCTCTCCTCCGGATCATCTCCTCCACCACCCCAATCTCTTCTATCAGCCATTTCAAATTTCTACATAAACAAAACACCAAACAAAAACAAAACAACAAATTATCAGAAACCAGGGCCCCTACCAGCAGTGTACAAAGACTGAAATAAGGCTATGTATCTTTCTAGTTCCCTTATATTAACACAGACCTTGCTCTGATACCAACTGTGGTGGAACGCCTCGACCAAGCCCGTTAAACCGATAACGTACTTAATCCGAGTCCGCCTCCCGCGAACGGGCCGAAGCCTCGCAAGGGATACCAAACCACAGTCTGTATAAACACCAAGGAACACACCATTTCACATATATATTTCACAAGTTTATATAGCCATATTTTCACAAAACTGAAAAGAAAGTACAAGAGCCTGGGGCATACCCCGAGGTACAACTGAAGAAAATAACCAACTAGCTACACTACACTACTGGGACTACACTGCTGGAGCTGCTATTACACATCTGGAGGTACTGACCCTGCACCGCTACGACGCGGCTCCGAACTGGACGACGGCCGAGAAACGTCCTCCTCGCTCTCACCTGTGGGAGTAGGGGTGAGCCTCGCTAGTCAATGGCTCAGTAAGGAACTCCCCCAAAACCGAGCAAACCAAAAACACAGGTACAAAGGCAGTAAGCAATACCAACAATTTATAGAACAGCTAAGCAGGATATGAAAGCTGTAAAAGTACTCACCGTCTGCCGACTACGAAAAACAACTGTAATAATTAAACGGCAAACCAGTACAAGTGTGCGAGCTAAAGTAGAGACAGCCAAACACGAGCCATGTGAACTGGTTCGTGACACCAGAGTCTGACTCAGACAAGCTAACACAGGTCTACCTCTCAGTCTCGCAGCCACGGACGTAAGGTCCAACTGTCGCTCCACATGAAAAGGTCAAGCAACTGTGGAGACCAACCAAACACCACCACCTGCGGACCACACCGTCGCAGGCCCATGCCTGACACCTCTGGAGACCCTGGCCTTGGCCCTCTAGAGTGAGGCACTGGAAAAGGACTAGCTGGGGACCAGTGTCAACTACTGGTGTCCGTACCCCCAACTACGAGCGCGCTACAAGTGACTAAAAGACAAGTATGGCAGTCACTGTCCCACTGTCGACTTTCCCTCAGCCAGACGTACAACTCAAACACAGGAGTGAGGGTGTCCAGGTCAGACGACACAGACCTCGACGGTACAACACAAGCACCGGGACAAAGCCCCGAGCTAATAGCCTGGCTCACAGAGAATCTGGGGCACCCAACTGGAGAGGTAACCACTGTAGGCATCGTACTACTCGCCACGTACACAAAACCACGTGCACGTCACACAAACCACGTGAAGACTCACGTAAACCGCGTGCACTAGTAGTTCACCACACGTGAACACCACGTAAACACGTAAAGAACCAGCCAACTATGTACCCAGTACGCTAGTCTCAGAAACCACATGCACTAGGTGCACCACAATTATCATTGCACCGCTCAATATCATCAAATATCTGATATAACAACATTTTCATAAAAACATACTGGCGGCAACATCGACTGCCGTCAATGGGATGTAAACGGCAAGGTATATAGCCGTTAATCTCCCAGCTGAAGAACCTGGCGTCAATCGATGTTGACGCCAAGATCTTCGGCCATCAACTTCATAGAAACCCTGGGCTGATACCTCAGGTATTCCCAGCCCTTAAACCAGTAGAAAAACACGAGGAATCACCCTCTCTAGCGTGCATGAATCCTAATCAACTCGAAACAACATGTTTCCATAGTTAAAATAATCAAACCACCCATTAACCCCGCATGAAGAACCATTCCCAAAAACACAATTATCATGTGAATTCATGCTTTCCAAATGCATTATCACAACCTATAGGGACTAAAGGGATCGTTCCCTACCTCAATACGCACTTAAACCTCCTAAATTCTCTTGCTTCTCACCAAACCCTCTGCGAGCTCCTCCGGCGATTACACCTCGCTCCAGTGTTTCCTTGGCTGATTCGTCACCACCTCACGTTCCACGATCCTCCAATTACCCTTTTACAACTGTTGAAGTAGTAGGGAAGCAAGGGGCGTGAAAACAGGGCAAGGGAGAAGGAGAATGAGCTAAGGAAACTGTCCTCGGGTAGACCTATATTCTACAGGTCACATACATTGGCGTTAACCCTAATGTCGTTTAGGGAACCGTCACAGTAGACGTCCACAAAGCCTGCCGTTAAGTTCATAAGGTTGGCGTCACCTTCGATGGACACCAAACCAGTCAATGACCACACATGGCCATCAACCCCTAATCAACTGCAGCAGGTTCTATCTTATTTCAGGACCAAACCTGTACCACACCGGCGCACACCACATGACCAAACCACATTGGACTCACAATGGCCATCACAACCATTACACACATGATCCATAAGGATCCGAAAAGCACATGACGTTACACCAACCACCCCTTCCCCCTTTTTATTGGAGGTGTGACTGTGCAGGCAAGCAGCTGGATAATTCGGACTATCAGCCAGGAACTTCTGAAATATAGACACAGATTAATGGGATAATCCCTATAACATTTTAGAATGTATTCATACTGGACTTTGAAGCAGCAACACAAGGCTTCAAGCTGTGATTTGCACAGTACATAGGTAGAGGTCATGATACCTATCTTTGGAGGTGTGACTGTGTAGGCAAGCAGTTGGATAATTCTGACTATCAACCAAGAACTTCTAAAATATAGACACAGTTTAATGGGATAATCCCATGTGTAATGTGTGTAGTCTTTGATTCCCCTTCTTCTGTTGCCATTTTTTATGTTGCAATATCATTTCTTTTGTTGCTAATTCTTCCAGCTGTGTCTTTGCTTTGTACTTTCCTTAATAAAATGCAACCACATTTACTTGCCTCAAAAAAATTAACACTCTTTCTTTCTTACTTGTTTACTTTCATAGGTTGAAAATTACAGGATGCAAGGTGGAACATCACAATTGCAGCCCCCAAGACAATAGAGTTGCACCTCTTTATCTAGATAGGACTCTTCATACAAATTTTAATTTTCATGCTACCAAGACATACGGTTTTGTACATATTGAACATGACATGATAACTAATGATTAACGTGTTGAAATTTTTTTATGTTATATTTAAATAAATGGTGCATTGTAAACTTGGATGTCTTTACTAAAAAAAAATTTCTCCAAAGCATTTGAATAATATTTTAAGCTTGTGGAATGTATGAAAAATGACGACATTTATGATGGGTTCGTCAGCTATTGTGTATATGGGAGTTGTTGGCTTTCATGCAAATGCGACGTTTGGGTCTGTTGACTATTATGCATATGGCGATGGTTGGGACCTTCGGCTATCAAAAAAAGACAGTGGTTGGGTCTGTTGGCTATTGTCTGTATGGCGACGGTTGGGATTGTCGCCTATCAAAAAAATGTCGATGGCAGGATCTGTGGGCTATTATTTGCATGGTGATGGCTCAACGATTAATGACAGTTGGCTATTGTACAAAAGGCAATGGTTCCTGACCGTTGGCAATGACGTCACACAGAGGTTTTGAATAGTCAGCTATTGTACAAAAGGCAACGGTGCCTGACCGTTGGCAATGACGTACCTTGATGATTTTTAACAATCGACTATTATATAAAAGATGACGGTAACAACCGTTAGCAATAATTATTTTTTAAAAATAAAAAAATAACAACTATACGACAGTTGTTTGAAGGCCACGGTTGGTTAATCGTCGGCCATGATATGGCCAACGGGAGTGTAGACCACGGTCTATGGACGACGGTTGGACCATGGACATTGTTATAGGTGACGGTGTTTTTCAAACCGCCGACGGTTGTTAACCATCGGCCATAGTCTTCTTTGTACTAGTGTATATCTGAATATATAATGGCACATGCATTTATCAACCCTGACAGAATGGTCTCAGACATTTTCTATATGCCGCATGCTTTCCAAAGACAAGAGAAACACTATATGTTTTATCATATGACCAAACGCTATCCACATTCTTATTAATGTTGTGAACGATTTGACGAATCCTAAATCTCCAATTTTTTATTTTATTTTCCATATTAGTTATAATTATGTTTTTTAAAATAACCCCCTCTTTCAAATTAATTGTACATTTTGTTGTACTAAAATGGAGCTAAGATGTCCTAGAGGTGGGCGAATATATAGGACTCCATAGACTTTGGAATTTCTTCTAACAAGAGGTAGATCTGAAACTCCACTTAACAAAAATGATGTTAGAGGTTAGTGTAGATTGTGAAATAAATATCGATAAGCGGAAGCAAACACACGCAAAAGAACAAGCGAGTTATCTTAGTTCGGATGTCCTTTCAATAGGAGTCTCACGTCCAGTTCCCAACCAACTCTTGGTATTTTCCACTAACCACCAAACAAATTTTGGTCTTCCCTTCAACAAAGGATATACAACACTTGCTTCTAAACAAGTCTTCCATTCACCAAGGAGAAACATATACCTCCTACCCAAGTAGACTCTCCCTTCTACAAAAGAGGAAACACATAGGGAACAAAACCCCCTTTTGGTTACAAGAACTGACACATGCTTCTAAGCAAGTCTTCCCTTCACCAAGGGGAAATTTACGCACCTCCTATCCAAGTAGGCCCTCCCTTCTACAAAATGGAAAACACATAGGGAACAAAATCCCCTGCGGGTTATAAGAACTGAAGATGCTTAATTAACCAGGTGCTACTCAGATGATGAGCAAAACATAGACAAAAAGAGAGGTGTAAGAATATATAAGCATGAAATGCTCTTCTCTTCCCAGATCTAAGTCGATTAGCTAGATGATCTTGTGAGAGTTGTCCACTCAACGAAGAAGACTTCAGAACTTGAAGGCTTGAATACGCAAATGAAGAAAGTGTTGGCCTTTTTCTCCTGTCTCTTCTTGTTCTATGTGCATTTGTTTTCTTCAAGAGCTTTGACTTCTTTATATAGAGTCTTTAGAGTCTTCTTTCACTATCCATTTGAATTTGACCACTTGAATGTGAACGTTTGGACTGGGACAAGTTTTTCTTGAGTGTGACACATTTCAAGTCTTCAGTCTAACGATCAGTTGGAATATTGTTCAAAGATGATGTGCATGTCGCATTAAGTACTTGCATGTCCAAAAGACACCTTCTTTCTTCCTTGAAACGAGCAAGAGTTGTTATGCGTTTGAATAGACAATAGTTCAGCACGCAATACCTAACTACCGATCTATGGAACCCTTAGACGTGAACGTACGAAGAAAGCCCGGGCACTCGGAAACTTCCACTGAATCATCTCTTTGAAGGCCAAATCCCACAAAAGGAAGATATAAACCAACAGAAGGACTTTGGCCCCTCACAGCCTGTGAAGAGTTTTGCAGAAGCTTTTCAAGTTAGAAAGTCATTTGCAGGTTTCTTTTGGTTTAAGTGACTCAATTCTAAAATGATAAGATTATTTGGATGCAGTAAATCAAAACGTCTTCTTCAAGCTAATGAGAGATTTACGGTTTATAATGGTGTCAATTAAAAAACAACATGTCCAGATAGATTTGATTAAAAAGGAATGCGCTAACTACTTAATGATAAGTTTAACATTGAAGACAACATTAGTGTGAGTCAAAAATAATGAAATAAATATTTAAAAATAGCTGACTTCGACTTTTTAGACACAAAATTAGTCAGAGTAAGACTTTCACTTACATATGTCATCTGTCAGTTGGAGTTGGACTTCAACTTTTGAGACATTTATACATATTACACTTCAACTGGCCATGAGTCGAAGTAGGACTTCAATTTATGTATAAGTCTTCTATTAGTCGGAGTTGGATTTTGACTTATGTATATGTCTTCTGTCAGTTGGAGTTGGACTTCGAATGTTAGCAGTCTTATATTATAGTTGATGTTAAACTTTGACTGATCATGAGTCGAAGTAGGATTTCGACGTACATGTAAGTCTTCCGTTAGTCGTAGTTTGACTTCGACTGTTGAAATTCTTATACTATAGTCAATATTATACTTCAACTTCTCACTAAGAGTCGATATCATACTTAGCCAATTATTTGTACATTTTGAGACTTTTGTAGAGAATAATATGATGTATTTAATATAGAGAATAAACATTGATCGCAAGTTATAATTCTTATAATGCATAATCAGATGGATTTTTTAATTCAATAAAATTTTGTTATTATCAAAATAATATGTAATACTTACTTAGTGTTCTATGATTGCATATGTGCTGAACACATTTGTCTATATAATTTTTTTTGTTATAGTATACTGTCTCCCTAGAATTTGCAGTGTGAATTTTTTGGGTAGAGTCTAATAATATACAATTTGTCCTTTGCAAGAAAGAGAAATACTTATTATATGTCAGCATGCACACACCAGAGATTTCCATTGGCCGGACCAAGTTGATGTGAAATTGTCTTTGGGGAAGTGAAAAGTCACTTGGAATCCCAGCCATATCTTGGGCCTCTCGAGCTCGTTGCTTCTCTGGCAGTCGTCACTAGAGGGCTCATATACCGACAATGGTTGCCCCAACCTCGTAGAAATGAACACTGTGATAGTAGCAATGTGGTTTTGTGGGGAAGGGTGGCTTGCACCGTAGGAAGTGGCGAGATTAGCAACAGATTTAATCTGTCATTAATCCACCACTAATTCTTCTCTAATTAATATTTGCAACGAATTAGTGACGAAATGAATCTGTCTCGAAAAAACTCGACGTTAATTAGCGAAGGATGTAATCACGGCACAAATCATTGCTAATAATTATGTATTTGGGACATAATTATGTTCGTCACTAATTAGCAATAGATCTCTCCATCACAAGTTATCGATGGATTTGTCTGTGACAAATCTATCGTAATTTTTCGCATTTGAAATGTTTTTTTTTAAAAATCCATCACAACATTTTGTATTTCTTAAAATATATACATAAAAAAAAAACAATGGGCATGTATACACGCCAATGAACCTATATACGCACAAATAATGGGCACAAACATGCACATACACCAAAAAATTTATATTACTGAATTAAATGCTCAATCTATGCAATAAATTATTCAATCAAATTCACACACACATATGTTAATAAAATGTTCAACCAAATATAATATTTGAAATGTAATTTAATACAATATAAATAATTATCATGATAGTAAAAAACAAAATTCAAGAAAGATCCGCCTCCTCCTCCTCCTTATAATCCCACATCATTAGATGACAAATGGAACTGTGACAAATAATATTTAGATGTCTACTCCTTTCTTCGTTTCTCTACCCACTGAGTTTTTCTTCTTGGATTTACAAATTTTCTTCTTGTACTAAAGGAACATTGTAAGGCTCTTGAATTTTGTTGCATTATTTTATTACATGTAAATAATTCATGGTTGTGTATGCATAGATGTACATATCTACGTACGTATTAGTTAGTATACTTATGTATGCATGTGTATAATTAGTTGTAAATAGTGTATGAATTGCATGGTGGTAGTGAGTACATGATAGCATATGTATGGCATGTATATGTGTATAAGTTAAGCATGGTTTCTGCATGTTTTGAGTTATGGCCGAAGGACCCAATTGGCGTCCACATGGATGGACGTCCATGCTGAGTCAGCATCCACCTCGATGGACGCCAATACTTAAGTCAACGTCCATTGATATGGATGTTATGATCTCTGACATGCATGCATGCAGAGCTCGAATTTTCGGGGACAAGCAACCCCAACCATTGGGGAGCTGTCCCCAACGGCTGTGAAGGCCTCACATCACCCCTGCGGGAAAGGAGAGACCCCTCTCCTTTAAACCAACCTCCCCTTGCAAACCCCAGAGCTCTCTTTGGCTCTTTGCAAAGAGGAGAAGAAGAAAACCTAGTTCTGGTCTGTGAGAAAAGTGGACTTTGCAAGCTCGGATCCATCAGTGTGAAGGTGTTCCCGGCATTCTACTGCAACAAGGAGGTAGCTGGAACATCGAGGAAGAGTTCCCCGACCTTGGCTTGCTGAGGAGACTGATCAAGAACCCGGAGGAAGACGTTTCTGGAGGCTTCTTAGGACTGCCCAAGGAGAGCTTCTACGAACCCTAGATCCCTTTGGAGTATTTTCAGAGGCAAGTAACCTACACACATCGTCTATGTAGATGTCTAGTAGGGTTTTCTTATTTTTACATATTTTTCCTCGTGTCCTAGATCCCCCATTCTTCTTGTGTTTAGAGCTCGGGTCTGCATTCTTGCAGAGACCTAAACTTGACGGCAAGATCCCTTGTCGTCAAGATCTTCATTAACAGCCAACGATGTTGCCGTTAAGCTCCATTAACGGCCCGAGTATGCCGTTAAGTTCGTCAGGACAGAACAGTGAGCTGTTCTCTCCTTCTATATGACTATTTTCGATGTGTTTTCGCGATGAGGATATAATGTAACTCCTATATGCTATGTACCCTAGTTAATGTGGTGTGTTGGAGAATGATTTTGCATATTTTGTGGATGGTAGAGTTTATTAGTTTATTGAAATGCATGTGGAAGAAATAGCCATGTATGTTTCCCCCACTATTCTAATGATCCGTAGGAAATTTGGATGCCCTAATTTTGTTAGACCATGAGTGGGTGATTCAATTTGTGCTTTGAATTTCTGGGAATTTCTCCATGCTCACATGATTTACTGAAATTTCTGAAATGGAATTAGAAAACATGCGTAGGTCTTGTAAAATATCCTGTAAATTGTGTGTTGTGTAATAAATCTGGGGAAATTTCCTGTGGTGTTGTGTATGTTGGGTTCAGGGCTACGAACTGTTAAACTGAATATTCATGTGGTGTGCCATGATAAATTGAATTATGAATGATATGAGGATTGATATCTAATTTTCTGTAATTGCATTATGAGTCAGAAAAACGTGAAATTTTGCATGTGGGGTCATAAACCTGTAATCAGCATGTGGTTAAATTTTCAGGCTGTTTGGACAACTGTAGAATGCAATATGAAACTTCCATGCGAAAATATGTGAATAATGCGTGCTATTGTGAAAATGATTTGAAATGCGCGTGCAACCTGATTTATGGAACTTACTGAATGTGTAATCTCTCTCATCTGTAGTATCATGCTAGGAAAATAGAGCCATGTGTGTGAATAAGAGAATGTAAAGATGTGTGTGCGCCATGTGTAAATATGTGTGTTAAAAATCGGTATGTGTAATGTGTAAGACTGTGCCAAGTGTGACACTGCTTCCATAGAGGGCCGTGGAACCGTATCATGGAAAAGTCCCCATGAGAAGGTTCAATGTGTTAAGATCCTAAGGGCATTAGGATGAAATCCTGGAGGTAGACAAGTACCACTAGTTACGGTGGAGACTTGTTCTCCCGGTCTGCGCAGTCCAAGAGTCGTCACGATATTGCCTAGGTGGCGTCTATGTGTATGTGTTATGTGATGTGTCTTTCTTATGGTGGTTTGGACTATGTGTCACGGCACTAAATTGTGAAATGTGAAATGTGAAATGTGAATGTGATCATGTGTAAATTGTGTAGTGTGAATATGTGTAAATGTGCAATGTGTGAAAAGAGAACTATACAATGGGCAATTGTGAAAACATGTGGAACCAATATGTGAGATTGTGAAATTGTAGTCCATGATAAGATAATGTGAAATTATGTTATAACAGAAACCTAATTGTGGCTATGAGAATATTTTATATGTGTAAAAATGCGTAGAATTCATGCTAGTAGCACTTCTTGCATATGTGTGAACAATTTCATGTCTCATTGTTATCATGTAGTAGTTTAATTAAGAATGTAGCTCTCATGTGAAGGGTATGAATTTCTAATCCATGACAAAAACAGCAACCTTAAAGTGTATAAAATGATAGTTTACGTGTACAAAAATGTGTAGCAACCATTCTAGGAATGATTTCCTTCATGTATGTGAGAATCCCATGTTTAGCCGTTTCATGTTATAGTTTAATCTGAAGTGTGGTTTTCATGTGATTGAATAAGTAGAGCATGTGATAGGTCATTTATTTTAGAATGTCTTAAATCATGTACCATGTGTTTAGTTTTGTAGAATTATCATGATAGGTTGTCCTTTATTAATGTCCAAGCATGTCATGAGTTTCGCACTGTGAAATGGAATGTGGAACCTACTGTGATATATGCATGTATGTTGTGTGTGGTATTACTTGTTGAGTCTTTTAGACTCACTCCTTGCTTTGGCGTACAGGTTTAGTTGGTGACGTTACACCGTTCGTGGAGAGTGAGTGACTCCTAGCGTGGCGAGTAGCCTGGTGGAGTCGTCATCGTGACATTTTGCTTTCATTGTATGTAATTGAGGCATTGTAATGAAACTATTATGTAATTGGTGGACAACTATGTATTAAATTTTAGCACTTCAATTATGTGGACTTTAGTTCTTTTAAATTGTCAGTTGAATCATGTATGTTAAATGTGGATGATGAATGAATGAAGACGGTGGTTCTTTTCTTCCACTACTCTGTATTTATATTCAAGTGTATCTCAATCGTATGTTATTGTTTCGGTAAATGTCCCACTGTGATTACGTTCACTATACCGACGTGGGTTGGTATAACTGTATCGGTATAATGAGGGTCGTCACAGAGATGGGTATCAGAGAGACCGATTGAGATTGCACATGAATATATATAAGTCATCATCTTCATTACATGCTAAGTCTACATAGGAATGTCCACATGTGTAGAATTGATTAATAATGAATGAAAAATAGATAAGAAAATGGCTAGGAAATAAATTAACGTAGCTCTAATAGTGGCTGAAATTTATTGCAGCCATGGCTTCGAGAGGTAGGCGTGGCGGAGCGCCGGCCCATGAGGACGAGCCGAGACGTGAGGAGCGGGCAGAGCAGCAGGCCCCGGCACCTCAGGGTCCTGTACTTCCCCCACCGCCGCCTGTGGATTATGGAGTATTCATGCAAGGTCTGGTGCAAGCTATGCAGACGCAGGCTCATACTCAGGTAGCACTACAAGCACAGTTGGAGGCTCAGGTTAGACTAATAAAACAACTAGTAGTCTGTGTTATTTAAAATTTCATGATGTTGTGTTGACTATGAAATTGCTCATTGTTTAATGTAGCAGGCTCAAGTTCCAGCTCAGGACCATGGTGGACCTTCCATCATGGAGAGATTCAAGAGGATGCTACCACCCTCTTTCAAGGGGGAGAGCGATCCATTGTTGGCAGAAAGCTAGATGAGGGAGATAGAAAAGATCTTCCGAGCCATCAGGTTTGCAGATGAGGATAAGGTCACATTAGCCACCTACATGCTACAGGTATGCTTTAGTTTATATGCTTGTATGTTCTGTTAAGTTAGATTTGTTTAGATGGTGCTTATGAACGGTGTGCTACAGGAAAGAGCTGATGTATGGTGGGCTTCATTGCTGCGTACACGATTTGAGGACGACACGGTTGATGTTGCTTGGGATGAGTTCATGAGGCTCTTTAGGGCCAAGTTCATCCCCGAGCATATTCAAGATCGGATGGAGCAGGAGTTCCTCTCCTTGGCTCAAGGCTCTATGACCGTGCTAGAATATGAGGCAAGGTTTGCAGAACTATCTAAGTATGCACCTCACATTGTGGCTGATGAGCGCAGAAAGGCAAAGAAGTTTGTGATGGGACTCAAACCATCACTGAGGACGAGGCTAGTGGCGTTCGACCATCGCACCTTGGACGAGGCACTTAGTGCTGCTTGCAGACAGGAGGGTGAGATGGAGCAATACCTTGAAGAGGAGAAGTCTTCGCAGAAGAGACCTACAACTACGTTCCAGCGGCAAGATAAGAAGAAAGCAGTGTACCAGACACAGCAGCGATCAGTAGCAGTCGGCAATGCTCAGGTACCCTCTGTACGTTCCCCTGGTGTGAAGAAAGAGTGTCCCCACTGTGGGAAGACACATGGTGGTTCCGAATGTTGGATGATTACGGGAAAGTGCTTAAAGTGCAGAAGTAGCGACCACAAGATCAAGGATTATCCGAGACTTCAGCAGGGAGTCCAGCGCGGAGTGCCAGCCCCAGCAGCATTAGCGGCAACAGTGCCAGCTATAGGAAGACCAGGAAGGCCTCGAGTCCCAGCTCGAGTGTTTGCTTTAGCGCGCGAGGATGCCGAGAAGGCGGAGCATGTCACCGAAGGTACGGTTTTACTTCTAGGTGTGCACGCTCGGGTTTTGTTTGATACGGGTGCTACTCACTCGTTCATCTCCGAGCGGTTCGCTAGGCAGTTAGCCCTAGAGTCAGGCATAGAGTCTGAGGATTTAGAAGACCCTTTGTCTGTGCACACCCCTACGGGTACGGTATCGACTAGGAAGTGCATTCCGTCGTTACCTGTGTGCATTGAAGATAGAGTCCTAGAAGGGTGTTTGTTCTTGCTAAAGATGAAGGACTATGATGCTATTCTTGGTCTAGATTGGCTAGAGGAGCACTATGCGTTAGTAGATTGTCGTGGGAAGAGGATTGTTTTCCGCATTCTGGTGAGGACGAGTTCTCTCATCCCTTGCCAAGGAACTTAGGGGGAAAGATGGTCATCTCTGCCATGAAGGCGATGCGCATGGTAAACAAGGGTTGTGACGCTTTTCTTGCCAGCGTGGTATTAGTACCAGAGGCTGATGAGTCACCTACTCTTGTAGAGATTGAGTGGTGCAGGACTTTCCAGATGTCTTTCCTGATGATTTGTCTGGTTTGCCACCGGATAGAGAGATAGAGTTTACCATAGAGTTGCTTCCGGGCACCTCTCCTATCGAAGGCTCCATATCGGATGGCACCTGTGGAGTTAGCCGAGTTAAGGAGGCAGTTGCAAAAGTTGCTAGATAAGGGATTTATTTGCCCTAGTGTTTCCCCTTGGGGCGCACCTGTATTATTCGTCAAGAAGAAAGACGAGTCACTTAGGTTATGCATTGACTACAGAAAGCTGAACCAAGTGATTGTGAAGAACATGTATCCCTTACCTCGTATTGATGATTTGTTTGACCAGTTGCAAGATGCATCGGTCTTTTCTAAGATTGGTTTGCGATCTGGTTATCATCAGTTGAGGATTCGGAGTGAGGATGTGTCCAAGACGGCATTCAGATCCCGTTATGGACATTATGAGTTTTTTGTTCTTCCTTTCGGATTGACCAACGCCCCTGCAGCGTTCATAGATCTCATGAATAGGGTGTTTAGGCCGTATCTAGATAGCTTTGTTGTGATGTTTATTGATGATGTGCTGGTCTACTCTTCGGACGAGGCCACACACCGTCAGCATTTGAGGGTAGTATTAGAGGTTCTCCGTGAGCACAAGTTGTATGCTAAGTTCAGCAAGTGCGATTTCTGGTTGCGCGAGGTTCATTTCCTCAGGCTTGTTATCTCCGGTGCTGGTGTTGCAGTTGATCCAGCAAAGGTCCAGGCAGTTATGGATTGGGAGACTCCCAAGACCCCTTCGGAGATTCGTAGTTTTCTGGGTTTGGCTGGTTACTATCGGCGATTTATTGAGGGATATTCATCCATCGCCGCCCCATTGACTCAACTGACCAGAAAGGGAGTGAAGTTTGACTGGTCCGAGAAGTGTGAGAGTAGTTTTCAATTATTGAAGACTAAGCTCACGTCAGCTCTGGTGTTAGTCTTACCGAGCGGTGTAGAGGGTTTTGCTATCTATGCGGATGCATCTCGGATTGGCTTAGGCTGTGTGCTAATGCAGCAAGGAAGGGTAGTGGCTTATGCTTCTCGTCAGTTAAAGGAGCATGAGAAGAACTATCCGACTCATGATTTGGAGCTCGCAGCAGTAGTTCATGCACTAAAGATCTGGAGGCACTATCTTTATGGTGTCAGATTCGAGGTGTTTACCGACCACAAGAGCTTGAAGTTACTTTTCTCCCAAAAGGAATTAAACCTGAGGCAGACAAGATGGATTGAGTTCTTGAAGGACTATGACATCGACCTTCAGTATCACCCTGGGAAGGCGAATGTCGTAGCGGATGCTCTGAGTAGAAAGAGGCCATCTCTCCAGTAGGATTGGAAGATGTTGATGGATGCGGCTTGCGTGTTGACTGAGTTAGAGCCATCGCTATGCCAGGCTTTTGTAGCTCAGTTATCTCTTAGGTCCTCGGTTTTGGATGAGCTGATCGAGCAACAGAAAGCCAACCCTAGACTCTTAGAGTTAGTGGGCAAGCCAGGCATTGCTCGTGATGAGGACGGTGTGATTAGATTCCATCACCGTGTTTGTGTCCCTGATTTGGTAGATGTCCATGAGCATGTGTTAGCAGAGGCTCACATGTCGAGATTCTCTAGTCATCCAGGTAACACTAAGATGTACCGGGATTTAAAGAGGTCCTTTTGGTGGTCTGGCATGAATTGGGATGTAGCGGATTATGTATCCGGTGTTTAGTATGCCAGCAAGTAAAGGCCGAGCGACAGCGACCATCCAGCCTTATGCAAAGGATGGAGATCCTAGTGTGGAAGTGGGAAGTTGTCACTATGGACTTTGTTTCGGATTTGCCTCGATCTAGAAGGGGCAATGACTCGATTTGGGTAGTTGTAGATAGATTCTCGAAGATTACGCATTTCTTACCTATGAAGAAGAAGCAGTCGGTTGAGAGTTTAGCTAGATTGTATGTTAGTAGTGTGGTTAGATTGCATGGTGTGCCGAAGTCGATCATTTCGGATCGAGATCCGAGATTTACTACGAGGTTGTGGAAGGGTCTTCAGCATGCATTAGGTTCGGAGCTGAAGCTCAGTTCGGCGTTTCATCCCCAGATTGATGGACAGTCCGAGAGGACTATCCAGACGCTCGAGGATATGTTGAGAGCGTGTGTACTGGATTGGAAGGATGATTGGGAGCATCATCTACCTCTAGTGGAGTTCGCATACAACAACAACTTTCATGCGAGTATTGGTATGGCCCCATTTGAGGCGTTGTATGGTAGGCCTTGCAGATCTCCTTTATGTTGGGAGGAGACCGGTAATAGGCAGCTGATCGGTCCGGAGTTAGTTCAAGAGACTTCGGATAAGGTCCAGCTTATCAGGAAGAGGCTTGTTGCGGCGTAGGATAGGCAGAAGAGCTATGCCGACAACAGGAGGAAGGATTTGGAATTCGAGGTGGGTGAACATGTTCTTGAATATATCACCTACTCGTGGTGTCGTCAGATTTGGCAAGCATAGTAAGTTGAGCCCTAGATTCATTGGCCCGTATGAGATTCTCAAACGATTGGGCAGCGTGGCATATGAGCTAGTGTTACCCCCAGCTTTAGCTAGTGTTCATCCTGTTTTCCACATTCTATGCTCAGGAAGTATGTCCGAGATCCATCTCATGTAATTAGTCATGAGCCAGTGGAGATTCAGCCAGAACTGTCGTATGTGGAGCAACCAGTAGCTATTCTTGACCAGAAGGTTCAGCATCTGCGGAACAAGGGTATTGCGTCGGTGAAAGTTCTATGGCGGAACTTCTCGCGAGAGGAGGCTACTTGGGAGCTTGAGGATGCGATGAAGAAGAAATATCCCCGTTTGTTTGAGTAGTTCTATTTAAACTTCGAGGACAAAGTTTCTTTAAGGGGGAGAGGGTGTAAGGCCCTCGAATTTTGTTGTATTATTTTATTATGTGTAAATAATTCATGGTTGTGTATGCATAGATGTACATATCTACGTACGTATTAGTTAGTATACTTATGTATACATGTGTATAATTAGTTGTAAATAGTGTATGAATTGCATGGTGGTAGTGAGCACATGATAGCATATGTATGGCATGTATATGTGTATAAGTTAAGCATGGTTTCTGCATGTTTTGAGTTCTGGCCGAAGGACCCAATTGGCGTCCACATGGATGGACGTCCATGCTGAGTCAGTGTCCACCTCGATGGACGCCAATACTTAAGTCAACGTCCATTGATATGGACGTTAAGATCTCTAACATGCATGCATGCAGAGCCCGAATTTCCGGGGACAAGCAACCCCAGCCATTGGGGAGCTGTCCCCAACGGCTGTGAAGGCCTCACATCACCCCTGTGGGAAAGGAGAGACCCCTCTCCTTTAAACCAACCTCCCCTTGCAAACCCCAGAGCTCTATTTGGCTCTTTGCAAAGAGGAGAAGAAGAAAACCTAGTTCTGGTCTGTGAGAAAAGTGGACTTTGCAAGCTCGGATCCATCAGTGTGAAGGTGTTCCCGACGTTCTACTGCAACAAGGAGGTAGCTGGAACATCGAGGAAGAGTTCCCCGACCTTGGCTTGCTGAGGAGACTGATCAAGAACCCGGAGGATGACGTTTCTGGAGGCTTCTTGGGACTGCCCAAGGAGAGCTTCTACGAACCCTAGATCCCTTTGGAGTATTTTCAGAGGCAAGTAACCTACACACATCGTCCATGTAGATGTCTAGTAGGGTTTTCTTATTTTTACACATTTTTCCTCGTGTCCTAGATCCCCATTTTCTTGTGTTTAGAGCTCGGGTCTGCATTCTTGCAGAGACCTGAACTTGATGGCAAGATCCCTTGTCGTCAAGATCTTCATTAACGGCCAACGATGTTGCCGTTAAGCTCCATTAACGGCCCGAGTATGCCGTTAAGTTCGTCAGGACAGAACAGTGAGCTGTTCTCTCCTTCTATATGACTATTTTCGATGTGTTTTCGCGATGAGGAAATAATGTAACTCCTATATGCTATGTACCCTAATTAATTTGGTGTGTGGGAGAATGATTTTGCATATTTTGTGGATGGTAGAGTTTATTAGTTTATTGAAATGCATGTGGAAGAAATAGCCATGTATGTTTCCCCCACTATTCTAATGATTTGTAGGAAAATTGGATGCCCTAATTTTATTAGACCATGAGTGGGTGATTCAATTTGTGCTTTGAATTTCTGGGAATTTCTCCATGCTCACATGATTTACTGAAATTTCTGAAATGGAATTAGAAAACATGCGTAGGTCTTGTAAAATCTTCTGTAAATTGTGTGTGTGTAATAAATGGGGAAAATTTCCTGTGGTGTTGTGTATGTGGGTTTAGGGCTACGAACTGTTAAACTGAATATTCATGTGGTGTGCCATGATAAATTGAATTACGAATGATATGAGGATTGATATCTAATTTTCTGTAATTGCATTATGAGTCAGAAAAACGTGAAATTTTGTATGTGTGGTCATAAACCTGTAATCAGCATGTGGTTAAATTTTCAGGCTGTTTAGACAACTGTAGAATGCAATATGAAACTTCCATGCGAAAATATGTGAATAATGCATGTATTGTGAAAATGATTTGAAATGTGCGTGCAACCTGATTTATGCAACTTACTGAATGTGTAATCTGTCATCTGTAGTACCATGCTAGGAAAACAAAGCCATGTTTGTGAATGAGAGAATGTAAAGATGTGTGTGCGCCATGTGTAAATATGTGTGTTAAAAATCGGTATGTGTAATGTGTAAGACTGTGACACTGCTTCCATAGAAGGCCGTAACCGTATCATGGAAAAGTCCACATGAGAAGGTTCAATGTGTTAATATCCTAAGGGCATTAGGATGAAATCCTGGAGGTGAACAAGTACCACTGGTTAGGGTGGAGACTTGTTCTCCCGGTCTGCGCAGTCCAAGAGTCGTCACTATATTGCCCAGGTGGCGTCTATGTGTATGTGTTATGTGATGTGTTCTTCTTATGGTGGTTTGGACTATGTGTCACGGCACTAAATTGTGAAATGTGAAATATGAAATGTGAATCTGATCATGTGTAAATTGTGTAGTGTGAATATGTGTAAATGTGCAATGTGTGAAAAGAGAACTATACGAATGGGCAATTGTGAAAACATGTGGAACCAATATGTGAGATTGTGAAATTGTAGTCCATGATAGGATAATGTGAAATTATGTTATAATAGCAACTAATTGTGGCTATGGGAATATTTTATATGTGTAAAAATGCATAGAATTCATGCTAGTAGCACTTCTTGCATATGTGTGAACAATTTCATGTCTCATTGTTACCATGTCGTAGTTTAATTAAGAATGTAGCTCTCATGTGAAGGGTATGAATTTCTAATCCATGACAAAAACAACAACCTTAAAGTGTATAAAGTGATAGTTTACGTGTACAAAAATGTGTAGCAACCATGCTAGGAATGATTTCCTTCATGTATGTGAGAATCCCATGTTAAGCCGTTTCATGTTATAGTTTAATCTGAAGTGTGGTTTTCATGTGATTGAATAAGTAGAGAGCATGTGATAGGTTATTTATTTTAGAATGTCTTAAATCATGTACCATGTGTTTAGTTTTGTAGAATTATCATGATAGGTTGTCCCTTATTAATGTCCAAGCATGTCATGAGTTTCGCACTGTGAAATGGAATGTGGAACCTACTGTGATATATGCATGTATGTTGTGTGTGGTATTACTTGCTGAGTCTTTTAGACTCACTCCTTGCTTCGGCGTATAGGTTTAGTTGGTGACGTTACACCGTTGGAGGAGACAGTGGAGAGTGACTCCGAGCGTGGCGAGTAGCCTGGTGGAGTCGTCATCGTGACATTTTGCTTTCATTGTATGTAATTGAGGCATTGTAATGAAACTATTATGTAATTGGTGGACAACTCTGTATTAAATTTTAGCACTTCAATTATGTGGACTTTAGTTCTTTTAAATTGTCAGTTGAATCATGTATGTTAAATGTGGATGATTAATGAAATGAAGACAGTGGTTCTTTTCTTCTGCTACTCTGTATTTATATTCAAGTGTATCTCAATCGTATTTTATTGTTTCGGTAAATGTCCCACTGTGATTACGTTCACTATACCGACGTGGGTTGGTATAACCGTAACGGTATAATGAGGGTCGTCACAAGCATTCTGCAAGTAACAAACCCAAGTGGCACATAAAGTCACATCTAATTAAATAAGAACAATAGTTCAGCACACTACGTGTGTAGTGGTACACGAGTCTTGCCTTTCTCGGCAAATGGTCAAAGAACCTAGGTGTTGGATTAGTAAGTGACAAGTTGTCTAGCCGATATCATCCTTGCACTACATAGCCTTGGTACCTTGCAACATGATCCATTTGTTTCACATCCTTTACCCAATCTATAGCTATAAGATCCATGAGGTGTTTCCTCGCAAGAATCTACAATTCGAGTTGTAATAAAAAAAAAAAATATGTCGCATAATGCAGGATTGAATGATTATATATATATATATATATATATATATATATAATAGTCCTCAAGTACATAGTCTAGGAGAGTGCACCCTCCCCCAGAGAGGGAGAATGTTCTCACTCCACCAGAGAAGACCTGGGCTAGGGATATATATACTAAGGAGAATAGTACAAGAGGACAAGCCGATCATAATAATCTAACATGAAAGAGATCGGTTTTATCCAAGACTAAAGGGCCTATACACATATGAGGAATACAACTAGACCCCCAAAACACATTGTTCTCCTTAGACAAGCAACCAAAGTTAGCTAAAGGATCCGCCACTTGATTTGTCTCATGATAAACATGGCGAAGTAAAAGGTTCTTCCCTTGAATCCTAGCATCCGCATCCCGCCACCAACGATAAGCTTGCCACGAAGGACATCTTCCAGCTTTGAAGGAGTTAACCAAGGCTAAGGAATCTGAATTAACCATGGATAATCGAAGCCCAAGGAAATCTGCCACTCGTAGGCCATCACAAAGAGCTCTTGCTTCAGCAATTATACTATTTCCATGACCATAATAGTGTGCAAAGGCCACCAAAACTGATCCTCACCTATCTCGGGTACATCCTCCTCCCCCACAGTCACCTGGATTTCCCTTGCTAGTGCCATCCACATTCAAACAATAGTCACTAATAAGAGGAATCCAACATATGAGCTTGAGCTGCTTGCTTGAACATTTGGGAGAGAAACCAAATCTCTGTAAAACCTGCAAATCTTGAGCTGAAGGCTCCACTTTAAATTGATTATTCGCAAGAGAGTGAACAACCATAAATTTGATGTTTTTAATAGCTACCCCAGCTGAAGGCCTTTTGTTTTCAAACCTAGACCCACATCTCCCCTTCCAAATTTCCCACAGCATGAGAAGAAGGCAGTGAATAGAGACAAAACCCAATGGTGAAGATATATTAGTAGCTGTAAGAAAACTCCAAATTTTTATCGTAATGTGACTGTGGAGATGAATGTTAGAACTGATAAGCGGTAAAAACTAGTTCCAAAGGGAGACAACCAGATCGCCATCAATGAAAAGGTGGTTATAATCCTCAATAGTAGGAGACTTGCAGCAAGTGCAACAAGAAACCATGTGAATACCAATTTCAGCAATTCTTTGGTTCACAGGCACCGCTCTATTAAGGAGTTTCCAATAGAACAAGGAGGCTCTTCTATAAAAGCAACTGTGCCAAATTTTATTCAGAGCATATCTTTTCACACCCACAGACACTCACAGGATTGAATGATATACTGCAATATATGTTATTAAACTAGGTTCATAATTAGAATTCTAAAAGAAAAAAGGAAACATATTTCCTTCACTTTATCAGCGTACATAAATGTTTAGTATAGATTCTGGAGTTATTCCCATCACATAGTCTCACTGCAAAGAAAATAGGATTTATCAACGACTATAGTTGCTGACATATGAAACTTATGTCAACGGCTACGAGAGGTCGTTGACATATGATGGACATTTGTCAAAGGCTAAGAGAAGTTGTTGACATACTAGTCATTTGTCAGCGGCTTCAACAAGCCATTGACAAAGTCATAGCCAAATGATGCTTATATAAATGGGTTATCTTTAGCCACTGACATAAGTTTCACATTTGTCAATGACTAGAATGAGCCATTGATGTACTGAATATATGTCAGCAGCTGGTGTAGCCGTTGACATATGTTTAACACTTGTCGGTGGCTAAAGTGAGCTATTGACATAGGTTTTGTAACGACCCTCTTCATACCAGTACGATTATACCAATCCCCATCGGTAAAAAGGGCGTCGTCACAGTGGGACATGTACCCAACACTGGTCGATAGGTTGATATGTACCTGGATAGCAATAGAGTACAGCGGAATAAAATAAACAACTCAACTCTTAACCCGTCACCAACATACATTCCACAATCTAAATAGCGAGATAGAAAGACAATGTCCACATTAATACAAAATAAAGAGAACTACAATGTCCAAATATTGTCCATACAATAACCCTTTTTGTGCAAAAGAAAAGTACAACTGGTAACAGCTCCACAAAATAGTCTTCTAAATGATGATCCTCGCCACGCTTCCTTCTAGTGCACGATACCTGTCAACCTGTGCGCCGAAGCAAGAGTGAGTCCAAAGACTCAGCAAGCAACACTACTCATAACATACACGTATAAGTCATAGGGGTTTTACATGCACATTTACAATTTTCCAAACATGGCATGCTAATCATGTCCAAGGTTTCAACCTATCATGAAAGTTTTACAAGTTTATACATGGATCATGCTTTCAGATTTCTAAGAATAAAATTTACCTATCACATGCTCTCTATTCAATTTACTTATGAAACTTTGTCTTTAAAGAACCAAGACATGAGAGCTACTAACATGAACATTGTGCACACATGAAAGGAAACACAACTAGAATGGATCTTACATGTTTTTAAACAAATACATGGACATTTCTACATGCTTTAGGTTGCTGATTTCGCATGATTCAATGGCTATAAATCTACACATGAGAGCTACAACGTTGCTTAAAACATATTATGTGAATAGCCCATCATGCTATTTTGCACACAAACTCATTAGTTACCCCTAACATGGATTCTAGACATTTTTACACATATGAAACATTGTTTTGCATACATTTAGGTTGCTGTTTGGATATGCATTTAAGACTTTCATGACCTATATCATAAGTTTACAATATAACACTTTTATTTCACATGATTGCACACTTACTCATTCACATTGTTCACTTTTACACATTTGACACGTACACATGTTCACACTTACACAATTTACTCATTTCCACATCATTTTCTCTTCCACTTTCACTTATCACATATCACATCGATTGCACTTACCACGTGCATCTTGGGCACTTACCACGTGCCATGTTCACATAATTCACACTTTATTCATTTTTCGTTGCTTAAACAATTTGCCATGACACATAGTCCTAACCACCAGTAGAGGACACTAAGAAATATATCATAACTCGTGCTCATTCCTTAGCACAGCTCTCAACACAACTCATAACGCAACTCATAACACAACACATGACACAACTCATACACATACTCACCACCTAGGCAATACAGCGGTGAATCTTGGTAACTGCGCAGACCGGGAGAAGCCCTCTCCACCCTATCCAGTGGTACTTGTCCACCTCCGGGGTTTTCCCAATGCCCTTGGGACAAACTTATATCACATGGAGCCTTTTATAGGGACTTTTCTATATATGGCTCCCGATGCCTCTAGGGTAGCAGTGTCACATAGGCACAACTTTTACACTTTACTCATACCGAGTTTTAACACGTATTTTACATATAACACTCATATCTCCTTCGTTTTCTCATGCACAATGTGTCTTTATTTTTCTCCTAACCATGCTACTACAGATTTCAGGAGTTTAACACAGTAAATATACTAATCAGGTTGGGTTTAAGCAATAACTATCCACATTACGATAACATACGTAATTTATTACATTTCACATGAAAATACATAACTTCTTATTTACTGATCCAAATGACCTGAAATTTTAACCACATGCTGTTTTCGGGTTCAAGATCATACACTCAAATTTTCATATTTTTTATGAGCAAAATAGAATTTACAGAAAATAAAACACCTAATTAGAATGCTATTAACAACTTAAGTTAACATGGGGTTTAACACATCTTGCAATTTGCCACTTACTGTTTTAAACAGAGGCTACTAACATATGCATGATTTGAGAATACAAGATTACCCTAAATCATACCTCTATAGATTTATCATCACAATCTTTCTTGTATGCTTTTATTTTACCGAACCGGATTTATTTGCAAATTACACAAGCATGGATAATTTACCAAAATTGCAAACATGTATACTGACCCACTAACCTTCATGATCAGACAAAAACCAAGTCATTCATACTAATCCTAATCATGAAACATAAATTTGGCAAGATCATCAACAAGTCATGCTTACGATTCATGGGATACAATATTCTAACATTCACCATTGCACAACACACTCATCCACACATCACAATTGACAATATTCATAGAGTATAGGATTACCATATATCCTCATCACGGAAACCATACTGAAATTAATGTATAAGAAGGGCAGAACAGCTCACTGTTCTGTCTAGAGGAACTTGGCGGCGGTCTCTGGCTGCTGACTCAGGGTCAGCGGCATGGCCGATGGACGCCAATCATGATCTGGGCGTCCACGGACCTTGCCGTCGAATCAGGTCTGTGCAGAAACACAGACCCAAGCTTTCAAACTTGGGTGAATGAGGGGGTCTAGGACTCGAGGGAAAATGCTCAAAAAATCATAAAACCAACCTAGACTCATAAGGGGACATCATGGATAGGTTACTTGCCTTTGAATAAATCTCCAAACAGATCAAAATGGCCGGAGAAGCTCTCCTTGGGCAGTGCCAAGAAGCCTCCAAACTCCCTTGCTCCGGGTTCTAGGAGGTTGTAGGTCGTTGTCCAGCACCGGGGAGGCCTTCTCCTATGCTTGGACTTCCTCCTTGTCGAAGAAGATCGCTGGAACCAAGCTTCAGAACGCCGGATCTGAGCTCTCAAGTTCAGGTTTCCTCACATTCCTGAGCTAGGGTTTCTCTCCTCTTGAAAAGGCCAAGAGAGCACCTTGCAAGCAGCAAGGTTGATGTTTTTATGAGGCAAGACCCGAAGTCTGCCTTTGCAGGGGTGGGAGAGCCCTTTGGGTCGGCCATCCCCCAATCAGGAGCATGCCAAGCCCTGCATTTCTGACCTGCTACGCATGCAGTGTCAGAACAGTAAACGTCTACATATGTGGACGGCTACTTAAGGATTGGCGTCCATCGAGATGGACGCTGACAACTCATGGGCGTCCACCCATGTTGACGCTAATTGGCCCTTCGGCCAGAACTTAAAAACATGTAGAAACTATGCTTACACTATATATACATACAATGTATATGGTGTAACATGTATATTACTATACCAGGCAATCAATATCATTTATACCTAGGCATACACAAGCATACATAAATACACTAAGATAAGATGTACGTAGATACCTACCTATGCGTACATGATGTTTTACATAAGTGTGACTCAACACACGGCAAGATAGAATGACAAGAATTGTGAGAGCTTCACAAATCATTAGGAGGTGATATGAGTTAGGTTAGCTAGGAATAATCTATTCGATAAAATAGTCCTTGTACACACACACTTGATTTGACATATATATATAGTATACACACACTGGTATAGCATACTTATGCACATTATGCTTGAAATAGATGGGTACAACATGCGCACCGGTAATTAGATTAACTTACACAACTTTACCTAACATTGCTTAAGTACTATATGCATAGGATTCCTTAATAGGTACTATATGCATAATTTAGCCAATTGACTATTCTCACCTAAATATCATAAAAATACATGCATGTTATTCATGAGGAGTATAGAATCTCAATATAAACTACTAATTACACCTACCATGCTTGAACTCTTTATGTATATGCAATGTACGAAGTACAATGTACACATTAACTAAACCATGCAAATGAACAATGTTTACAACTAATCATACACATGCATACACAAGTACACCAAGGTGTTATGCATGTAGAATTAGGTATACAATTGTCACACGCATAAGATAACATACACACGTACATACACATATGTACTTCATATACTCTCATACAAAATTCCATGAAATAGGTAGTATAGGATATTCTTCAATATTTAGATAGCACACGCATAGTATTATCCAAGTATCCTAAGTCAGAGATTCTTGGTATTCGTAATACACCTCTAATTAGCTAATTGTTCACTTCTACACTAATTATCATATACACGCATGTATATATATATAGATATACGCACATGCTCATGCTCAAGAGAAGGATACAACTTATAGTAGCACAATGAACTACGCATGCTAAGCACACAACAACCGAACAACCAACACACCATTCATATACATACATATACAATCCTTCTTCGGTCACTGAGGATTGAAAAGGGACGTTGACTATCATATATGTAATAAAGACTTTAACTTATTTTTGCGCACTGTCTTAGCACTCGTCCTATCTAATCTATCCCCATCCACTTCCGATTGTCCCTCCACCACTGCGACATCTCAACTTCACATGCGGTTTGATCATTCGTTCAATCTAGATGCACGTCTGATTCCCATCTCCCAAAAGTACGTCTTCGATGCGGGCGGGCCATCATCCTTCACAGCCATTGCCTGGGCATCATCGCGTGCATGTAGGCCCGTGCCAGCTTAATAGTCAGACGTCGGTAATACCATGATATCACATCAATACTACCAGCACATGCACTTGCATGTGGCATATTTTTATTTACTTTTAAACATATTTATATTCTCATAATAATTATAATACTAAAAAAATAAAGATTATTCATATTAGTATGTAATTTAAAATTGAAATATTCTTAATATATATTTCATCAGTTCAAAAGACATTACCAAATGCTTATAATTATTTAATGATATGTAAAAATATATACTTAAGTATGGTATTGTATTTTATCTAACTTATGTCAACAGCTATCATAAATACTTAAGACACACACAACTCCCTCTCCACCCCTCTACCCTGAACCCTGAACCCTCGACTATGCGAGCGTCTGGTCGCCCCCCGCACCGTATTTTAGTGTAAATTTTATAATACTAAATATATACATATACATTTTAATATATGTAAATAATTATATTTATGTATGTTTATGATATATTAAATATTGTATATAATAATATATATTAAATAACATTTAAATAATTAATTAATTATTTATTTTATCCAAATTATGTCAATGGCTCCTTTCGCCCGCTGACATACTTTTGATATGTCAGCGGCTTGTTGCCACTGACATATCTCCTTATAACCCCATTCCTTACCTGAATCCCCCTCAACGTAGAACCCCTCTCCTAGCTTTCTGCCCCAAACCCTTGCCTGCACGCGGCGATCTCCCCACCCCACGCCGCCTCCAACTAGCCACCTCCTATTCTCTCTCTCTCTCTCTCTCTCCTACAAAGGGTGGATGGTGCAAGCATGGGGGTGATTGCGATGGGCGATGGGGTGGGGGGTTGTTTGCAGGGTGGTTCCGACGATAGGGTTGAGTGGGGAGGGGGGGGGGTTTGTTGTGGTCAGCAGGCAACATGGGAGGCAGTAGGGTGGTGGTGGGGTTCCAGGATGCGGTTAAGTGGGTGTAATCCTTTGTGTGGGACCTTAAGTCCAGATCCTTTAAGTCTACCTTTAGAAGTTTGTTTCTAGACTTTGACACTTTCGCTAAAAATAATCGTTTACCCATAATTATAACTACATTTGTTCACCAATCAGTATTCTTAGTCAACAATCGATGTCCTTAGTCACCAATAAATATTTTTAGTCAACAATCGATGTCCTTAGCCACCAATTGATATTTTAGTCACCAACTTCATATTTAAACATCGATTGTCTGCACATCGATTACTTCATGTTCTACTTCATGTTAGACATCGTTTACTTCATGTTTAAACATCAATTGTCTGCACATCGATTACTTCATGTTTAAACATCAATTGTCATAACATGGATTGTTAATCGCTTAAACATTGATTACCTCATGTTTAAGATAGATTGTCAAAACATCGATTACCTTTTTCTCTGAGCACTTAAAGATGCCTTTTGTGCAAGACATCATGTGATGTGCTTGTGTCACTTAAGGGTTCTATGTACACGCAACCCTAAGTACGAGGTTTGGACATTCGAGTATAAATAGGCCCTTGTCCTTTGTGAAAGGTGCGCAGCTAAAAGGAGAAGTATCCAGCAGTGCGGCCAGAGAAGGGAAGAACCCTAAAAGTGAGAGCCAAGAAAGAGGTGAGAGCCAAGAAAGAGGTGAGAGAGCGCCCCCAGGAGAAAAGGAGCAGAGCAAAAGAAGAAAAAGAGAAAGAAGAAGAAGAAGAAGAAGAAGAAGAAGAAGACAAAGAAGAAGAAGAGGAAGAAGAAGAGAAGAAGCAGTTTGAGGTAGAGGAAGCTAAAGATCTGTGTTCTTCAAGAAGAGTCTTGATGATGGATCAATTCCAGGAGAGTTGATCCATCCTTATTATCTACATATCTTATTCTTCTGATCCATTTGTCGGGTGTGGATGTGTGATCATGTAGGTCGCAATATTTCTCTGTTTGTGTGAATTCTTCACACAACTATACTGAACCGTTTCAAGAGTGTGTTGGAGCTGTTGTGCTCTAGTGTGTGTGTGGTTTGAGCCGTCATGCTCAAGTGTGTGTGGTTTGAGCCGTCAAGCTCAAGTGTGTGTGTTGTACTCAAGCTTTGTGTAGTGGGGCCTCACTATGTGAGGGGTGGACGTAGGAGTCACTGAAGGTGATCTCCGAACCACCTAAAAAAACCCTTGTGCACTGTGGTTTGCTTGTGTGAGGGTGATATTGATCGCATAGATGATTGCATAGGGATTTATTTTACACACTACTTGTTAATATTTTCACACATACAGTGTTTGATTAAATGTTTCACACACTTTAATTAAACATAGTACATCAGATTTGTGGAGTTTAATTGGATAGAACTCCTAATTTTGAAGTAATTTTTGATTACTTTAGTTTCCGCTGCAAATCTATTCAACCCTCCTTCTAGATTTTGCCATCACCGAATATCCGATCCTACAACTAGATGAATGATCCTACATTAGACATATACAAGAAAAAGTTAAAATCAAATGCTAAATTAGATAAGTTATTCATTTATTGAAATTGAAAGGAAGATAATTTGCATATAATAAATCATTGAATTTTAAAGTAAGTTTGTTTGGAGAATGAGAATTGAACAACGAGCTTAAACTGGAAGTCTGATTTGGACTCTGTCAGTTCCCATAGGTTACTCTCACCCATCTAGCTGTGTTGGAACAATCAACAAATTGATCAGACCAGTATTTCTGATTTCAGACGCCTTAAACCCAAGTTCTATGATTTTAAATTAAGTTGGTTTGGAAAATACAAATTTAAGAGCCGAGGTTAAACCAGGAGTCTAATTTAGACTCTGTTAGTTTGCACATATCACTCTCACCCCTATGGTCATGTTGGAATAAACTACAAGTTGATTGGACTGATATTTCCAATTTTGAACCCTCCAAACTTGAGTTTATTGATTTTAAACTAAGTTATTTTAGAAAATGGGAAATTGGGTGCCGAGCTCAATCCGGGAGTTCGATTTGGACGCCATCGATTTCCAGAAGTCATTCTCACTCTTTGTAGGTAGATCGGACCAATACTTCCTATTATGAACCCTCCAAACCGAGATCTTTGATTTCAAACTAAGTTATTTTGTAGAATGGGAATTTGGGAGCCGAGCTCAATCCTAAAGTCCTATTTCGACCTGTTGGTTTTTAGAAGTCATTCTCAGTCTCCCAACTATGTTGGAACAATCAGAAGGGTGATCGAACTAATATTTTCTATTTTTGACTGTCAAACCTGAGTTCTTTCATTGAAGTTAATTTAAAAAATGACACTAAAAGCTGAGAAATTAAAAATAAATCACACACTCACATCAGGGGGTTGCGCTATTATCGATGTTAGTGAGGAGAAATCCTCGTCTGAGGGAGGGCCTGGGAGAGTATGGCCTAGATGGTGCCAGAGATCTGGGACTGCATAGATTGTGCAAGTCATGTCTCTAAACGCAAAATCTACTGTTGAACACCCAAAAGTTGCTCCTGAATAAAGCCCATGACATCACTGGAAGCAGCACTAGGGGTGGTACTAAAGGCACTAGATGAGTGTGAAGCTAAACTTGAACAACTAGAAATCACCCTGGACATGTCCAAGCTATGCCCAAAACCATATACATGGCCTTTCTTTGGTGCGCCAGATGCTACAATCCATACATCAAGATCTAAATCTGGATGCTGGCCCTCCTCCCTGTACTTCCCATTCATTTGTTTGCTATAAGACTCTTGAAAATTGAATCAAAATGATTGTAAATTTCATGTTAGACATTCACATGAAAAAATAAATAAATCTTGTGTATGTATATGCACGTACTTCTATGTTCCTTCCTGGCTCTCTCGCTAATGTACTGGTCTGTCTTCTTCTTCTTGTGGGTTTCATCAAACACCTCCCAGAATGTTGGTGTCTGCTTCAACCACTTCTCCTATTTTTCAAGTTACAATATATGATACAATATATCAAAATCGGAAATCTTACTTACCAATTGCAATTTATGGGTTGCAAAAGAGACGAACCCACTTGTGTGTACACTAGCCTCGGGATGTGCGGCCCGATTTAGTTTAGATTTTGTGGAATTTTTTGCCTACATCTCCTCGTCCCATTTGTCACACAGATCCCACCAGTGCTCGCTCCTCATCTAAGCAGGCCCTTGCTCCTTCCACTGGACCTTGTCTACACTCCTAGAAGAAATCTTCGTAGTTTTTTGGGCATTGGACAAGAGATGTGTAAAATTATGTCGTGCAGTGGCCGTCCAGGTAGTTTGGGACCGCACCACTTCTGAGGGTCGCGTCAATCTATGATTGTGCTGCAAAAATAAAAAGTAAATTGTATAGGTTAGAATACTAGAACAAATAATTGAACAAGATTTTATTTAAAAGAATTAATTACATACCATAAACATGTCATACAACCGGTTTTGGACGTCCATCAGGAAATTATTGAATCGATGAATAGGCCCAGGAAAGTGTGATTGAAGTGTCTTTGTAGTAAACTAGGATGCCTGGGAGGGTTCTAATTGATTTGTTCTTGCAATTAGATATATTAAAATATGTTGATGAATGATAAAATAATAATAATTCATTACATACCCCTTTATAATTTCATTACATACCCATTTAACCACACCTCTTGTGGGGTGTTGTCGCCATAGACATCCTCCCCCTCGTAAAGGCTTATAACATCATCTGGCAGTGGCAATGTAAGAATTGGCACATAAGAAGAAGGGCATCAAATCAATATAGATAACTTTAAATGAAAATACATACTCATTATTGGAGGAGGCGTATAGGCACTCACAATTATAACAGGAGGGGTAGAGGCACTCAAGCCTATTAATAACTGAATGGCAAAAGTAATGCATAATCAATACACATTTACCTAGAAATTTAAATATACATACTTACTACTAGAGGTGGAGGCATAGAGGCACTCGGGCTTGTAAGAATTGAATGGCATAAGCAATGCATATAATCAATATACATATACCTAGAAATTTAAATGTACATACCTACTAGAGGTAGAGGTGTAGAGGCACTCAGGCTTGTATGAATTGAATGACATAAGCAATGCATATAGATACTATTAGAAAATTAAATATATATACCTGCTATTGGAGATAGAGGCATAGACACACTCGAAACTGTAAGAATTAAATGGCATAAGCAATGCATATAATTAGTATAGATATACCTAGAAATTTATATATACATACCTACTACTAGAGGTAGAGGTGTAGAGGCACTCAGGCCTGTAAGAATTGAAAGACACAAGCAATGCATGTAGATAATGTTAGAAATTTAAATATGCATACTTGCTATTGGAAGCTAGTGGAGTAGAGGCACCCGCGACTGTAAGAATTAAATCGCATAAGCAAGGCATGTAGTAAATACACATAAACTTATAAATTTAAATATACATATCTACCTAGAGATGGAGGCAAAGAGACAGTCAGACCTTTAAGTATGGAATGCCATGAGTAATGTATATAATTAATAAACATAAACCTATACCTTTAGCCATATACATACCTGCTCCTGAGGGTGAAGGCATAGAGGCACCCGGAACTGCAAGAATTGAATGACATAAGTAACACATAGAATTAGTGTGGATATACCTAGAAATTTAAATATACCTACCTCCTTCTGGACGTGAAGGTGCAGAGACACTCAGACCTATAAGAATTTAATGGCATAAGCAATGCATATAATCAGTATAAATATAGCTATAAATTTAAATATACCTACCTGTTGCTAGATGTGGAGGCATAGAGGAGGAAGTAGAGCCACTCCCACCTTGTCCCCTCGAGTGTGGTCCTTGAACCATGTCTTCATGGAGAATAATAAAATTCATGCATATTAGCCAACGACTATTTAAGCAATGATGTACAATAGTCATTATAAATAATAAAAAGATGTGAAATTTCTATTAAAATTGTCTACCAATTTTTGAAAAGTATCCATTTTGTCTTCAAATGTTGAGGATATTTCTATATCAGCATTGGCATCTTCTTCGTCAGATTCATTGAAATCACTAGTATATTTTTCCTCATCAGACTCCTTCTAAACAATAAGATCCATATGCCCTCCAGTATCCTATTTTAGCTCATGTGGATCGACTTCTTCCACTTCATTCTCTTTAGATAAAGAACATGGCTCATTAGATTCATATAAAGTCTCACGGGTAGAAGCAGTCAACTCTACATCATCAGTCAGGTCTGATTGAAAGAAGTTGACACTGTCATCTTCAGGCACAGATTCAGTCACATCCCATTCATAATTGGAGAAAAGCCTTTATTTAACCTTATGACTGTCCACCAATCATTTCTTTCTTTGTTTCTAGATGATGTATACTTTGTATAATACACTTGTTGGGCATGTGCAGCCAAAATGAATCACTCGTACGTGTTTAACTTGAACTTCTGTTTAACATCGATAATCCCATATGTTGTGTCATTTCGAATAGAATTGGATTAGACCACTGACACTTAGACAATAATATATGGTTGTCTTGTCCCAGATATTGCAATTCTAAGATCTCCCCAACAATACCATAGTAGTCATATTCATTTTCATTATATGTACTTCCTTTAACACAAACGCCGCTATTCATCGAAGACTTATTCTGCCCATATTCTCTCGTTTGAAATTTGTATCCATTCAAAATACATGTTGGATAGGAGTGTATAACCTTCGATGGGCCATAACTGATCTCCTGAACTCTTTGATCAGTAATAAAACCTTGGTCAACCTATATATAAAATATACTAGTTAAAATTTGGACATAAACCTTATAGAAGTAAAACCAATGACACTTACGCGATGTTTTAGCCATAAGGCCAATGACTTCTCTTGTGAACCTCCATGATATTGAGACATTGATATCTTTGGATTATTTGTAAATCAAATTGTCTGCATTATGAATACATGAGTACCTTAAATCACAAGAAGAAGGGCAAGATGACTGATTTACGTAATAAAATGTGAGTAGTCGAGTTACTCAACATAAGGTTCAAGCTCAGTATAATTCATAAGAATATAGATCTCTGTGGCGTACAAATCTTTATCAACAAGCATGTGAGTCAAACAACTCTCATACGCATGTCCAGGATACTTAAATATAGAGAGCTAGGCTGACTGAACAAACTGGTGATCGAGTACAACGATTTTGAATCTTTGGTTCAAAATATATCAAATTCGATATTTCATCCATGATGTATGCTTCGGCAATGGAACCCTCCACCTTCGCCTTGTTCCGAACTTTCAATTTCAAGTCATGCATGCACCTATGTCAATAGTTCAGATGACAATGAGTATTGTTATCATACATATATAGCAATTGTAAGAAAAAAAATTGAATATACAAGTATACCTCTCAAATGGATACATCCATCAATATTGTACTAGCCCTCAGACTTTAGCCTCATATGGTAAATGAATAAGCAGGTGCTCCATTGAATCGAAGAATGATGGTGAAAATATCTTCTCTAACTTGCAAACTGTCGTGACCACATTTTGTTGCATAAAATCTTGAAAAACTAACTCAACTTGGTCAATGCTCCTCATATAAGCTTTGGCAACATGTCACGGAATGCTATGCGTAGCAACCTCTGCATAAACACATGGCAGTCATGATTGTTCATTCCATATATTTTCCCCTCACTAACATTTACACAATGAGCAATGTTGGACACATAGCCGTCTAGGAATCTCAATTGTTTTAGCCACAAGCACACTTCTATAATATGTTCATCTCCAAGTATGTAAATTGCTTTAGGTTTAACTATATTCCCATTTATGTCAAGAAGTTCTAGTTCTGGACATTTACAAAGTATTTTCAAGTCCAAACAAGTATTGTCATTGTCCTTTGTCATGCCTTTTATGTCCATAATGGTGTTAAACACATTATTGAAGACATTCTTCTCAACGTGCATGACGTCAAGGTTGTGCCATACAAGAAGGGTTTACCAATAAGGCAATTCTCAGAAGATACTTCTCTTCACCCAGTTGTGATCCTTTCAAAATCCAAGGAGTTGTCGTATACATCCTAACAACTGTACTACATTTGGTAAGTTCTGTACCTGTGCCGCCATATGTGGACTAGACAACCGTTCAAAACCAATTTCATCCACTTCAATTTTGTTCTTGAGGAAGGCGTCCTTTTGCCTTTGAAAAGGATGGTCTTTTGATAAAATTGTCTATGGCAATCAAACAAGCATGACTTACCACCATGTTTAAGTACAAATGAGTTTGTCTAAATGTTGATGGGGCTGCTAAGGGAAGTGTTGGTATATGTGGGGGAGGTGGTTGTATTCGAGATAAAAATGGGTCTGTTCCTACTGCTTTTGCGCATTACTATGGGGAGGGAAATAGCCTCATTGCTGAAACTCGCGCCCTTGTGATGGCCTTCGGCTGGCGGCATCTCTGGGCATTACTCTTTCTGCTATATATTCAGATTCTCTAGCTCTTGTCTAGTCTATCAAGCAGCGAAGATGCTCTTCATGGCCTACTTACAGATGGTGGTGTCTTGCTCGAGACATGCTTCATGATCAAGCCGCTCAAATAACTCATGCTTTTCGAGAGACCAATCGGGTGGCAGACCAGCTAGCCAAATATGCTTTAGCGTCCAGGCGCAATGACTTCTTTTGGAGATCGGGTAGCCTTCCTCCTTCTTGTAAGGGCCCGCTTTTGTTAGATAGATCAGGTCTGTTGAATGTTAGACTGATCTGATTGGGGTATGCCCCTAAATGTTCTTGTATTCATGAGTTTTATATAGTTTTGGCCCATGTGCTCTTGCTGGTGGAGTGGGTCAACTTTCCCTCTCTGGGGGAGGGTTCACTCTCCCAGTGTAAGGCCTGAGGACCTTTTGACAAAAAAAAAAAAGAGTTTGTATTGTCCATACAGTAAGGACATGCTAGCTTCCCATGTGTGCTCTAGCCAAATAGCATTCCATATGCTGGGAAGTCACTTATCGTCCACATCAGTATAGCCTTCAAGGTAAAGTTTTGATTTATAGATGCCTCATAAGTTTTAACTCCATTAGTCCATAACAATTCCAGCTCATCTATCAATGGTTTGAGATATATGTCTAAATGTTTTCTAGGATTTCTTGGACCAAGAATCATTAGGGGAAGAAAGAAATTATCTCGCTTCATGCACATAATTGGTGGAAGATTATACAGTGTCACGAATATAGGTCAGCCAGAGTAAGAAGCCATTGATACTCCAAATTTATTGAAGTCATTAGTGCACAAACCCAAGCTAACATTGTGCCACTCCCTTGAAAAAGTAGGGTTAGCATAGTTGAAGTGAGTCCAAGTTTTGACATCTGTAGGATGACTGATTATATCATGATTACGACGTACTCTTTCTATGTGCCATCTCATATGTTGAGATGCCTATGAATATTCGTTGCAGTTTTGGTGTGAGGGGAAAATACCGTAATGAACTACGAGGTACATCTATTTGCTTTGAATTGTCTCCTCTCTTAGGGTTGAATCTGTCATGACGACAAATAGATCATGATACACTCTCTGCATCCTCTTTATAATATAACATACAATGATTAGTGCATGTGTAAGGTCTTGGGTCTTAGCGGATCCTTATTGGGTCTTGTAGAGGTTCGGATGTGGTTGACGACAATGGACATTGCCATTGACTTGTGGTTGACGTCCAGGGGCAAGCCGTTGACTTGGTTTTAGAGTCTAGCGATGTGGACGTTTGTCGTTGAACTTGACGGCAAGCGGTCCGGACGTCGACCCATTGGCGGTTCAAATAAGCGGCGAGGTATGTGGACGTCTATTTATGGCTTCTGTAGAAATAGGCCAGCCCGAGAGCAGCAACATTTCCTCTTCCTTTCCTCTCTTTCCCTCCACTTTTGCCTTTGTCTGTTTCCACCACTTCCAATGGTTGATGGGAGCTCGTGGGAAGACCCTAGTACGTGTGGCGGTGTTAGATCGGGTGGGAAACGCGAAGATTTGGTGTGATTCGCGCGGAGACTTCGAGGGGTTTCGACGCGATTGGTGGCTGTTTAGGAGTTTTTGGGGCATTCTAAGGTAGGGACTTAACCCCTTAAACTCTCCTTAACGGATCAGCATGCTTATTTGTGTAGATTAGTATGCTAATCGCATTCTAGGGTTGGGTTATGCCATGCCAGGATTTTGGGTGTTTTGGGCGATCCAAGTGTTGGATCGTGGATTTCTGAAGTTCTGGTAGTGTTAGAAGATGTGAGGAGATGTTTCCCTCCATCAATTTTATGGTTGTTAGGCGCATTTGCCCAATTGGACTGACCTGGCGCTGTTCTGGGTTCAAGGGGCTGAGGATATTAACGTCCACATATGTTGACATTGAGATCTTCAATGTTGATGTTAACGACAAGATCTATTACCGTTAACCAAGTGTTGGCGGCAATATGAGTGCTCTTTACATCTTGATTGGCGACATTCGATGTTGCCGTTAATGTCTTGTGTCCCAGCAGGCCTTGGTCCTGTTTGTGTTTCAAGGTGTTGACGTGCGATGTCCGCCTGTTGACACAATTTGCCAGGCTGAGAGTATGGCTCCGCCTGTGCATATGCGTAATTAACTGAGTCAAGATGTGACACGAGGTGTCCGTCTATTGTACGGTGTTTCAGACGTTGAGAGTGTTACCGTCTGTACTCGCGTTGAGTTACCGTGCTTCTGTTTCTGTTTGTCACCTGAACATAGAGCGACGCTCTGTCTAGATGACCGACGTGTGGGGGTCCTCCGTCGGTGAGCCAGGACGTTGAGAGCGTCTCTGTCTTGTGCGTACTCCTTGTGGTGGTTTTGAGCCGGTCTCCGTGGAGCCCCTTCTCTACTGCTAGGGTCAGGCGTAGGGGGAAAACCGATCGTGGACCAGACGCGAGAGAGAGCGTCTGTAGTGTGTACACATGGCTGGGGTTGAGAGACTCTGTGGTGATGGGACGCCGAGCCACAGACCCTAGCTGAGTCCTATTTAGTGTGTGTGAGTGTGTGTTACTGAGCCGCGAGGTTTACCGTTTTGTAACACACTCCTGTCAAGGAGACGTGTGGTTGTTACTAGTTTTGGTTGTGATGCGACGTGTATTTACTTTCTGTTTTTACTTTCCGCACTTTAGTACTGTTTCCAGTGGGGGTTACTTTTCCCTACTGAGTCTCTTTTCTTGAGACTCACTCCCCTCCCTTTCAGGTGGGTCGTCGTCGACTCCCGTTCCAAGCGAGTCTAGCCACTCCGGTGTTGGTGCGCCCTAGCTGCAGTGAGTAGTACTTTTTGTTGTACTTCTGTACTCTGTACTTAGCTCGGACTCTGAGTTGTACATGTTATGTTTCATGTATAGTGAAATTTTACAACTTTACATGGTATGTATCTTCTTATATATAGTCCCCTCAGACATTCACGTTTTACCCTTCCGAGCTTGTCTCGTGGGTTAGTGGGTCAGAATTCAGGTTACTGGTTGGTTACTGGTAATGTAGATTCTGGGTCGTTAAGGTTTGGTATCAGAGCCTGGTCTGATGAGATATATATATAAGGAAATACCCATCATGTTACTCAGAGTACAAAGAGTACAGTAGCAGCTAACTAGCCCTGAGTTAATTAGTGTGTTCATGTGTGTGTATTTTTGCTCTGTGTATAGTACTATGGCACCTAGGTGACGTCCTAGAGAGGGAGAGGCTGAGCAGGCGACTCATCAGGAGGCTGGAGACGCCCCGCCACATAAGCAGACGTAGCCTTTGCCACAGGACGTACACAGCGGTATTGTTTCACCGCCACCTCCTCCTCAGGTAGCTCAGGCCTGAGTTAGTTCAGTACAGGGCCAGATTTGTAGATCTAGGGCGTTATGCTCCGTAGATTATGGCAGATGAGAGTCTGAGGACTCAGCAGTTTGTGAGGGGCTTGAGGCCAGAGCTCAGGCAGGCGCTGATAGTTGCGCGCGTCACAGACTTGGATGCGGTCTATCAGACAGCGGCAGCGTTGGAGGCTGACACTTTGCAGACCCATGCTCGGAGCGTAGAGGTTCAGACACAGGTAGTTCCTATCAAGCCTCGGCAGCAACAGAGTAGTGTGTAGGCGACTCCGAAGGCCACGACTTCCTACACGTCCACTTCTGCTAGGACGACAGCGAAGTCAGGATCTCAGAGGAAGTTTCGACGTGACAGGAGGCAGGCAGAGCAGAGACAACAGTCTGTTGGGAGTGTTCAGCAGCCGGTAAGGCAGCCTTCGCAGCAGGTACAACATTCTTTTGCTGGTCAGTGTTACCGGTGTGACCAGATAGGTCACATGGCGTGAGATTGCCCTTTGTTACATCGTGTGCCGCGGCAGCAGACCCAGTCACAGCTCCGAGTGCAGCAGCAGCAGCAACAGCAGGCTCCCGTGCAATAGCGTCAGCAGGCCGGATGTTCTGGTTGGTCGAGAGGTAGAGGTCGTGTTACTCACTTGACCAGTGCAGACGCGAAGGCAGCTCAGCTAGTGGAAGGTACTATTACAATTTTTGGTTATACAGCTAGAGTTTTGTTTGATTCCGGTGCCTCTCACTCTTTTGTGTCTGAGGAGTTTTTGGACTCCCTTGGAGAGTTGAGTACGGGAGAGTCTATTGAGCTAGCAGTAGAGTTGCCGACAGGGGACTTGTTCTTACGTCCTACTATCTTGAGGAGTACCTGTGCAGTTGCAGGATCAGTGGTTGTCAGCTCGCTTATTTGCTTTGCAGTTGCAGGATTATGATGTGATTTTGGGTATGGACTGGTTAGAGCGATATGGTGCAGTGATGGATTGCCAGAAGAAGAGGGTACACTTGCGGATACCTGGGGAAGCGGCGTTCTACTTCCAGGGTATCGTACCTCTTCTCGCATTTTAGTTTTTGCTTTGAGGGCGGGGAGGTTGCTTGCCTCTGGTTGTCAGGGTTTTCTAGTTTCTGCAATGACCCTTGACCAGGTTACCTCGGGAGTGGGGGACATTCCCGTAGTGAGTGAGTTTCTGGATGTTTTTCCGGAAGAGTTACCTGGTCTACCGCCAGAGAGAGAGAGATTGAGTTTACTGTTGAGTTCGTTCCTGGCACTGTACCATTTGCACAGGCACCGTACCGTATGGCACCAGCAGAGTTGAGGGAGCTGAAGAGGCAGCTTGAGGAGCTGTTGGAGAAGGGCTATATTCGTCCTAGCTTTTCTCCTTGGGGATCACCTGTCTTGTTTGTCAGGAAGAAGGATGGTAGCCTAAGATTGTGTATTGATTATAGGAAGCTGAACCAAGTGACCATCAAGAATAGGTATCCATTGCCTAGGATTGACGATCTCTTTGATCAGCTTCAGTCTGCTCATGTCTTTTCGAAGATTGACCTGAGGTCGGGCTACTATCAGTTGCGGATTAGAGACTCTGACATTGAGAGGACTGCTTTTCGGACCAGGTATGGACATTTTGAGTTTTTGGTGATGCCGTTTGGGCTCACCAATGCACCAGTGGCCTTCATGGATCTGATGCACCGGGTGTTCCACCAGTTCTTGGACCGGTTTGTCGTAGTGTTTGTTGACGACATTCTGGTGTACTCCGCTTTGGAGGAGGAGCATGCCGAGCACCTGGGGATCGTGTTGCAGACCTTGCGAGAGCACCAGTTGTATGCCAAACTTAGTAAGTGTGAGTTTTGGCTACAACAGTTTCACTTTTTGGGGGACGTAATCTCAGGTGAGGGAGTTTCTGTGGATCCAGCGAAGGTCGAGGCAGTTTTGCAGTGGGAGAGTCCCAGGACTATGTCTGAGATTCGTAGCTTTTTGGGCTTGGCAGGTTACTACCGCAGGTTTGTTCGGGACTTTTCTAAGGTTGCTGCACCCTTGACTCGGCTGACGAGAAAGGGGGTTCCGTTTTTGTGGTCAGAGCAGTGTGAGCAGAGCTTTATAGAGTTGAAGCGACTGCTTACGTCAGCGCCAGTCCTTGCGTTACCTTCAGGTGAGGAGGTTTTGAGGTTTGCACAGATGCTTCAGGTGTTGGTCTGGGTGCGGTTTTGATGCAGCAAGGCCGGGTGGTGGCTTATGCGTCTTGCCAGCTTAAGCCCCAGGGAGAGTTACCCGACCCATGACCTAGAGCTTGCAGCTGTGGTGTTTGCTTTGAGGATTTGGCGTCTTTACCTGTACGGAGTGAGTTTTGTAGTCCGTACCGACCACCAGAGTTGAGGTATGTGTTTTCTCAGAGGGATCTGAATATGAGGCAGCGTCGATGGATGGAATATCTGAAAGACTATGATTTTAGCATTGAGTACAAGCCTGGAAAAGCGAATGTAGTTGCAGATGCTTTGAGTAGGAAAGCAAGATGAGTCATCTGATGCTAAGGGTGGCAGTTGTGGCAGTCTGCAGCAGAAGGGTCTTTCAGAGTTTTGTCCAGTCGTCGACTGTATGTGTTGGGCAGTTTGTTGGCGGCTCCCGCCGTTGTGAGACAGGTTGTTGAGGCTCAGCAGGCAGATCCCGAGTTGCACAGTGTGTTACTTCTTCCAGAGGTTGAGCTTCGCGAGGACAGGACTGTTAGGTTCCGAGATAGACTCTATGTTCCTGTTGAGGAGTCTGTTAGGAGAATTGTGTTGTAGGAGGCACATGGTTTCAGGTACTCGATTCATCCAGGGTCGACCAAAATGTATCACAGGTTGAAACGTCAGTTTTGGTGGCCTGGGATGAAGAGAGACATAGCGGCTTTTGTTGCTAGGTGTTTGGTCTGCCAGCAGGTGAAGGCCGAACATCAGCGTCCAGGAGAACTTGTGCAGCCGTTAGAGATTCCGATGTGGAAATGGGACCATGTGACGACCGACTTTGTTTGTGGTTTGCCGAGGATAGCTGGAGGTTTTGACAGCATTTGGGTTCTTGTGGACAGATTGACGAAGACTGCTAGATTCTTGGCTATCAGGACTAGTTGGGGTGTGAGTAGGTTGGCCGCGTTGTACGTAGAGCGGATCATTCCTTTGCACGGAGTGCCGATCTCTATTGTGTCTAATAGAGATCCTCGCTTCACTTCTGGGTTCTGGCGCAGTTTCCAGAGGGCTTTGGGGACAGAGTTGGCTTTTAGTTCCGCCTACCACCCTCAGTCAGATGGTCAGTCAGAGTGGACTATCCAGACTTTAGAGGACATGCTTAGAGCTTGTTGTCTGGAGTGGCAGGGATCGTGGACAGCTCACTTGCCGTTGGTCGAGTTCGCATATAATAATAGCTCTCACTCCAGTATCGGTATGGCACCATATGAGGCTTTGTACGGACGACCGTGTCGCACTCCTCTAGACTGGTTCGAGGATGGCGAATGGATTGTCACGGGGCCAGAGTTAGTTCAGCAGGCAGTTGAGGTAGTTCAGCTTGTGAGGCAGAGGCTTCATTCAGCTCAGAGTCGGCAGAAGAGTTATGCAGATCAGTGCAGACGACCGCTCGAGTTTCAGGTAGGGGACCAGGTGTTTGTCCGTGTGTCTCCTATGAAGGGAGTGGTGAGGTTTGGTAGGCGTTGAAAGTTGAGTCCCCGCTTTATTGGACCTTTCACCATTACTGAGCGTGTCGGAGGTTTGGCATATAGACTTGAGCTTCTATTAGAGTTGGCAGCAGTCCACGATGTGTTCCACGTGTCGATGCTTCGGAGGTACCTTTCTGACGTGTCTCACGTTCTCCCGAGTTCAGAGTGGTCTGAGGTGACTCCAGTGTTGATAGTACCAGAGTTTCCGATGCATATTGAGGATCGTCGAGTTCAAAGGTTGAGGAACAAGGCAATCCCCTTAGTTCATGTTGCGTGGCAGTGGCATTCAGGTGGTGAGTCGACATGGGAGTGAGAGGACGAAATGCGCGAGCAGTTTCCGTACCTCTTTGGTGAGTCTTCTTTCTTTATGTTGTTTGAATTTTGGGGGCAAAATTCCTTAATGGGGGAGGGCTGTAAGGTCTCGGGTCTTAGAGAATCCTTATTGGGTCTTGTAGAGGTTCAGATGTGGTTGACGACAATGGACATTGCCGTTGACTTGTGGTTGACGGCCAAGGGCTAGCCGTTGACTTGGTTTTAGCGTCCAGAGATGTGGACGTTTGTCGTTGAACTTGACGGAAAGCAATCCGGACGTCAACCCATTGGCGGTTCAAATAGGCGGTGAGGTATGTGGACGTCTATTTGTGGCTTCTGTAGAAATAGGCCAGCCCGAGAGCAGCAACCTTTCCTCTCTTTCCCTCCACTTTTGCCTTTGTCTATTTCCACCACTTCCAATGGTTGATGGGAGATTGTGGGAAGACCCTGGTACGTGTGGCGGTGTTAGATCGGGCGGGAAACGCGAAGATTTGGTGTGATTCGTGCGGAGACTTCGAGGGGTTCCGACACGATTGGTGGCTATTTAGGAGTTTTTGGGGCGTTCTAAGGTAGGGACTTAACCCCTTAAACCCTCCTTAACGGATCAACATGCTTATTTGTGTAGATTAGTATGCTAATCGCATTCTAGGGTTGGGTTATGCCATGCCGGGATTTTGGGTGTTTTAGGCGATCCAAGTGTTGGATCGTGGATTTTCGAAGTTCTGGTAGTGTTAGAAGATGTGAGGAGATGTTTCCCTCCATCAATTTTATGGTTCTTAGGCGGATTTGCCCAATTGGACTGACCTGGCACTGTTCTGGGTTCAGGGGGCTGAGGATATTAACGTCCACATATGTTGACGTTGAGATCTTCAATGTTGATGTTAACGACAAGATCTATTGCCGTTAACCAAGTGTTGGCGGCAATATGAGTGCCGTTTACATCTTGATTGGCGACATTCGATGTTGCCGTTAATGTCTTGTGTCCCAGCAGGCCTTGGTCCTGTTTGTGTTTCAAGGTGTTGACGTGCGATGTCCGCCTGTTAACACAATTTGCCAGGCTTAGAGTATGGCTCCGCCTGTGCATATGCGTAATTAACTATGTCAAGATGTGACACGAGGTGTCCGTCTATTGTACGGTGTTTCAGACGTTGAGAGTGTTACCGTCTGTACTCGTGTTGAGTTACCGTGCTTCTGTTTCTGTTTGTCACCTGGACATAGAGCGTCGCTCTGTCTAGATGACCGACGTGTGGGGGTCCTCCGTCGGTGAGCCAGGATGTTGAGAGCGTCTCTGTCCTATGCGTACTCCTTGTGGTGGTTTCGAGCCGGTCTCTGTGGAGCCCCTTCTCTACTGCTAGGGTCAGGCGTAGGGGGAAAATCTGTCGTGGACCAGATGCGAGAGAGAGCGTCTGTAGTGTGCACACGTGGCTGGGGTTGAGAGACTCTGTGGTGATGGGACGCCGAGCCACAGACCCTAGCTGAGTCCTATTTACTGTGTGTGAGTGTGTGTTACTGAGCCGCGAGGTTTACAGTTTTATAACACACTCCTGTCAAAGAGACGCGTGGTTGTTACTAGTTTTGGTTGTGATGCGACGTGTATTTACTTTCTGTTTTTACTTTCCGCACTTTAGTACTGTTGCCGGTGGGGGTTACTTTTCCCTACTGGGTCTCTTTTCTTGACACTCACTCCCCTCCCTTTCTGGTGGGTCGTCGTCGACTCCCGTTCCAGGCGAGTCTAGCCACTCCGGTGTTGGTGCGCCCTAGCTGCAGTGAGTAGTACTTTTTGTTGTTCTTCTGTACTCTGTACTTAGCTCGGACTCTGAGTTGTACATGTTATGTTTCATGTATAGTGAAATATTACAACTTTACATGGTATGTATCTTCTTATATATAGTCTCCTCAGACATTCACTTTTTACCCTTCCGAGCTTGTCTCGTGGGTTAGCGGGTCAGAATTTGGGTTACTGGTTGGTTACTGGTAATGCGGATTCTGGGTCATTACAACATGCATCTATTTTCACATATCCAAGCCCTAGCTCATTGACCAACTTCTTTTCACTGTTAAAATTTTTAGGCAGTTTCTCATCTCGAGGCAACATTCTCTTGATGAGGAGCAAGAGACGATCAAAACAACTCTGACTAACAGTGATACTGTAGACAACTGAGTGTGATTTTGACAACCAGTCCATAATGGCTCGTTAACATTCCTAAGTAACTTATAAAATCTTTTAGCTATCTTGTTCGTCGCTTCTTCAGTGTATATAAAATCAAATTCTTTTAGGCACTCCAACCATCTCCGTTGTCTCATATTACGTTCTTTCTGAGAAAAGAGGTATTTCAGGCTTTTGTGATCTGAGTATACCTTAAACTATTCCCCATACAGATAGTGTCGCCAAATTTTTAATGCAAATACCACTGATGCCAATTCTAGATCATGAACCGGATAATTAACTTCATGTACCTTCAATTTCCTAGAGGCATATGTTATCACCTTGCATAACTGCATCAATACACAACCCAAACCAATACCTGATGCGTCACTATACACCTTAAATCCTCCCCCTTCAGTCGGTAGGGCAAGAACATGAGCTGTAGTTAAGCGTTCCTTCAAAGTGCAGAAACTCTTCTCACACTCTTCTGCCCACACATATGGATTCTCCTTCCTTGTCAATTTAGTTAGAGGCATGACAATTTTGGAGAAGTCCTTAATAAATCTTCTGTAATAACCTACCAATCCCAGAAAACTTCTTACTTTAGATACATTAGTGGGTCTCTTTCATTTCATCAGAGCTGCAACCTTAGAAATCACATGGCCTAAGTAAGATACTTCCTCCAACCAGAACTTGCATTTGCGTAACATGACATATAGTTGATTGTTCCTTAACAGTTGTAGGGCTATCCTCAAATGTTCCTCATGATCATCTTTAGTTTTTGAATAGATTATGATGTCGTGAATGAAAACCCCTTAAATTTATCAAGTTATGGCCGGTACACATCATTCATTAGTTGCATGAAAGCTGCAGGGACATTTGTTAGTCCAAAAGGCATAACAACAATACATAATGCCCATACCTACTCCTGAAGGCCATCTTGTGAATATCCTCCTCTAAAATCCTCAACTAGGGGTAACCAGATCTAAGATCAATCTTAGAGAAATATTTGGTTCTAGAAATCTGATCAAACAATTCATCAATCATTGGCAGAGGTGTAAGGCCCTAGTTTTCTGTGTATTTTGTGACTGTTGTATGTTTATAGATTTCTACCCGAAATTCTTCTTAACGTCAACATCAATTGACGTTAAGGGCTGGTTGATGGCAAGATATGTGTCGTTTACAGTCTAGCCAGTAGATCTAGACGTCAACATCGATTGACGTTTGTTTTTGGTTGACGGCAGCAAAGTGGTCGTTAACTTCTCCGGCTGCATTTGGGATTCTAGATCTGAAACCATCTCGATTGCTCTGGGAGGCAGATATGACACAACGGTTAGGACTCCTCTTTCCTAGGTTGCATATGACCCAAATACCTATAAAGATAGGTCATCTCTGCAAAAGGAGGACTTTGGCTCAGCTAGGGCTTTTGGGTTTCGAGGAGAGAAGAAGATAGAGTTTGAGAGGGTTAATCTGGCAAACCAGAGGCTGCACCAACGATCTACTGCAAGGGGGAGGCTCTTCTAAAGGTGGAGAAGCTCTCCTAACACCGAGAGATTGTTTGCAAGAGTGTGGAAGTCGAATCAAACCCTGGAAGGATACCTCTTTGGCTTGGCCGAGGAGGGCTTCATCACCCAAATTCGATCTTCTGGGAGTTTCTTAGAGGCAAGTGACTTAGGGGTTTCATCCCTAGACCTATCACCTAGAGTTCTAGGATTTTTATGGATTTTTATCTCGTGTCCTGGAACCCCAAATTCATTGCCTTTTTGTTTTCGGTCTGCACTTTCTGCAGACAGGAGGTTGACGACAACATCCTTTCCGCCAAGTTCCTGAGTTGATGGCAATCGATCATGCCGTTAACCCATCTTGACAGCAAACCCCTTGTCGTCAAGTTCTTCTGATTTTTCCAGAACAATGTTTTAACACATATGATGCGATTTTGTTGGAAGATTTTGAATGTAAGCATATGTTTAGAAAATTTTGTCTTATCAGGTATGTTTAGTAGATTGATCCATGAATTCCTGATAATTTTTTGATCATAATTGTAAATTATAAAATTTCTTCTATGAGTAAATAAGCATGTTAGGTTAGATCTAAATTCAGAGTAAATATGTATGATGGGTATCATTGTCACAAAAATTTTCCATGAACATAGGGTTACTGTGTGCATGTTTCAGGATTATTAGAACCGTTAGTTACTATCTACCATGTTTAATCAAAATTCCTTGTTAAATTACCTGAGACCTCTGTTAAATATTAAAATTGATATACTATTGTGAAAATTCTGAAAAATTAAGCATCTGATATATTCCATGCACAGGGTCTATGTTTAAAATTTGAGCATGCTCTAACATTTGTGGATACTGTTTCCAATTGTAAGTCATTAAGGGTCATATTAAGCATGATTAATCACAAAATGATGTTTTCTGATGATTAGTGTCATGTTCAGCTTCTGTTAAGTATGTATAAGCACTGTTAGATAGTCATGATAAATTCAAATTCTATAATCTAGGATATATGTGTTTGAATCATGAGCACGTAAATGGATCATTAATTGCATATAAAACTGTGTTAAACATGTGATCAATGTGAGTGATGTGATTAAGTGATAATTATGCTGAGATTGACACTACTACCATAGAAGGCTGTGGAGCCGTACTGTAGAAAAGTCCCTATGGGAAGGCTCAATGTGTATGTGATATCCTGTAGGCTTCAAGATGAAATCCTGGAGGTGGACAAGTACCATTGGTTAGGGTGGAGAAGGCTTCTCCCAGTTCTGCGCAGTTACCAAGATTCGTCACTATATTGCCTAGGTGATGGGTATGTGTTATGTGTGTGATGTGTCCTTTATGGTGGTTCGGACTATGTGTTACAGACAAATAATGTGTAAAGATGTGAACTATGTGTGAATGTGTCAAGGGAACATGTGAAAGTGATGTGCTAATGTGCTCTAATGTGAAACAATGTGAAGCCATGTGATTAAGTTACTTTATGTTAAAACAACAAGTAAAATGTGAAGAAATGTGATATATGAGCATATTGAAATGTGATAAATATCATGCTAGTGTTACTAGTAAACATGTGTTTAATTTTCATGATCAAGATACATGGAAATGTGCTATGAATGAGTTATGATTAATACCATGATTTACATTAAGTCCATGTGTAGTTAGTATGTTATAGACTGTTCTTCTAGTATTCGCTTAATTTGACATGAATCATGTGATAAATTGTTCCATGTGTTAAATTTGTGTAGAATGAATGTGATAAGTGTAAGGATGCACCATTAGGTTGCTTGATGAGTCTTTTGTGAAGACTCATCCTTACTTAAACATACAGGTGAGACAAATTTTCCTGAGATAGAGGAGGGGATAGTGAGGAGCGACTCCGAGCGAGAGGAGTAGTAGAGATATTGGAGGCTATCTACTTAGCATGTACTTTCTTTAGCTAGTATGTGAGACGATGTTATGTCATGGACTTGTTATTTATGGAATTTGTTTATTTACCTTGCTACTATATAGACTGTGGGATGTGTGTAATGATGATGGAATAAGAATCACTTTCATTTCCGTTGTACTTTCCTTTTTATTTGTGTACATCTCTACCTACTATGTTGTGTTGGGCACATGTCCCATTGTGACGACACACTTTATATCCACGTGAATTGGTATAATCGTACCGATATAAAGAGGGTCGTTACAAGAGGATACTTGTTCTTGATTGTGAGTTGATTCAGTTGTCCATAACCAATACACAATCTCATTGACTCGTCCTTCTTCTGAACAAATACTACAAGGGATCCCCACAGTGAGGTGCTTGGTTTGACAAATCATTTCTTCAACAGATCCATTAATTGCTCTTTCAATTCCTTTAACTCTGCAGGTGACATTCTATAGGGGGCCTAGAGACTGGGGTAGCTCTAGGTATTAAAGAAATAGAGAAATTTACTTCTTTCTTAGGGGGAATACTAGGTAGCTCCTCTGAAAACACATCTGGAATTCCCTAACAACCATAATATCTTCAATCTTTACATCTTTCCTCTCTACTACTACTGAAGCAAAAAATGCTACACACCCCTTCTTCATCATACTATGGGCTCTAAGGGCAGAGATAAGAGATACGTGTTTACGGTTTTTAGCTCTTGAGTAAACCAACCTTGGATACTCGCTAAAGGTTACCCTACTCTTCTTGCAATACACACTGGCACCATGTTGGGTCAGTCAATCAGCTCAAATCACATTATAGTGATCCATGGCCATACATACTAGATCAGCTGGTAGGTTCTTTCCGCCGATGTCCACATCAGCAAAGGGAAAATATTGGTTGAGTTTGGTCTCTTGCCCAAGAGGTGTTGTGATGGGAAACTCACAATTCATAGATAAGGTGTCAATGAATTCTTGTAATATGAATGAGTGTGTGCACCAGTATCAAATAAAACAAAGGCAGGTCTTGAATGTATTTGAAGAGTACCTTCTAACACTCCTCCTTCCTAAACCGCTTCTGGTTCCAATATGGCTTGAAGGCGGCCTTGCCTCCTTTGTCCACTATGACACTTATCCTGTGGGGTTTGCTCCTTAATCATGGGGCAGTCAGAGATCATGTGGTCTTGACTTCCATAGCGTAAACATTTTCCTTGAGCTCTCTAGCATTGTTTAGACTAATGGCCCGCCTTATCACAGTGCTTGCATTTTTCCAAGGGAATCACTACCAACTGCTTGTATGTCTCCCTCGACTTCTCATCCTTTTGTTCCATGAAACCACCACTAGGCCTTTTCTTCTCGACAGTAGGTTGGTATCTTCCCGTAGCCGATATATGTTACCTTTTCATAGACTTTCCTTTAATTCTCTCTGCAGTCTCCATAGCATTTTCCAATAGCTGGGCTTTCTTTATCATATCAGCGTAGGTCTAGATGTATATTGGCACTAGTTGGGTGATATACTAGGGCCTCAGGCCATTCAAGAACCGTTTGGCCTTCATTCTCTCGGTCCGTACCAAGTGAGCAGCATATCGGGCTAAGCGAGAGAACTGAGCCTCATATTTAGCCACAATAAACCCACGTTGTTTTAAGGCTCTAAATTCAGCTGCCTTCCTCTTCTGTAAGAAGCAGTATTATCAAAAGGCAAAAAACATAAGTACACATGATATTACCAACAAGAATGATTGACAAATTGGAGTAGGACACTCCACAAAAATTTATAATGAATTAGATACTCTCAGAAGCATTGAAAAGGAACTCAAGAACAAGTACGTATCGAATGAACAAGAGATGGCCATATTCACACAAATAACACAGATTCACATGATCAAACACATCATATCAAATGAAGGCATATTCACACAATCTTGCACACATACCGGAGTCATGTCACACACCACAAATCCATACTCCCGGGGTTAATAAGTACGTTGGGGCACTCCTCCCCAGGACAAGACAAGGCCCTTATTTGCACAGGAATTGGTTATTGGACCGAAGTCCCACATTGTGCCAATCAAACCCATATACATATTATGGCCACAAATTTTCAAGAACAAGCTCACAGTAACAAGGACAAGATATTTTATGGAGTTAAAAAATATGACAATAGGTCAAGAGATCAATTTAGATAGCATATAGACTAGCCTTTAAGTTCCATAGCCTTTAGATATTTTCACCAAGACAACGCAAAGAAGGTCATCCAATTGGTAATCAAAAAACCTATTCGATTTGGGTAGTTCCTAATGGAACCGTCAGGAGATCATGAAGACCATAGAAAAAGGCTTACCCTATAGACCCACAAAACCCAAATAGGTATGGTATATATTATGGAAATATGTTATTTCTTCTTTTTTATTTCCTCTGTAGCAGTGGGTGGAACATAAGGTCAAGAAAACATAATCACAAGAGAGTATGATTAGTAACTTCCCTAAAGAACGTTAGAATCATATTCACATAGTTGAAGTTCTTAGTATGGGGTTGATGGTTTTTAAAGTACGGACGTAGACTTACTAGCTTAATCCATAACTCCATATCTAGGGTTCCTGGGACGAGGCTGCAAACAAAAGACAACAATTTCTAGAAATGGAAGGTACACAGATCTATGGCTTGGGCTTGATCCAGTCTCATGAAATATAGGAAATCAAGAAGTCCAAATCATGCACAAGGTTCGGAAACAACTTGTGACTTTTGTATAAGCGACGATAATCAGAGGGAAAGGCTATCATATAAGAACAGACTCAAAAGGGTTTTTTTTTCAGATGATAGTCTCTATATTATGTTTGTGCCTGAGATACCTACCTATGGTCATTTCTCGCACAGGATTCTTACAAGTCGAAGCAGATGCTAAGGGATGAAGAATCCTCGAAACCCTGCTACTCGTTCTTCCTCCTTGCTCCAAGAAATTCCTCCCATGTTCGGCAGCAAAGAGAAGTCTATGGTAGGCTATGGGGATCTTATGATGGTTTTATAGTGTCATGATGGTTCAAACATCCGAGTTTGTAGTTTCCTAAACTCTTGGTAAGAGTTCTATTATGTTCTAGAACTTCCATAGGATTTGATTCTGTAACAGGTCCGTTCCTATCTGGGTTAGTTCTTGGGAGCAGATTCGGAATCCTCTATTGGATTTGGTAACGATTAGGATATTCCATACTTTCTATGCTTATATTAACCAACCCCCTTTATTATCGAGTATATAATTATTTAACAAATGTTTCATAGTCTAGAAGATAACTAGTAACTCGTCATATACGCAGTCATACACAATTTGGTCTTGGTTAGTCGAAGCTTAACTTCGTCATATCCGAAGTCTAACTTCGTCATATATGAAGTCCACTTCATCATGCATGATTTGGTCTTGTTCAGTGAAAGCTAACTTTGTAATATACGAAGTCCACTTTGTCATATACGAAGTTCACTTCATTTTTGTTGTGATTAGTCGAAACTTAACTTCATCATTTACAAAGCTAACTTCGTCATATCCGAAGTCTAACTTTGTCATATACGAAGTCCACTTCATCATGAACGATTTGGTTTTGTTCAGTTGAAGATAACTTCATCATATACGAAGTCCACTTCATTTTGGTTGTGATCGGTCAAAGCTTAACTTCGTCATATACGAAGCTAACTTCGCCATATCCGAAGTCCACTTCATCATATACAAAGTTCACTTCATTTTGGTCGTGATCAGTCGAAGCTTAACTTCGTCATATCCGAAGTCCAACTTCGACTGACAACGTTATATCTTGGCTAGTCGATTTGATACATCGATTGCCCTTCAACATCGATTGTTGTTATGTACATCGATTGTCCTCAAATACGATTGTTGTTCAACATCGATTGTCCTTAAACATAGATTATTGTTCAACATCGATTGCTTCTTAAACATCAATTGTTCCTTTGAACATTGATTACTGAAGAAAACATCGATTGCGGACCCACATCGATTGTCCTTAAACATCAATTGTCGGCCAACATCAATTGTTAACTAACATCGATTGCTTAATGCAAACATTGATTGCTGTTATTTTCCTACTGATTGCTGTTATAACATAGTTCTATATCGTTTGATGACAAGTCCATACCGATTGTTGTCTATTTTCTACATTGTCTTATCGATTAGTGTACATTTAATTAAGCCTCTTCACAAATTTATTATTATTACTATTATTCCTATTTATTTAGGATTTAATGATCCTAGTTGTTACATTGTATATGCTAACATTTTTCAATTGATGACTATACTCATAGTATTAAATATATAAATATGTACACGTAAACGTCAAGTATAATTATGAAATCCTTATACCATAAAAGTATAGTTATATATATAGATATATGCATTATTCATATGATGTTAATATGTGAATAATAAAACTATAACATGTACTTGAGTGGCTAAGTTACTAATTAATGTAAGGTAAAATCTATCTCCCTCTTATATATGATATACATGGGTGCGATAGACAACCAAGAGGGGAGGGGTGAATTGGTTATCACCTAAATAAATGAATTGGTTGTCGCCTAAATAAAATTTTATTCACAAGTACGAATTAGACTTAAAATCTAACAATAATATGCACAGCAGAATATGACAAGACTATGGGCAAGACCAACTACCCTAACATGCAGAAAATGGAGAATGAGACAAGAAATCAAACCACAAATTGCACATAGGATTTTAGAGTGGTTCGGCCAACACACCACGTATGCGCCTACGTCCACTACCTCACACACCCATGAGGATTTTCCACTAACTTGTTTCTCAAGTTGTAACGTATTGACCGTTCGGATTGAGGTTTAGCGGTTGGGGTGGCCAATGTGTGGCCTGTGGTCTGTGTTTGGGGTGTTTGGCAAGTTGCGAGGCTTCGTGGGCCGAGAGTTTGGGCCCAAAGCAATCGTTGGTTCACTATTTGTGAATGCGATAGAGTTGGGTATCACGTTCTTAACGCGATGGCAGGGTACGTCGCGTTCTCATCTGCGAAATGCTCTTAACCTAGGTCGGCCAAACAGAGCCCAGCAAGCTCTGTTCAGCCAGGGGAAGGAGATTTCGTTGGCTCTTGGGCGATTTGACGTTTTTGAGTTGGATTTGGTGTGGTCTCGACGTGAGGACATGCTACGGAGCGGGGAAACGCCGGGGTATCATCGTTCTTCACATTCTTTGTGAGGGTAGGGAGATTCTACCATGTTTCTTATCATAGATTGCTTGTTAAGCATGTTTAACTTGTTTTACATGATGTAGATAGTAGTTACCATGCTAGTGTAATGCTTGGAGCTTGAATAATTGGGTTTCATGGTAGTTAGCATGGTTTGCATGGGGATTCCAGAGATGGATTCCTGGATTTAGGTCACTGTCTGTGAAGGTGATGGACCTGACTGTCGTGTTCAGAACACGATAGCCCGACCCGTCGTGTTCTTCTTCGGAACGTGCCTTATCGAGGCGTCGCATTCTGAAGGCGATAGTGGACCCTGTCGCCTTCTGATTCCCAATGGTAATGGGCCTGTGCAAGGTTATGTGATTATCGGATTATCTTTATTTGTTATGCTTGGTAATGGTAAGCAGTGCATTGGAACTTGTAGAGTTTGAGGAACGTGTTGTTCACATGATTTGTGCGGTGTTCTCTTGGTTTGTGTGTGCGTGGCGATTACTACGACGCCTACCGTGGATACCTCTTCAGTTGGGAGTCTTAGGTTTTGTGTGAGCCAGGCACGTTAGTGCTCGGAGCTTGTCTTGGTACTTATGTACCGTCGAGGTCTGTGTCGTCTTCCTGGACACCCTCACTCTTGTGTAGAGTTGTACGTCCGGCTGAGGGAAAGATGATAGAGGGACAATGACTTGTGAGAGTTTGTGTTTGGTCGCTTGTAGCACGCTCGTGGCTGGGGGTTACGGACACCAATACACATATTGGGCCCGAGATAGTCCTATTTTCCAGTGCCTTACTTCAGGGAGCTCGGGCCGGAGTCCCTAAAGGTGCCAGACATGGGCCGACGGGAGTGTGGTCTGCAGGAGTGGTGTTGGTTGCTCTCCATAGTTCTTTGGTTTGTTGTGGTGGAGCGGCATCCGGACCTTTCGTCAGTGGCTGTGAGGATGAGAGGTAGTCTTGTGTGGTTTGTCCGGGTTAGTTGCTGGTGTCATGAACCAGTCTTTGTGACCCGAGTGTGGCATTTTCTACCTTAGCACATACACCTGGACGAGGTTTACCAATTACTTATTAAAGGTTGATTTCTGTTAATAGCATGAGATAATTGTTATTTATAACTTTAATATCATGTGTAGCTATTCCTATAAATTGCGTAATGTAGCTTCTTGCTTCTGTACTTTGTGAGTTTGAATTGTACGGCTTTTTAGGGAGTTTCCCTACTGAGCCTGTGACTCGTGAGGCTCACCCATACTTCTTCCAAGTGAGGAAGAGCAGAAGGCTTCTCGTCCTTCGTCTAGTTCGGAGCCGCTCCTCAGCGGAGTTTGGCCCTCACCACCAGCAGTGTGATATTTACTTTTGTTCTCCTCGAGGTATGCCCCAGGTTACTATTCTCTATATTTGACTATAGTTGAGAATTGACTAAGTAAATTTCATGTAAATATTTGTGAGACGTGCAATCTTATATATATTTGAGCTGTTTCCATTATATTTCTACGGACTAGTGTGATTGATATCCCTTGTGAGGCTACGGCTCGTTCGTGAGAGACAGAATCGGGTCAAGGTCATGATTAGGTTAATGGGTTTGAACGACGAGGACCGTCACACAAGTACAAGTCGAAAAACCCTCCACACACACACTATTGTTTTCGGGGGAAACACCGACCCCACCTCATGTCAAGGAGATGAGACATCGTTGTAAGTAGTGCCCAGCCTGCACCACACACACACACAATATGTCTTCAGTTCAAAAGAACAATTAAAGAACTTGGACAAGAGATTAACAAGTAGAGAAGTAAGGTATGAATTCTCCCCATCACAAATTAAGATGATGAGTCTTTGTAAAACAATGAATGCCAATGTAGAACATGACTTGAACTCTTCATCGATGCCTTCTGGACGTTGCTTGGATGTAGCAAATGTTGCACTCTGTAGATTTTGAAGATTGCAAATACACTAATTCCAATTCATTGGAATAACATCATAAACACAAATTGTAATTCATGTTGATGACCCAAGCATTTGACTTATATTCAATTTGTATATAATGTGTGCAGTAATTTTGTCCAAAAGTTTGCACTTTAAGTGGACAATACAAAGCCCAAGACTTGGATAAATTAGAAAGACAAGATAGGAAGAAAGTCTGCAGAACTGACAGTCGGACGACCGACTTGAAGTAATTGATCAACCGATTATCAAAGGGTGTCGAAACATGTTTTGAACATGACAACACACAGGTCATATTTGTACGTTCGACTCAGAGAAATTTGTCGACCGATCATGCGGAGGCCAATCGATTGCTGAAATAAAGCTCCAATCGATTAATGAAGTAAAGGCCAATCGATTAATGACCAAGCAAGAAATTGGACAACCGATTTAGAGATTTTAGTCGACCGACCTGCTCAGTACAGATTAATGCTGGGACAGTCCAAGAATCGGATGACTAATTTCATGAAATCGGATGATCGATTTGGTACAATGTTTTAATGCGAGAGAAGAACTTTGGTCTAACGTCTAAGTGCAAAATCGGACGACTGACCAAGTGAAATTGGTCGACTAATTACGGAAACACAATTTTCATGTTTGGATAGGTCTCTTTCCAAGTTTGGATTTGGATGAGATTTCCTTGTCATCCACGGCCAAGATCAAGTCTTTGGCAAGTGGGTATATAAGGGAGACTTTTCCATGTGTATAGAATTACACACATAGTTGGAGAATGAGATTTGCATCCAAGCTAGAGCAAGGGACGAACTCGTAGACCAGAGAACTTTCTAGGTGATTTCTTCAAGGGTTGTTGTGAAAGTTAAAGGTGTTGGATGTTCTGAAGATCGTGCATCCATAGTACAATGTCTATTAAAGCTTGTGCAAGCTTTCTTGTTCTTCTCTAACATTTCTCAACCATGCTAAAATAGAAGAGTTCTAAACTCGAGTTTTTTTTATCTTTCTTCTCTTGTTCTTGGGTTGAGATTTGTACTGCAAGTATTTATACAAGCATCATCATGTGTGTGTGTGCTCGGGTTGTGAGCGTGTTTGTTGAACCACTATGTGTAATACCCAATACATTTGGATCGTAGTTTACCGGTTTGGGGGCCAGTGTGTGGCCCATTAGTTGAGTATTTGGTTGTGTGCAGATGTTTTCAGGTTGGTATGGCTTGGTGGTAGGCTAGAGGGTTGGAAATTCCAGCCCAAACAGACCTTTGTCGGGTTCATCAAGAACACTACCAACACAGACGTCGCGTTTCTTGTATGAATGCGACTACCAAGTCCATCGCGATTTAGGACCACCTTCAACATGCGCGTCTGCATGCACGCCGCGTGTCGCATGCAGGGGTGCTGGAGGTTTAATCGTGATAGCGGGGTACATCGTGTTTTCAAACGTGACGGCCCGATACGTCGTGATTTAGCCTTTGCCCTAGCTGAATAGTGTTGTTGCACTGTTTAGCTGAGGGGGAGAGCTGTGAGGGTTTTGCTGAGGTTTCTTGAGGCATTTTTGAGGTTATCGTTGTCCGTTCAGTGTGGTTCTAGCGTGAGGAACACTGGGGTGGCATTGGTTTTGCGTTTGGTAGGGGAACTTTTCTATGTTTTAACTTGTATGGCATGTATGGAATAGGGTTTATAAGTTTTGGCTTAGGAATCTTGTGATCATGATAGAGAACATGCTTAGGGTTTTGCCTACATGCTTATTTCCTGCTTAAAAGCAAGTGTAACAATTTAGAGTGATTTCCGAAATGGGTTTTAGATCTTGGTTCTGTCGCTAGAAAGGCGACGGAACCAGACGTCGCGATTCAGGTCTAAAGGCGACGGTTTAGTCCGTCGTGATTCAAGTTGTGAATGGCGACCATTGTGTCGGATGCATTTTAAAATGTAGCCACCCGAGCTCTGGGGCTCTATGGCCAGTCTGTCTGTCTTGTATTGTGCACTGCTTGGACAGTGATGCTTATGCAATGTAAGGTTTGTATAGGGTGTATTGGCTTATACCATGTTTGGAAATGATGGATTATGCATGCTAATGTGTGCACGGCGAGTTGGGTTGTACACACCTTCCGAGGTTACCTCTCCAGTCGGGTCCCCAGCATCAAGTGCTCAAGATTTGTCCTAGTACGGTGAGTACCGTCATGGTTTGTGTCGTCTTCCTGGACACCCTCACTCCTAAGTTTGAGTTGTACGTCTAGCTGAGGGAAAGACGGCAAGGGGTAGAGACTCGTGTTTGTGGGTGTGCGGTCGCTTGTAGCGCGCTCGTGGTTGGGGGATGGACACCAATAGACGTACTGGTCGCCAGCTAGTCCTGTTTCCAGTGCCTCACTCTAGGGACCTCAGGCCGAAGTCCTTAAAGGTGTCAGGCTTGGGCCTGTAGTGGTGTGGTCTGTAGGAGCGGTGTTGGTTGGTCTCCACAGTCCATGGCTTGTTGAGGTGGAGCGGCAGCTGGACCTTTCGTCCGTGGCTGTGAGACTAAGAGGTAGACTTGTGTTGTTTGTCCAAGTCTGTGGCTGGAGTCGTGAACTAGTTCTCGTGACTCGTGTACGACATGCCCTTATTTGGCTTGTACATGAGCTTGTGGTTTGTCGTTTACTTACTTTACAGTTGTAGTATCATGTGTAGGCTAAGTACTTTTTAATTGTTATATAGCCATGCTGTTACATTTGCTATACATTACTTGTTCGGCTTTGGGGGAGTTGCCCTACTGAGCCAATGACTTATGAGGCTCACTCCTTCTTCTTCCAGGTGAAGGGGAGTAGATGAATTCCCGTCCCTCTTCTAGTTCGGAACCGCACCATAGTGGAGTCGGGACTTCGCCACCAGCAGAGTAATACTTCTACTTGTTGAGCGTTGGGGTTTGTCTTAGGCTGTCGTACTTTGTACTATGACTTATGTATGGAACTGAATATGTACATTTCATGTGAATATATGTGAGATATGGAATCTTTTATATGTTCAGCGTGTTCTTTTATATTTCCACGGACATGTGTATGTTGATATCCCTTGCGAGGCTACAGCCCATTTGCAGAAGACAGAGTCATATCGGGCACGTTATTGGGTTAACGGGCCTGAGCGACGAGGACCGTCACATTTGGTATCAGAGCAAGGTCCATGTAAATATGAAGGAACAAGAAATGTACATAGTCTGTTCTCTACTATAGTCTACTGCTGGTAGTTGGCCCTATTTTCGTAATGATATGTTATGTGTATGTGGTTGGAATGCTGTGTGTACAAGTCTATAAATGGTTGATAGGAGAGATTGGGGAGGTGGTGGAGATGAGACAGAGGAGTCTACACACCAGATGATAGAGAGGTTATGGGATAATATCACACAGATTCGGACACGACTAGACCAGCAGCCATCAGTTCAGCCAGCAGTTACGGCACCCCCAGTGGAGAAGGAGGTAATATCGGCACCATTTGTACCACCTTTTGGAGTTGAGGTACCACCTGTAGTACCTTTACCTCCAGTGGTACCAGTGTGGCCAGCTAGTGTGGAGGAGTCCACGATGCTAGTGGAGAGATTTCTGCAGTTGCAGCCACCTACGTACTCAGGAGGTCTGAATCTTGATACGGAGGAGCATTGGGTGCATGAGATAGAAAGAGTATTTGTTACCATGAGGTGTCCACAGGCAGATAGAGTGATATTGGCCACTTACCAGTTGCGGGGGTTTGCACAGGAATGGTGGAGGCTCAAGATGCAAACTGTGTTTGCAGGTCGGGTGGAGGATACAATCACGTGGCCAGAGTTCCTTGAAGCATTTAACAACATGTTCTTTCCGATGCAAATTCAGCAAGCCAAGAGGGAGCAGTTTAGAACACTACAGCAAGGGAATTTGTCAGTGTTGGAATATCAGATGAGGTTCATGGGTTTGAGCAGGTATGTGCCCTATGTGGTCACCAACAATGCTATGATGGTGGAGTACTTTATCCGAGGATTGAGGCCGGAGTTGCAAGATGCGATGACTCCTCCTATGTGTGGGACAGTGGAAGAGGCAGCCCAGAGAGCAGCAATAATTGAAAGAACTGTACAAGCCAGGCATTCCAACGGACCGGGATCTGGTAATTTCCTACTTCCACAGCAATCACCGGGTGTTAGCAAGGGCAAGGCACCTTCAGGTGGAGCATCTACATCAGGATTTAGCAAGTGGGGTTCCAAGCTGAAGAAGATATTTAGAGGTCAAGGAGGTGGCAAGCAGCAGGGGTTCTAGCAGGGCCGAGGTTATAGGCTGGAGGCAGAGGAATCGCAACAAAGCACAGCAAGGCAGCTCATAGAATTTAGATGCTACAATTCTGATCAGCCGGGGCACTTGGCAAGGAATTGTCCATATCCCAGGAGAGGTAGCTATGGTAGAGGAGCACCATAGCCGCAGCAGCAACAACCATTCCAGCAGCCACCGGTTGAGTGAGGTAGGGGTACACCTTATCAGAGGGGATGAGAACGAGTAATGGCGATTATAATGGTTCAGGCGAAGGCATCAAATTTGATTGAAGGTATAATACCACTTCTTGAATTCTTTGCTACAACATTAATTGATCCAGGTGCATTGCATTCCTTTATTTCTGAAGATTTTATGGGTAGTATGGTACATCCTTTTGAAGAAAGGTAGTGTGAGCTTGTGGTAGAGGTTCCTTCTGGAAGTTTCATGCTTACTACTAGTTACTTGGATGAGGTTCCTATAATGGTACAGGGTAATCAATTGCCAGCTAGATTGTATGAAATACAGTTAAAGGAGTATGATGTGATTTTGGGTATGGATTGGCTAGAAGCATATCTAGCAATGGTTGATTGTAGGAAGAAGAGAGTAAGGTTCAATCATCCCAGTGGCAGTGTGTTTGAATTCCAAGGTATGCCATTCTATACTCCTAAGTTTATTATTTCTGCTCTTAAGGCTAGGAAATTGATCAATGCGGGATGTGTAGCATATTTGGCATCGGTTAGCTTGATTGAGATAGGTAAGACAGTGGATATGGTACCTGTGGTTAGAGAGTTTGCAGATGTGTTTCCAGATGAGTTACTAGGTTTGGCACCACATAGAGAGGTGGATTTTACATTGGAGTTGCATCCGGGCATCATGCCAATCTCCTAAGCACCCTATAGGATGGCACCTGCAGAATTGAAAGAGTTGAAGAAACAGTTGCAAGAGCTGCTAGAGAAGGGTTTCATTCGGCCTAGTCACTTACTGTGGGGAGCACCGATGTTGTTTGTTAGAAAGAAAGATGGCAGCCTCAAAATGTGTATTGATTACCGCCAGTTGAATCAGGTCACAGTAAAGAACAGGTATCCACTTCCCAGAATAGATGATTTGTTTGATCAATTGTAGTCGGACAAGGTGTTCTCCAATATATACTTGAGGTCGGGGTACCATCAGTTGAGGATTCGGGAGGAAGACATTGACAAGACAACATTCAGAACAAGGTATGGGCATTATGAGTTGTGGTTATGCCATTTGGGCTAACCAATGCACCTACGGCTTTTATGAATTTGAGGAATATGATTTTCCACCCATATCTAGATCGGTTTATTGTGGTGTTCATAGATGATATATTAATGTATTTAGCTTCAAAGGAAGAGCATGCAGCACATTTGAGGATTACATTGCAGACTTTGAGGGAGCACCAGTTATATGCAAAATTCAGTAAGTTTGAGTTCTGGTTAAAGAAAGTTCAGTTTTTGGGGCATGTGATCTCAAGTGAGGGCGTTTCAGTGGATCCAGCAAAGGTAGAGGCAGTTATGAAATGGGAGGAACCAAAGTGAGTGATAGAGATTAGGAGTTTTCTTGGTTTGGCAGGTTACTACCGGCAATTTATCTAGGATTTCTCCAAAATTGCTGCACCTATGACAAGACTTACCAGGAAAGGAGTACCTTTTGTATGGTCATCTGATTACAGGCAAAATTTTATGGAATTGAAGAAGCGGCTCACTTCAGCTCCAATATTGGAAATACCGTCAGGCCAAGGTGGTTTTGTATTGTATAGAGACGCATCCAGGAGAGGACTTGGGGCAGTGTTAATGCAGTATGGAAAGGTAGTGGCATATGCATCTAGGCAATTGAAGCGGCATGAAGAGAACCACCCAACACATGACTTAGAGCTGGCAGCAGTGGTATTTGCATTGAAGATTTGGAGGCACTACTTGTATGGTGAAAGGTTTGAGATTTTCACAGATTACAAGAGTTTGAAATACATCTTCTCACAGAAAGATTCGAATTTGAGGCAGTGTAGATGGATGGAATATTTGAAAGACTATGATTTCAGCTTGGCATATCAACCAGACAGGGCTAATGTGGTTGCAGATGCATTGAGCAGGAAAGTAGTGATGAGCCACATGATGATAAGGGAATGGAATCTATATGAAGATGTGGCAGAAAACTCCCTATTTGTTCCAAGTAGCCAGCAGTGAGCAGTGTTAGCCAGCAGCACGGTGGAACCTTCTTTGTATTGGCAGATAGTAGAAGCCCAGAAAATAGATGAGAACTTGGCTTAAATTTTGAAGATGGAAGATGTTACTATTGATGATGATTGTGTGGTCCTGTTCAGGCATAAATTTTATGTCCTAAGTGAAGCTGGGGTGAAGCAGAAAGTGTCAGAGGAAGCACACCGATCCAGGCATACCATTCACGCAAGAAGCATAAAGATGTACCAAGATTTGAAGAAATATTTTTGGTGGCCGAGCATGAAGAAGGAAATAGCAGAATTCATAGCAAAATGTTTGGTATGCCAACAGGTTAAAGCGGAGCACAAAAGGCCAGGTGGTTTGCTGCAGCCCTTACCTATATCGCAGTGGAAATGGGATGATATAGCAGTGGACTTTGTTGCAGGTTTGCCCAGGACAGCGTCGGGACACAATGGTATATGGGTTTTTGTTGACAGATTGACAAAGGTGTGCATGTTATTAGTAGTGAACATGTCATTGGCTCATCAAGAACGCGACCAACACAGACATCGCGTTTCTTATATGAACGCGACCACCAAGTCCATCGTGATTTAGGACCGCGTTCAGCACGCGCGTCTACATGCGCGCCATGTGTCGCATGCAAGGGCGCTGGAGGTTTAATCACGACGGCGGGGTACATCGCGTTTTGAAATGCGACGGCCCGATATGTAGCGATTTAGCCTCTGTGACTTTTGGGCCTCTACCCTAGCCGAACAATGTTGTTGCACTGTTCAGTTGAGGAGGAGAGCTGTGAGGGTTTTGCTGAGGTTTCTTGAGGCATTTTTGGGGTTATGGCTGTCCGTTCGGCGTGGTTCTGGCGCAAGGAACACTGGGGCGGCGTTGGTTTTGAGTTTCACCTGTTGGTAGGGGAACTTTCCTACGTTTTAACTTGTATGGCATGCGTGGAATAGGGTTTATGTGTTTTGACTTAGGAATCTTGTGAACATGATAGAGAACATTCTTAGGGTTTTACCTACATGCTTATTTCCTGCTTAAATAGCATGTGTAACAATTTAGAGTGATTCCGGAATGGGTTTTAGGTCTTGGTTCTGTCGCTAGAAAGGCGACGGAACCAGACGTCGCGATTTAGGTCTAAAGGTGACAGTTTAGTCCGTCGTGATTCAAGTTGTGAATAGCGACCACTATGTCGGACGCATTTTAAAATGTGGCCACCAGAGCTCTGGGGCTCTGTGGGCAGTCTGTCTGTCTTGTATTGTGCACTGCTTGGACAGTGATGCTTATGCAATGTAAGGTTTGTATAGGGTGTATAGGCTTATACCATGGTTGGAAACGATAGATTATGCTTGGTAATGTGTGCACGGCGAGTTGGGTTGTACACGCCTTCTGAGGTTACCTCTCCAGTCGGGTCCCCAGCATCGGGTGCTCGGGATTTGTCCTAGTACGGTGAGTACCGTCAAGGTTTGTGTCGTCTTCCTGGACACCCTCACTTCTGAGTTTGAGTTGTACGTCCGGCTGAGGGAAAGACGGCAAGGGGTAGAGACTCGTGTTTGTGGGTGTGCAGTCGCTTGTAGTGCGCTCGTGGTTGGGGGACGAATACCAATAGACGTACTGGTCCCCAGCTAGTCCTGTTTCCAATGCCTCACTTTAGGGAGCTCAAGCCGGAGTCCTTAAAGGTGTCAGGCTTGGGCCTGTAGCAGTGTGGTCTGCAGGAGTGGTGTTGGTTGGTCTCCACAGTCCATGGCTTGTTGAGGTGGAGCGGCAGTTGGACCTTTCGTCTGTGGCTGTGAGACAGAGAGGTGGACTTGTGTTGTTTGTCCAAGTCTGTGGCTGATGTCGCGAATTAGTTCTCGTGACTCATGTACGGTGTGCCCTTCTTAGGCTTCTACACGTGCTTGTGGTTTGTTGTTTACTTACTTTACAACTGTAGTATCATGTGTAGGCTGAGTACTTTTTAATTGTTATATAGCCATGCTGTTACATTTGTTGTACATTACTTGTTCGGCTTTGGGGGAGTTGCCCTACTGAGCCAATGACTTGTGAGGCTCACCCCTTCTTCTTCTAGGTGAAGGAGAGCAGAAGAATTCCCATCCCTCTTCTAGTTTGGGACAGCACCATAGTGGAGTCGGGTCTTCGCCACCAGTAGAGTAATACTTCTACTTGTTGGGCCTTGGGGGTTTGTCCCAGGCTGTCGTACTTTGTACTATGACTTATGTATGGAATGAATATGTACATTTCATGTGAATATATGTGACATATGGAATCTTTTATATGTTCAGCATGTTTTTTTATATTTCCACAGACATGTGTGTGTTGATATCCCTTGCGAGGCTACGGCCCGTTTGCGGGAGACGGAGTCGTGTCGGGCACGTTATTAGGTTAACGGGCCTGAATGGTGAGGACCGTCACACTATGAATCCTGTGTGCATGTGTGGTTTGATCCATGTTTTCTACCTCCATTCTATACACTCTACGATAGTTGGTTTCATCTACATATTTGTTTTATTCTGCTGTGCATATCACATAATAGGTTTGATTAATTTAGTCTAATAGATTATTTGTAAAATCTTTTTTTTATTTGGGTGATAACCAATTCACTCCTCCCCTCTTGGTTGTCCATCACATCCCTGCACATCAGTTGGTATCAAAGCAGAGCTCTTTATCTAAAGAGAAATCCTATTTGCGATGGCCAATAAGTGTAATGTCGTGAATGTTCGGATCATAGTTTAATGGGTTTGGAGGCCAGTGTATGGCCTATTGGTTGTGCTTTTGGTGTTTAAGCAGGTTGAGAGGGGTTGAGGGTCCAAAATTCAAACCCAACAAGCCTTTGGTGCGCTTTCTATAAATGCGACCAACATAGGTGTCACGTTTTGAAAATGCGACCACATGGGCCGTTGCGATTTACACGCCGCTTTTCTGAGTAGACAGCTGCATGCGGACCGCGTGGCCATGCAGGGACGTCGGATTTAATAGTAATGGCTTGGTACAACGCAATTTAAACCCGACCGCGCACCCCGTTACGATTTGGACTATGTTGTGCTATTGGTCGAGCCCTAGCCAAATAGTGCAAGAAACACCATTTGGGCTAAGGGAAGGGTTTGTTGTGGGGTTTTCGTGTGATTCAGTATTTGCGGCATGCGGTTTGGTGTGCTACCATCGTGAGGAGGTTGTTCGTGGCGCGGGAAACACCAAGGCAATGTTGTTCTTTGCGTTCTTTGTATTGGTTGAGGAATTCTTCTCCTTTTTGGATTGATTGGATTGTGATTGAGGGGTTTAATGCATGGGAATGGTTATGATGGCTAGAAGCATGTGTAGGTATTTATATGAATTCAAATATCTAGTTTACATACTTGTAGAGGTTGGTTTAGGTGATTTCCAAAGGTGGGGGTCGGGGTGGGAGCCGTGGCTTGAAAGGTGATGGACCTAGATGTCACATTTTGAACGTGACGACCTGATCCGTTGCGATTCAGCCTTTGAAATGTGTCGTCTGTGTATGTTGCGGTTTGAGAAGCGACCACCTGACCCATCACATTTCGGCTTCAGTGGATAGTTAGCATATTTCATGTTATGCGGTGGTTTTATAATAGTGTTTAATGTATTTTAAAGCATGAAAGTGGTGCATTGGCACATGCTGTGATTGAGAATGTCAGATTTGCATGATTGTGTGTACGTGGCAAGTTGGGTAGTACGACACCTTCTATGGTTACCTCTCGAGTCGGGTGCCCCAGGTTCTTTATGAGCTAGGCACGTGGTGCTATAGGTTTGTCCCAGTACGTGTTGGTACTGTCAAGGTCTGTGTCGTCTTCTTAGATGCCCTTACTCCTTTGTTTGAGTTGTATGTCTTGCTGAGGGAAAGACGACAATGGGATAGTGACTCATGTGTTGTGGTTGTGTTTAGTCGCTTGTACCGCACTCTTGGTTGGGGAACGAACACCAGTAGATGTACTGGTCCCCACCTAGTCCTGTTTTCCAGTGCCTCACTTTAGGGAGCTCGAGCTGGAGTCCTTAAAGGTGTCAGGCATGGAGCTGCAGTAGTGTGGTCTATAGTTGTGGTGTTGTTTGGTCTCCATAATTTGTTGACTTTGTTGAGGTGGAGCGGCAGCAGGACCTTTCGTTCTTGACTGCGAGGCTGAGAGGTAGACCTGTGTTGCTTGTCTGGGTTAGTTACTGGTGTCGCGAACCAGTCTTTTTGACTCGTGTTTGGTGTTACCCTTATTTAACTCGTACTTCTGAGTGTAGTTTGTCATTTATTTATGGAAGTTCAATCCATATTGGTAGTGTAGATTTGTTATTTAATTGCAATAGTAGTACCATGCTTAGATAGCTTGATTAATTCTTTAGATAAATGCTTTACTTATGATTTTATGTGGTTAATATTGTTGGCCTTTTGAGGGAGTTTCCCTACTGAGCCAGTGACTTGTGAGGCTCACTACTACTCCTTTCAGGTGATGGAGAGCTGGAGGGTTCTCGTCCTTCTTCTAGTTCGGAGCCGCATCATAGCGGATTTTGGTCTAATCCTCCATCAGTGTAATTTCCTTTTCTGTTGTGCCTCGGGATATGCCCTAAGTTGTAGTCCTTTGTACTTTGACTTTTGTTGAGACTTAGCTATGTAATTCTCATGTAAATATCAGTTGGATCGGCAATCTTATATATATTGAATATTTTCTTTTATATTTCCACAAACATGGGTGTTGATATCCCTTGCGAGGCATTGGCCTATTCGCACGAGGCGGAGTCAGATCAAGCTCGTTATTAGGTTAACGGGTTGGTACGATGAGGACCGCCACAGTTGGTATCTGTAGCACCCCGGAAAATTTAATAAGTAAAAATCTGAATAAATGGAAATAAATAATTTTCATAATATCAGATTATTTAAAACATACGTAACTCTATGGTAGGTGCTAAAACACATCGAAAAAATCCGTAAAAATTATAAATCAACCCCAAACATTTTTACTAAAAGTTTCACAAAGAAATTTGTGCCAAGAAAAATACGATTATCCAAGTTTAAAGTGTTTCACGACTTATTATCGTAATTCATGAATAAGTCGGAAAATCATTATCACACGTACTTGGATGAGTCAAAAAATTAAATAAAAATCATATACAAACTTCAAATAATATCTTCTAATGACCCATCAAGAAATTTGGGTCAATAACAATTATTTGGGATAGGTTTAAGACTTATTGTGACCGATTATCCAAAATAGGAAACAAGTCGGAAAATCGTTAATACAGAAATACGACACAATCATAAATTAAATAAAAATGTTGGAAAGACTTCTAACATTATATATTAATGACCCAATATCATAATTGGGCCAATGAATCACATATGGCCCAAAAATCAAATAAAGCTAGAAAATGTATGGAAATTCGTAACTCTAAATAGGCTGAAATTAGAAAGAGACAATTTGAGTTGAATTGGGATAGAAACATGCATTCTTGGCAACCCAAATTCATGCTTAACTAGCGTGGGAGGTTTCCTAAAGCCTCACACACTCTAATGGAGGAAGAAATCCTCAAATTAGGAAACTAACAAGCCAAAACTGCAACTCTTCTTTCCTAGTCACAATAGGACTCCTAAACACCATGATAGCTTAAATACTCTCCACCAAACCCTTGGGGATGAGTTTACATCTTATTGGGGTCATGTGGAGGAGTTCTTGGCAGCTGGGGGAGCAGGAGATCCCCACACCAAGCCGTTCTTCTTTCCCTTCTCGTCTGCTGCGACCTGCACAAACCGTCCACTTGAAGTCGACCAAAGATGAGTCAAACAATAACCAAATCTTGAAAGACCTATACCCCTGGAAAGAGGGTCAAGTCTACATTCTAACCCAAGTGGAATGCCCAAATTCCATGTAGTATACACGGAGTATTAAGCGTTTTCCTCCAAGTGGTCTGAACATGGGTTTTCTGGAAAAATGGGACTTCTTCAACCCAGAAGGTAGGTTTTCTCGGACCATACCTTAAAATATCATATACCAATGTGTAGAGCATCAAGTTAACTTTCGTTTCCCACTGGTTTCATTGAATTTCAATGAGTAGATTTTGAATTATAAGCATTTTTCCATAGTCGCGCATTGTTAGGGCTTTTCATGTTCTTTATATGTTGCATGTGATTCAAGACCAAATTAGAGCAAACCCACAACAGGAACATTTTTCTACTAGTTGTCCTAGTCATGTCTTGTGTTGAACATTTTGTCTAAATGTCAATAGTTAGAGAGTTATAAGCATGGTAAGAGGGTTACTGCATGATACTACGTTTTCAAGTTGCACTTGATTTTATGTTTGTGTTTGACTTGATTAAAGCCTGTCGAAACCATCCTTGTTTTCTAATTATGATTTACTGGAAGCACCCTTACATGTCTAGGTTGGTTTAAAACTAGTTTCATGATTTTTCATGCACTGTACAATTTGTTCTTAATTTTAGAACAACCCTATGTCAAAATAGGGAAAGTTTGGTCCGCAATCCAAAGCACTATCCTTTCTCTGTCGGATTCAGGCGTAGACCCTGTGAATGCGACGGCCCGATAGGCCGCGTTCTAAGGTCCTGTCGCGACAGCAAACCCATCGCGTTCTAAACGTGACGAGCACCCCGTCGCTATCTCTCTGCTTGTTCTGGCTGCCTTGTCGCGTTCTTCATATCCCCTTATCGCGTTCTAATCTGACCCCGTCGCGACCTTACAAGTGTCCGTTGCGATCTCAAGATTTTTACATGAAACCACTTATTTTCATTCAAATCTTACCACTATACTTGAGGTCTATTTAATATGATATAGGTCTGATCATTGCATGATGGTTATTTAATGGCATAAAAGTGGTAAACCCATTTAAAAAGCTTTAATTACACGATTACTATTCTAATTGCTTTTGTAATGACGTGATCATTCATGCTACTTATGATTTAATCTTCCTACTAGTCTACCATGTTTAAATGATAATTGTTATCTTAAAATCTTGCAAACCATGATTAGTAAGAGCGCATAGTTTTATTCCATGTCATATTGTTAAGTGTTTTCCGCGAGTTTAAAACCGATGGTTTGTGGATTGAGACACGCGTACATCACTACACACTTACACGTCTAGGCAGCCCTTTCTTGGGGATTTGGAAGCTCTCTACCGGTCATTCCGAATCGGTAGACTAGTGACCTTTTTTCTAAGGCCTCCGTAAATCTCCTCTGACCATGGATTCCCAAATGGCCGACGAGTTGGTTGTACCATTGAAGTTCCCTAGAGATAGCATGCACTTCCTTTCTCTTCTTGTTCTCGTGAGTGTGATTGACAATCTAGACTAAAGCCATTAATGTAAAGATTGAACTAAAATATAAATCGTACCGTTATGCTGCCGAATTTATCTCTTGACCATTGTTATCATGAAATCATGTTCAATTACTTATTACTAGTTCTCATCATCATCATGAACATGACATTACACATGCTTACTTATTGAAACTCTCATTAGCCATTATTAATGACTGTGGGTATCTACATTTAAAATTTAAGTGAGATGCTTACCGGGCACGACGAGTGTCCAAGGGCTCCGGTCTAGCCCCAATGACGGAGAGTCATAAATATACTGTTAACCATGGGGTATAATGATTACTGGCATTGCATTTGCGCTGGGAGTCGTGCGTGCGTGTTGAATGATAGATACAATAACCACATACACGTGTCCTGGTGTACATTCTTGATGGATCTTTTCTTGGTGTACATTAGTGTCTACGTGCCTGATTAGTGTTACATTATTGTGCTCGTGCGTGCTTGCTTGCTTGCGTGATATGGCCATCCTGCATTTATTGCAATTAGTGTTATCTTGCGTTCTTGAAAGCTATTGACATCAAGTGAAATCTTGTGTGCTCGTACAAAGTGATCTATTGCTAGTTCTATCTTGTTATATCCTTCTAGATCTTGTTCTATCATGATCACTCTATCTAGCTTGTCTATGTATCATGTTTTAATGAGTTTTATTCGCACATGCATATCATGACATTCATCGTGCTTACCTAGTTCTAAAATGTTAATCACTTATATCATTGCCCGCACATTGAGATATAAATCCTACTGGGCTAGTTTGCTCATCCCCTACTTTTAACTAATCTAGGTGAATATGAAGCTCAAGAGGAAGAGCAAGTCGAGGATGGAAATGCATCCGAGTGAAGAGCGTTCCAACTATGAGACTAGTTATAGTAGTTTGCTTTGAGTGTTAGACTCATGTAGTAGGAAGTGAGGAATAAGTGTACTTTTCCTTTTTTTATTGAGTCTTAGTCCTGTAATAGTTTACATTTGGAATACAATGAGTTGACATTTAAATACAAGATTAGTTGAGTTCAATATTAGGGCCCTATTATGATGATGTATGTTGTTATACATTTAGTGCGTGCTAGCTAGAGGCTTATTTGCCGACTGTTCACGTCTCGGGATATCGACTCAAATTATATTCCGCATTGTTAATATCCGCTGCGTAATTCTCGGGGCATGACAGTATCAAAACAAGGTTCTTGTAAATATGAAAGAACATGGAGATTTACATAGCCTAATCTCTACTTTAGTCCACTGCTGGTAGATGACCATGGTTTTGCATTGGTTTATTAGTATGTTGTGTGGCTTGGATTGTTGTATGTGCAGGAGTTGAAATGGCTGTCAGGAGAGATTAGGGAGGTGGTGGAGATGAGTCGGAAGAGACTACACATCAGCTGATTGAGAGATTATGGGAGAGTATTAAAGAGATACAGATGAGGTTAGATTAGTAGATTCTAGTTCAGCCGGTAGCAGTAGCACCTCAGGTTGTTGAGGAGGCGGTACCAGTACCAGTAGCACCTCAGGTTGTTGAGGAGGCGGTACCAGTACCAGTAGCACTAGCCCCGCCACCACTAGGAGTGAAGTTACCACCAGTTGTGCCAGTACCCCCTGTTGCACCGTTACGTCCAGCTAGTGTGGAGGAGTCTACTTTGTTAGTGGAGAGATTCTTTAGGTTGCAGCCACCTACATATACAGGAGGTCCAAACTCGAATATTGCGGAACACTGGGTGTACGAGATCAAGTGGTTTTTTGTCACTATGAGGTGTCCACAGGAGGACAGAGTTATTTTAGCTACATACCAGTTGCGAGGGTTTATGCAGGAGTGGTGGAGGCTGAAGATGCAGACAATGTTTATAGGTTGGACGGAGGACTCCATCACATGGCCAGAGTTTTTAGGGGTATTTAAGGATACCTTCTTTCTATTGGGCAGCATGCTACGAGGTAGGTGTACACGCCAGCGTCTCACCATAGGGTGACTTGAGTAGAGGCCAGGTTGGCCAAGTCATGCCTAGGTCCGGGTGTGGAGCTGCCTACAGGTGTTGTTGAGTTGTCTGGCAAGGGGACTGTACCTTGTGGTGGGTTAAAAGGAAGGATGGTATCCTTACACAACAACTCAAGTTTTGGCATAATGGCAATGCCTGAGATCCTATATACCTTGTATCAGAGCAGGTCGCGAGTTCGATTCCCAGGGGTGCGCTGAGGGGGAAATTGTTGGGTGGCATGCTGCAACGTAGGTGCGCACGCCAGTGTCTCACCCTGGGGCGACCTGAGAATGAGAGTGCGGCGGAGGCTTGGTTGGCCAAGTCGTGCCTAGGTCCAAGTGTGGACTTGCCTGCGGGTGTTGCTGAGTTGTCTAGCCGGGGGACTATACCCTGTGGTGGGTTAAAAGGAAGGATGGTATCCTTACACAACTACTCGAGTTTTGGCATAACGGGAATGCCTGAGATCCTATATACAAAATTGTTGTGCAATTATCTTTTACAAATGCTTTATAAATGTTTTTGCTTGTGACAAAATCCTTTAGTTATCTCCTAAACAAATTTATTTAATTATACCACACTTTAATTTGTATGAAAATTAATGGATAAAACAAAGGCATACATGTATTATACTATATAACCTTTTCAATCAGTTGGTGTCGACACACAGCCTGTGTCGACACTGTCAACATTCATTAAGAAAATTTTCTAAGTACACAATGTATACACTTATATATCATACTGACTATGACTCTTGTAAATTCAAAGTATAATACCACTCCGACTTCTAAAAAGTCGACGTGTGGTACCTACTCCAACTGCTCTACAGTCGAAGTCTTCTGTCCACATAGACTGCTAGTTTACTAAAACATCAATTGCTCTAGCACCTGAACATTGATTACCTTTTAAACATCAATTGTTGTTCATTTGAACAGTGACTGTCTCACACATCGATTGCTTTTCATTTGAACATCGACTGTCTCACACATCAATTGTGTTTCACTTGAACATCTATTGCTTCATAAACATCGATTACCTTTTCAACATCGATTGTCTCACACATCGATTGTGTTTCACTTAAAGATCAATTGCTTCATAAACATTGATTGTCTTTTCACTTAAACATCGATTACTATAGAACATCGATTGTCTCAAACATCGATTGTCTTTTACAACGATTACCTTAAATCAAACATCAGTTGCTTCTATATCTCACATCTATTACTGATATTTTGTTGATCTTACTCCGACTCCTTAGATGGTACTTAGATGTTTTAATGACTGTTATTATCCTTGCAAAAACTATTACTGAATTATTAGTATGATTAATGTTCTAATCATTATGAAATTACTTAATGAACAACAGATGAACACATGATGTACACTGTGACATTCTCTTTGTTATCTATATGATAATTTATCCAGTGTGATTTGTACTTCTCTATTCTTTTTGTTATCAAGTTGAAATGTTTTAGCAGGAAAATTTGACTCTAATGTATTCAAACTTAAAATCTCATTTCTATTATCTGAAACATGAAACATTTGTATATCTGCTCTCTCAGTCACTATCAAACATATAGTTAGTACTTTGCATGACAGATGGTCTGCAATTTTGAGGAAAAGCTTTTTGCATGACATATATAGCGCATGTATGTCTTTAAATGCATTATACATCTGTCTGTCTGAAATCCTTTCTATTTTATATATATTTTGGTATCTCACCTACCTCTGAAAGATTGGAGGTATCTATGTTTTTCTCTTGACCATAATATACTGAGCTACCTATAGAAGCATGCTAGTTATCTTTCAGTCATGGGCATGGAGCTTGCAGACATTTATTGAAGTTATCAAATGGAGCCATGAAGCTATTTGCATAGCCTGAAGTCGTTGAGACTCAAGGGCTGAAGATTTGTTCTCAGAAGTCTCCATGTCTCAAGACCCAACATTCAAATTCAAACAACTATTTTCAAACGATTGCTTTTAAACAGGAAATAAAAGATTGAAGCATATATATGAAGCTAAAGTTTTGAAAGATAGATACACTACCAACAATACAACAACAGACACTGAGTGAAACATACTAGTGTATGAGCATACACGACCACATTCTACACTCAGAAAGAAAAGAGAAGCGTACAAGATCTCAAGAGATCCATATGTTCAAGCTTTGACTTCCAAGCTCTATTGCATTCAAAAGTTTTCTTTTGGATGGCATTCTTCTATTTTAGATCTTCTCAGTCCACCCTCACAGTCAGAAAGAGTTAGAGTAGTCTTTCTTATTTGTACAACTCTTTCTGATCGTCTGTGTTTTCTCATCCTTCAGAGTAGACACACCAATGTTAATTTTTGTGTTGTAACCAGTATGGGGTCTGTTCCCTATAGTGCTCCTCTGTCAAGGGAATATCTACGGTTGTAGGTGGTTGTAATACCCACTGTAAATGGAAGACTTGCTTGGGTGCAAGTGGGTTGTAATACCTCTCATGTTGAGAGAAGACCAAGTGTTCTTGGTAGTTAGTGAAAATCCCAAGGGGTTCTTGGGGACTAGATGTAGGACTCGTGATTGATAGGAGGTCTGAATCAAGATAAATCCTTTGTGCACTTGTTTGATTGTTTCCGCCAAGATCTCACTTGTTTCACACACACCACACTAAGTACTAACGATATATCTAGTGTGATTTATTTTCAGATAAATTTTAACGGTGCGAGAATGATGAACAGTCCATCCCCTCGTAATTTTAAATACATTATATACTTATTTTGGTGATAAACAAAACTTTGTCAAAAGTTTTCTAACTACATTTCATTTAGCCTTAAGCACAGGAATTCTTCAAAGAAAATCTAGCACTTATGGTAAGTACATATATGCATTGATTCCAGTAAAGATGTAACGACTTCTTTGTAAGTTCTAAAGTTCAAACAAGTCAATGTTATAACGATTTCATAAGTCATCGTAACGATTTCTTTAGAAAGCGTAACGACTTTCCAGTCATAACGACTTCATAAGTCATCGTAACGATTTCTTTAGAACTCGTAACGATTTGCTCGTCATAACGATTTCTTTAGAAAGCGTAACGACTTGCCAGTCATAACGATTTCATAAGTCATTGTAACGATTTCTTTAGAACTCGTAACGACTTGCTCGTCATAATGATTTCTTTAGAAAGCGTAACGACTTGCCAGTCATAACGATTTCATAAGTCATCGTAACGATTTCTTTAGAACTCGTAACGACTTACTCGTCATAACGATTTCTTTAGAAAGCGTAACGACTTGCCAGTCATAACGACTTCATAAGTCATCGTAACGATTTCTTTAGAACTCGTAACGACTTGCTCGTCATAACGATTTCTTTAGAAAGCGTAACGACTTGCCAGTCATAACGATTTCATAAGTCATCGTAACGATTTCTTTAGAACTCGTAACGACTTGCTCGTCATAACGATTTCTTTAGAAAGCGTAACGACTTGCCAGTCATAACGACTTCATAAGTCATCGTAATGACTCCTTTAGAACTCGTAACGACTTGCCAGTCATAACGATTTCATAAGTCATAGTAACGATTTCTTTAGAACTCGTAATGACTTGCTCGTTATAATGATTTCTTTAGAAAGCGTAACGACATGCCTGTCGCAACGACTTTATAAGTTATCGTAACGATTTCCTTAGAAAGCACAACGACTTGCTTGTGGTAACGATTTCATAAGCTACCGTAACGACTTCTTTAGAACTCACAACTATTTGCTTTCCGTAACGACTTCTTTAGAACTCACAACGATTTGCTTACCGTAACGACTTCTTTAGAACTTGCAACGACTTGCCTGTCATAACGATTTCGTAGGTTATCATAACGACTTCTTCTGAATCTATAACGATGTGTTATGATTCATAACCACTCTCCTAGACTATCATGATCTCATAACGATTTCATAAGTCATGTTTCCATCAAATATATGTTTTCTTTGATTTGAAATATGTTGAATAGTCAAAGTCGTATCTCACCTGTTTGACTGCTATGCATTTAATGAAGACTGAACGTATCTCTGCATGCACGCAGAACATATCTTCCATTATCGTGTATTCTCTGCATGTATCCTTTTAGAACGATAAATTGTCACTACTATATCTGTGTTTACTTGCTCTAACGTTGACTGACATTTAGAGATAGGGTTAGCTGTCTACCATTAAAGCTCAACTTTTAGAACCTTGAAGTTGTACCATCTTACAACGTTGGACATAGAAAGAACTACAAGTCACCTCAGAAGATCTCATCACTTTGCGTGCTCTAAAGACTAAAAGACTGTTGACTGGAAGCTTCCATAAATCATTCAGTCTAACGTTCACCAAAGCTGTGAGACAACAGCTATCTTATCGTCTACATTCATGATGAAGATATATATATATATATATACTATATATATATATATATATATATATATATATATATATATAGACAAGACAAAAGATTTGAATATAGAGATATATAGCGATCAAGAAAGAAAAACAACTCTGCAGTCTTTCAAGTCTTCACAAGAATTCTAGAGCCAGCTTTGTCATTCCATTCGGCCTTGGATCTTAGCTCCCTGTGTTGTGAGAAAATTCAGAAGAGAGCTAGAATAGTTCTGAGAGAGAGCACCTGTGTAGATCTTTAACTCTCAGTGCTTGTAGCTTCAGATCGTGCTCTGTTAAGCTTGATCTAGGGGCTAGTCAATCCTTTTTTAGATTCCTTGTTTGTTTCCCTTCGGGTGTGAAGGAAGACCTGGTGGTTTCCAGGGTGGTGTGTTTTTCTTTTCCTTCAGGAGTGAAGGAAGACCTGGTGGTACCAGGGTTTGTGTTCCCTTCGAGTGTGAAGGAAGACCAGCTGAGCTGGGTGGTTGTTTCGTCCATAGGGGGACTGTACCCTAGATAGTGGAATCCTGAGGTTTGCTCAGGAATTGGAAGTAGGACTCCTAAGGAGAGGAGATCCGAACCAGGATAAATCTGTGTGTTGTGTGATTGTTCTTTTTACTAACCATTACTAATCTCTTCCAAGAACGTTTTTGTGTTTGTTTATGTTCAGGTTTTAACTATGTAAATATTTTTTTAAGACCCATTCACCCCCCCCCCCCCTTTGGGTTTGCCAACCGGGCAACAAGTGGTATCAGATCGAGTCTCTTCGATAAGAACAAGATCCAACGATCTGAAGAGTAAAGATCATGGCAGCCCAAGGTCACAACGAAGGTCAGTCAGTCAACAGACCTCCCTTGTTCAATGGTGAAGATTATTCCTATTGGAAGATAAGAATGGAGTACTTCCTGCAAGGACATGATTATCAAATTTGGTCGATAATAGAAGAAGGAGATCTTCTGGTAACAAATGAAAAAGCTCAATGGACAGATGAAGACAAGAAAAAAATTTCTCTAAACTGTAAAGCCAAGAGCATGCTGTGTTGTGCGCTAAGTAAGAAAGAATTCAACAGAGTTTCAGCCTGCAAATCCGCGATGGAAATGTGGGAAAAGATCAGAATCACTTATGAAGGCACAGATAAGGTCAAGGAGACAAGAATAGATATTCTTGTAACTCAATATGAGCGATTTCAAATGCAGTCAAGTGAATCCATAACCCAAATGTTCAGTAGATTCACAGACATCACTAATGGGTTAGCTGGATTAGGAAAAACCTATGAAATGGGAGATATGGTCAGGAAAATTCTTAGATCCTTGCCATCCTCATAGACTCCAAAAGTAACGGCCATTGAGGAAGCCAATGATCTGAAGAGAATGTCTCTAGAAAAGCTAGTTGGGTCACTCATGGCCCATGAGATAAACATGGAGGGATTAGGAGATCCTCCAGTAGAAAGAAGCAGTCCAATGTGCTCAAAGCTGATGAGGACTCATCTGAAGAATCTTTGGATAACAGTGAGGACAGCAAAGACAGTGATGAAGAAGCTATGCTGTCAAGAAGATTGCAAAGGATCTTGGCCAAGAAGAAAAAGTTCCAGTCCGGTAGAAGGTATTTCAAGAAAAACAAAGATTTCAAGAGACCAGACGGAAAAGATCAGAAAAAAATGAGCCACTCTGCTACGAGTGCAAAAAGCCAGGACACATGAAGGCTGAGTGTCAAAGCTCAAGAAGCCATAGTTTAGAAAGAAGGATAACTCTAAAAAGTTCAGAAGGTACAAGAAGAAGCCATGGCAGCTGCATGGGAAAACAGCAGTGACTCAGACAGTGAGTCAAGCTGCAGCAGTGATGAAGAAAAAGCCAACCTGGCTTTTATGGCAAATACCGAGGATAAGATAACTTCTGATTCCTCTTTTGATTCCTGTAATGATTCAGATTCAGATAACATAGAAGAAGCTTTTAATGAACTATATGACAAATACAGAAATGTATGCAAACTATTAAAAGCTTGTAAGAAGAATAATACCTGTCTTGAAAATACTAACTCGGATCTAAAAACTGAAAATGAGGAACTAGAAAATCAAATAACTAAACTTAAAAGGAGAAATGAACTGGTTTGTGAAGACTTAAAAGCCAAGAATGAACAAATAACAAAATTGGAAAAACAGGAAAGTACAGATGAATTAAGAAGAGAAATTAATAACTTAAATAAAGAAAATGATAAACTATCAAGGACATTAGAGAAATTTACTATTGGTAAAAACTCACTAATATTAAAAGGCGCTAGAAGATCAGGTAAGAAGAAAAATGGATTAGGATATACACCCCTAGATAATGAAGAAATCATAATTTATCCTAAAACATATCCAACACCAAAATTTGTACCTGAACAAGAGATCGCATACAAAGCTGATTTCAAATATATTGAAAAAGTAACTAAGTTATCCTATTGTAGTCATTGCAATAAGTTAGGACATATTATAACTACATGCCCAACAAGACATAAAAATAGATAATAAAAGGCAAAATCAATGATACTAACCATCAGGACCCAAAAGAATTTGGGTACCTAAAGCTTGATGTTTTTATTTCAGGTTACCCTAGAGCATCCAATTGATACTTGGATAGTGGATGCTCAAGACACATGTCAGGCAACCAGAAGTTATTCTCCCACCTTCAAGCTGAAGAAGGGACAGTCACCTATGGAGATAATGGAAAGGCATAGTAGTAGGCAGCGGGTCTGTGAACAATAAAGGAAAAGCAGTCATTGAAGATGTATTATTGGTCAAAGGATTGAAGCACAATCTAATTAGCATTAGTCAGCTATGCGACAAAGGACATCAAATCAAGTTTCAAGAGTCTAAGTGTAGCATACTGAAGGATGGAGAAATCATCTTTGAAGCTAATAGAGAAAAGAATTTATATGTACTCTACCTTGAAGAACTTAAAGAGCAAAACGTCTGTCTGGCAGCCAGTAAAGTCAAGTCTACTGAATTGTGGCACAGACGTCTTGGACATTGCAGCATAGATGGCATAAGAAAACTATTGAAGAAAAATCTTGTGGAAGGTCTGCCAAAAGTCAGTGGAAAATTGGAAGGTATTTGTAAACCTTGTGCTAAAGGAAAGCATACCAAGAGTTCCTTCAAGTCAAAAACCGTGGTAACCACCTCAAAACCCTTAGAGCTCCTACATATGGATCTATTTGGGCCAATGAGGACTACCAGTCTTGGAGGAAAGAACTTTGGATTTGTCATAGTTGATGACTATTCAAGATTTACATGGGTTTCATTCCTAGAGCATAAATATGACACTTTCGATAACTTTGTCAACTTGTTCAAGAATGTTCAGAAAGATCAAAAGTTCAGCATTGTGTCTATCCGATCAGATCATGGTGGTGAGTTTCAGAATGAAAAGTTTGCTAGATTCTGTGAGAGTCAAGGAATTGAGCACATCTTCTCAGCGCCAAGAACACCACAGCAAAATGGCATTGCCGAGAGAAAGAATAGAACCCTACTAGATATGGCAAGAACTATGCTCTCAGAATATGATCTGCCAAGATTTTTGGGCTGAAGCAGTTAACACAGCAAGCTATATTGTCAACCGAGCAATGATCAGACCAATCCTTAAGAAGACCTCTTATGAACTGTTCAAAGGGAAAAAGCCACAGATTAGTCATCTCAGAACCTTGGATGTCCATGCTTCATTCACAACAATGGAAAAAGGGACATTGGTAAGTTGGATGCCAAATCAGATGAAGGCATCTTCATGGGTACAATTCTAAACCCAAAGGCTATAGAGTGTTTAATAAACATACCTTATTGATTGAACAGTCTGTGCACATTATCTTTGATGAAACTAACCCTTCCTTGAGAAAGGAAGCAGATAGTGATAATGATGATGTAGATGAATTGTCCAAGAAACTAAAAGACACATCAATCGAGGACAAGGATGATCCGCCTCTGAAAGAATTACAACAAGAAGAAATTTCTCATGAAACTCTTCCAAAGGAATGGAGATACAAGAAAGATCACCCACCTGAAAACATCATTGGTGATCCATCTGTAGGGGTAAGAACAAGAGGTAATATGATCCCTTGTGATTACCTTGCATTTGTATCTCAAATAGAGCCTAAGACAGTCAATGAAGCACTTACTGATGAATCTTGGATAATGGTCATGCAAGATGAACTAAATCAGTTCAAGAGAAACCAAGTATGGTCACTTGTTCCTAGACCGTCATATCATCCAGTTATTGGCACCAAATGGGTGTTCAGAAATAAACTAGATGAATCTGGTGCAATCTTAAGAAACAAGGCTAGACTGGTAGCTCAAGGCTATTCTCAAGAGGAAGGCATAGATTTTGATGAAACCTATGCACCTGTAGCTAGACTTGAGCCATTAGAATATTATTAGCTTACGCATCTGCTCTAGATTTAAAATTATTTCAAATGGATGTTAATCTGCCTTTTTAAATGGTTTTATAAAAGAAGAAGTTTATGTGGAACAACCGTCGGGTTTTGATGATATAGACTTTCCGAATCATGTTTTTAAATTACATAAGGCTTTGTATGGTTTAAAGCAAGCACCTAAGCCTGGTATGAGAGGCTTAGCTCTTTTCTCTTAAAACATGATTTCAGTAGAGGTCAAGTAGATAACACTCTTTTTATAAAAACAAAAGTTAAACACATATTGTTGGTTCAAATTTATGTGGATGACATCATCTTTGGATCTACTGATGAATCCATGTGCAAGTATTTTGAAAAGTTAATGCAGGAGAATTTGAGATGAGTATGATGGGGGAGCTCAACTACTTCCTTGGACTTCAAATCAAACAAGGAAAGGAAGGAACTCACATCTGTCAAGCAAAGTACACCAAAGAACTGTTGAAGAAGTTGGATTTGATAACGCCAAGCCACTTTCAACACCAATGAGTACATCAACCAGGATGGACAGTGACAAGGATGGTAAGAAAGTAGATCAAAAGATCTACAGAGGTATGATAGGTTCATTACTTTATTTAACCGCCGGTAGACCTGACATATTATTCAGTGTATGCATGTGTGCTAGATATCAAGCAGATCCTAGAGAGTCACATTTAATTTCTGTAAAAAGAATTTTTCGTTATTTAGCCAGAACTCATGATTTAGGTTTATGGTATCCAAACTCTTGTGATGTAAATTTAGTAGGATATTCTGATGCTGACTATGCTGGATGTAAGGTAGATAGAAAGAGCACCAGTGGTTGTTGTCAGTTTCTTGCAGGGTGTTTAGTATCATGGTGCTCAAAGAAACTAAATTCAGTAGCACTGTCTACAACTGAGGCTGAGTATGTAGCTTCTGAAAGTTGTTGTACACAACTCTTATGGATAAAGAAACAACTTGAAGATTTTGGACTCAAAATCAAGTCAATTCCACTGCTATGCGGCAACACCAGTGCTATCAACCTCACCAAAAATCCAATTCAGCATTCCAGGACCAAACACATTGAGGTTAGAGACCATTTTATTCGTGATCATGTAGCTAATGGCAATATTGAAATATCCTTTAATGATACAAATAATCAGTTAGCAAACAATATCACAAAGGCCCTACCTGAAGAGAGATTTACATCTCTTAGAAGGGAGTTAGGCATGTGTATTTTGTGAAAAGATCTTCTTTTAAAACTGATATAAAGAATTTCAGAATTTAAATAAGTTCTCTCTCTCTCTTTTGTAAAGTGAAAAGACTTCGAATACCTCTATTTAAGCGCTCCTTCCATTTAAGCTAAAGTCGTTCGAGGCGGTCAACCTCGTTTGTCGTTTTCTATCGCCTCACCTTTTGAAGCATTTATTTTTTCCTTAAATCGATGCGATAACGATTCCTCTTCTTTGTTCACCTCTTTTCCCTCTTTCGTCCCGTCGTATGAGCCGATGCCCTAGCGACTCTCACCTCCATCCTCTGCAAGTCTGAAGCCTTCTTCCCCTTCCCGCGAAATTTCTTGAGGGTTCTTTCTCGTCTCCTTCCTCCACAACCCTTCAGAATTTTTCCCACCTGAATCCATGGCCGCACCAGCTATCGCCGACAGTTTGGGTGGTTACAGCGCCGAATTTCTCACTCCTGAGCAGCAGGAGCGTTTCACCTTTGTGAAGACGAAGCTCTGTGGTCATAAAGAAGTAGACATTGCAGATCCGAAGAAGAATGGAATGAGCAGCATAGTCAAAAAGATCAACTAGATGCAGTGGAAGGGCGTTACCACCTACTCAGAGGTTAGTTATCCGGACTTGGTAAAGGCATTCTACGTTTGCTTAAGAACAGAGGCAGATGGGTCCCTTGTCTCTTCGGTAAAGGGCACCCTGATCAAAATAGACCCTGAGCTCCTAAGAATGTTGTTTGAGGTGAAAACATCAGGCTATAGTGGGGGTTCACACTGAGGACGCTCAAGAGAAGGTTTGGGAATTGTAGGGCCGGGCTTCAAATTAAGGGAAGGCAAACTTGATATAAATCAGCTGAATGCCTTCAATCGCCTCCTTCACTTCATTGTTTGTCAGATTTTGGTTCCCAGAAGTGCAACCTTCTCATCTTGCACTAAGGCCGATTCTGACCTAATGTTCTGGGCCATTCAAAATAAGGAGATCAATGTGGCCGCAGTAATAATGGAAAGAATGAAATTTGCCAGAGAACAAATTTGGGACACCAAGAGCAAGCTGAATGTGTCACTGCCCTATGCCCATTTACTTACCAAGATTTTCAAACACTTCGTTGTTGATCTCTCTGGGGCAGTTGTAGAGAAAATGGGCCAAGCTATCAGGTCCAGAAATTTGAAGAAGAGTGGCTTCTCTGTAGTTAATGAGGTCTGGTCCAAGGCCTCAGTTGCTGAAGGCGAAGTTTACATTGGCGATGCTTCAAGTGCTCACCCTCAGATGGAATCAGCTGTTGAGATGTCAGAATTGCCAATGGAATCTGTTTCTGTTCCAACCTTTGTAGCACAAGAGCAGGCAGGGCCATCTATGGCCGAAAATCAGTCAAAGGTTACAGCAGAAGAAGAAGGAGAAAGGATGTCAGCAGCAGCTCTAGAAATTCCAGAAGTGCCAGCTGGAGTTTTTGCTGAAAGGAGAATTGAGGATATTCTCCCAGAAGATATTATGCCAGTTACAGAGGAGACTGTGGCATCAGGCCACATTGTTGAAGAGGTTCCACTAGAGGAAGAGCACCCAATTCCTCAGGGTGACTCTGTGATGATGGATGCTCCTTGTCAGGGGGAGTTAGTACCAGTTGAAGAAGATTCTCCTATTGAGGGGGAGCAATTACAAGAAAAACCAGTAGAAGCACCTCCAACCAGTGGCGATCAGGAGGAAATGCACAGAGTTTCTCCAAACTTAGATGACAGAGAAGGGGAGACAGCTAGCTCCTCAAGTTCTGATGAAGATGATGATCAACCTCCTCCAGCCAAAGAGAGCAAGAAGAAGGACAAAGAGACTGCACCTGAAGTACCTCTCTTAGCTGTCACACCTTTTGAAAGGCAGGTCAAACAGACAAATATTCATTAACTTGAAACCTGTGATTGAGAGGCTGGATGTGCAAGGTGAACTGCTATGTACACTCCAATCAGAATGTGAAAGGCTAAACTCCTTAGAATGGTCCGAATTGTATTCGTTGTCTGCTCAGCAGTTAGTTCATCTCAATGCTGCTTAGGCCAGGGAAGGAAAAGCCCCTGTCTCTCTTGCCACCTTCTTGGACATGAACTCCATCCATCTTGTACTTGATCCCTACAAACTATGGGCTGAAAGATACTAGGTGTTTGTAGCTCTACGCCAAGTCCTCAAGGAGAAACAGATTTTCTACCCTGTTACCATGGATCAATTCCTTGCCTGTGCAAGCTTTGGAAAAACCTCCTTCATCCGGTGCTCCATGGATGCTGATGAGTATGCTAACTTTCTCTCCAAGCAGCGCACCATCTACCTGTCTCCGATGGCTTCTACTATGGGACCAACTTTCATTATTTTTGATGGAGCTTTTAGGCAATTTTTTGATCGGCAGGAAGAGCAGGCCTCGGAAGCCATTTCTCATTTTGCCTCTCTTCTCTCTCCTGCATATTATTTGCCTGTACCTCCTCAAGCTTAATGAAAAGATTGTGTTCCTTCTCCTCATTGTCTCTTATTCTTTGTCTTAGTCCTAATTCTTTTTGCTTAATGACAAAAAGAGGGAGAAAATACTTACATATGTATGAAACATCTTTGAAACATATTTTCAGTACTTTTACTTTTATTTCTGCTTACTGTTATGTATTGTTAAAATATTGATTAAGTTTTGTCATCACCAAAAAGGGGGAGATTGATGAACAGTCCATCCCCTCGTAATTTTAAATCCATTACATACTTATTTTGGTGATAAACAAAACTCTGTCAAAAGTTTTCTAACTACATTTCATTTAGCCTTAAGCATATGAATTCTTCAAAGAAAATCAAGCACTTATGGTAAGTACATATATGCATTGATTCCAGTAAAGAAAGATGTAACGACTTCTTTGTAAGTTCTAAAGTTCAAACAAGTCGTTGTTATAACGATTTCAAAAGTCATCGTAACGATTTCTTTAGAAAGCGTAACGGCTTGCCAGTCATAACGACTTCATAAGTCATCATAACGATTTCTTTAGAACTCGTAACGACTTGCTAGTCATAACGATTTCTTTAGAAAGCGTAACGACTTGCCAGTCATAACGATTTCATAAGTCATCGTAATGATTTCTTTAGAACTCGTAACGACATGCTCGTCATAACGATTTCTTTAGAAAGCGTAACGACTTGCCAGTCATAACGATTTCATAAGTCATCGTAACGATTTCTTTAGAACTCGTAACGACTTACTCGTCATAACGATTTCTTTAGAAAGTGTAACGACTTGCCAGTCATAACGACTTCATAAGTCATCGTAACGATTACTTTAGAACTCGTAACGACTTACTCGTCATAACGATTTCTTTAGAAAGTGTAACGACTTGCCAGTCATAACTACTTCATAAGTCATCGTAACGATTTCTTTAGAACTCGTAACGACTTCCTCGTCATAATGATTTCTTTAGAAAGCGTAACGACTTGCCAGTCATAACGATTTCATAAGTCATCGTAACGATTTCTTTAGAACTCGTAACGACTTGCTCGTCATAACGATTTCTTTAGAAAGCGTAACGACTTGCCAGTCATAACGACTTCATAAGTCATCGTAACGACTCCTTTAGAACTCGTAATGACATGCTCGTCATAACGATTTCTTTAGAAAGTGTAACGACTTGCCAGTCATAACGATTTCATAAGTCATCGTAACGATTTCTTTAGAACTCGTAACGACTTACTCGTCATAACGATTTCTTTAGAAAGTGTAACGACTTGCCAGTCATAACGACTTCATAAGTCATCGTAACGATTTCTTTAGAACTCGTAACGACTTGCTCGTCATAATGATTTCTTAGAAAGCGTAACGACTTGCCAGTCATAACGATTTCATAAGTCATCGTAACGATTTCTTTAGAACTCGTAACGACTTGCTCGTCATAACGATTTCTTTAGAAAGCGTAACGACTTGCCAGTCATAACGACTTCATAAGTCATCGTAACGACTCCTTTAGAACTCGTAACGACTTGCCAGTCATAACGATTTCATAAGTCATCGTAACGATTTCTTTAGAACTCGTAACGACTTGCTCGTCATAACGATTTCTTTATAAAGCGTAACGACTTGCCTGTCGTAACGACTTTGTAAGTTATCGTAACGATTTCCTTAGAAAGCGGAACGACTTGCTTGTGGTAACGATTTCATAAGCTACCGTAACGACTTCTTTAGAACACACAATGATTTGCCTTCCATAACGACTTCTTTAGAACTCACAACGATTTGCTTACCGTAACGACTTCTTTAGAACTCGCAATGACTTACCTGTCATAACGATTTCGTAAGTTATCATAACAACTTCTTCTGAATCTATAACGATGTGTTATGATTCATAACGACTCTCTTAGACTATCATGATCTCATAACGATTTCATAAGTCATGTTTCCATCAAATATATGTTTTCTTTGATTTGAAATACGTCGAATAGTCAAAGTCGTATCTCACCTGTTTGACTGCTATGCATTTAATGAAGACTGAACGTATCTCTGCATGCACGCAGAACATATCTTCCATTACCGTGTATTCTCTGCATGTATCTTTTTAGAACGATAAATTGTCACTACTATATCTATGTTTACTTGCTCTAACGTTGAATGACATCTGGAGATAGTGTTAGTTGTCTACCATTAAAGCTCAACTTTTGTAGAACCTTGAAGTTGTACCATCTTACAACGTTGGACATAGAAAGAACTACAAGTCACCTCAGAAGATCTCATCACTTTGCGTGCTCTAAAGACCAAAAGACTGTTGACTGGAAGCTTCCATAAATCCTTCAGTCTAACGTTCACCAAAGCTGTGAGACAACGGCTATCTCATCGTCTACATTCATGATGAAGATATATATATATATATATATATATATATATATATATATATATATATATATATATATATATATATATATATATATATATATATACAAGACAAAAGATTTGAATATAGAGATATATAGCGATCAAGAAAGAAAAACAACTCTGCAGTATTTCAAGTCTTCACAAGAATTCTAGAGCCAGCTTTGTCATTCCATTTCGCCTTGGCTCTTAGGTCCCTGTGTTGTGAGAAAATTCAGAAGAGAGCTAGAATAGTTCTGAGAGAGAGCACCTGTGTAGATCTTTAACTCTCAGTGCTTGTAGCTTCAGATCGTGCTCTGTTAAGCTTGATCTATGGTCTAGTCAATCGTTTTTTAGATTCCCTTGTTTGTTTCCCTTCGGGTGTGAAGGAAGACCTGGTGGTTTCCAGGGTGGTGTGTTTTTCTTTCCCTTCAGGAGTGAAGGAAGACCTGGTGGTACCAGGGTGTTGTGTTCCCTTCGAGTGTGAAGGAAGACCAGCTAAGCTGGGTGGTTGTTTCATCCATAGGGGGACTGTACCCTAGATAGTGAATCCTGAGGTTTGCTCAGGGACTGGACGTAGGACTCCTAAGGAGAGGAGATCCGAACCAGGATAAATCTGTGTGTTGTGTGATTGTCTTCTTTGTGTGATTGTTCTTTTTACTAACCATTACTAATCTCTTCCAAGAACGTTTTTGTGTTTGTTTAAGTTCAGGTTTTAACTAAGTAAATATTTTTTTAAGACCCATTCACCCCCCCCCCCCACTCTGGGTTCACCAACCAGGCAATAGAGAAGTCTTATTCACCCCCCTTTAGGACATCTAAAGCTCCATCTCGATCCAACTAGTGGTATAAGATCCAAGCTCTTTTATTCATATGATACCAACAAGTGGTATCAGTGAGAGCTCTTCTTCTTAGGAGAATCGAAAGATTTGAGAAGAGATGGTAGCTGAAGCTCACAACTATGAATGACAGTTTGTCACAAGACCACCATTCTTCGATGGAGAAGATCACCATTACTAGAAGATGAGAATGGAGTGCTTCATTTGAGGTATAGACTTTGATCTATGGCAGGTAATAGAGCAAGGTGATTATACTATAATTGCTGATGGTACTTCTACTTTATCAATAGCTGATAAAAGAAATATATCTCTAAATTATAAGGCTAAAAACTATTAATGTTATGCATTATCTAAAAAGGAATTTAATAGATCATCCGCATGTAAAATTGCTGAGGAAATGTGGGATAAACTAAAAGTAACATATGAAGGAACATATAAAGTTAAACAAATTAGAATAGACATTCTTGCGTCTCAGTATGAATAGTTTAAAAAGATACTTAATGAAAACATTACTCAAATGTATAATAGATTCAATAATATAACAGTTGGTTTAAGCTCACTTGATAAAAAGCTTACTAATGAAAAAACAATCAGAAAATTCCTGTAACGACTTGGAATTTTTTTAATAAAAAAAAACTAAATAAATATAGTAAGTTTGTGAAGAGGTCTGATTAAATGCGCACTAAATGACAGAGTAATGGATAAAACAGTCAGTAATCATTATGGGCTGGTTAGTAATCGATGTCCAAGGTAATTGATGTTCAAGGTAATCAATGTTCAAGGTAATCGAAGTTTAAAGGTAATCAATGTTAGTTAATAATTGATGGTAAAGGATAATCGATGTTGAACAGTAATTGATGTATCAAATCGACTGGCCCAGATATAACATTGTTAGCTAAAGTTGGACTATGGATATGACAAAGTTAGCTTTGTATATGACAAACTTAAGCTTCGCCTGATCAAGACCAAAACATACTAGACTTCATATATGACGAAGTAGACTTCGGATATGACAAAGTTAGCTTCGTACATGATGAAGTTAAGCTTCGACTGTTCAATACCAAAATGAAGTAGACTTCATATATGACGAACTAGACTTCAGATATGACAAAGTTAGCTTCGTGTATGACGAAGTTAAGCTTCGAGTGTTCAAGACAAAAATGAAGTAGACTTTGTATATGACGAAGTGGACTTCGAATATGACGAAGTTAGCTTCGTATATGATGAAGTTAAGCTTCAACCGATCAAGACCAAAGTGAAGTAGACTTCGTATATGATGAAGTGGACTTCAGATATGACGAAGTTAGCTTTATATATGACAAAGTTAAGCTTCGAATGTTCAAGAACAAAGTGAAGTAGACTTCATATATGGCGAAGTGGACTTCGAATATGACGAAGTTAGCTTCATATATGTCGAAGTTAAGCTTCGATCGATCAAGACCAAAATTAGTAGACTTCATATATGACAAAGTGGACTTTAGATATGACGAAGTTAGCTTCGTATATGATCAAGTTAAGCATCGACTGATCAACACTAAAATGAAGTGGACTTTGGATATGATGAAGATAGCTTCGTATATGACGAAGTTAGCTTCGACTGTCCACGAATAAATCGTGTATGACTTTGTATATGATGAAGTTACCGGTTATCTTTTAGACTATAAAACAAGTGTTAACTATATATCTGATAATGAAAAGGAAAAGTACGGACCATAGAAACGTGACTAAATGTAATAGTGGATTTCGAACCTGATCCCTGGAACTAAAACAAATAGGAAGACCTGTTATGGAAACGATTCTTGTGGATGTTCTGGAACCAAATAGGACTTCTACCAAGAGTTAGGCGACTGCAAACCCAGAGATTTATCCATCAATATACTTCCATTTTAATCCAAATTTGTGCCCTTCAAGAGAGAGCTTCTAAAGCTTTCCCACTCCTATTGAGATGGGAATCCACTAGGCATGGAAGGGATCAAGTTAAAAACTGCAACTCCACTTTCCAGTTATGATAGGACTCCTGACAACTCTAAATCTATAAATACTCATCATAAGACCTTGGAGGCGAGTTACTAACTTGCTAAAGGACTTGCAAAAGAATACCTAGAGAAGTAGGACATCACCCGATTGGAGCTTTCTTTCCCAGACCCCGTTCTGCTTCGTCATGTAGAAGATTTTCTTAGGAATGTCGAAAGGTAGGCAATCTCTCAAGCACAAACCTAAATAATCTCATTCATACACAGTCTAGGAAACAAGTAGCCCAAGCCCATGTTTGTCTCAGATTTTATCTCTCAAGTTGTGAGATTTTCATGTTCAAGGTTCTATTATTTCACGTACTCATGACCTTTTGATTGCTCTTATTCTTCGTGAAATTCTTGTCAATACCTTGATTTCTTTCGAGTATACCTTGTTAGGAGTTGATTAGCTGTTCCCATATGTTACATGTCGTATACATAGAGACATAAGTGTTTCCTCTAGCCTTAAAACCCAGATTTCTAAACTGTCCGGCTTGATATCATGATGAGTCTATCTTTAAGTTCTTGTAAAGACTGTAACAATATTAGGTAATTTTATGGTTAAAAGTATGTTAATTTTTCTATTCATGGAAGATGTGCACGATCTATTCCACTGTCTTGGATTCTTCTTCAGATGCACACACCAACCATAAGAAAAGGAATCCAAACTTTCTGCCAGTACTGACTGTGTTGTGTAATAGATACTATCGTTGGTATTACTTATTGGTTTATATGCCTAACCTGTTGTTTCTATTTAGATCTCTTTATAAACACATCTATTCAAGTTTTTCTTTATGCTCTCATCTGCCCTTGATACTTTATTCGCTATTGACTGATTGTCTAAAGATAATATACATGACTAATGCTAGGTAATATTATAAGCGGCCCAGTCTGGTCCTGGGAGGTGCGCCCAAAAGTGCTAGTGCACGTGGGAGTTTATTGAGCAGAGTGCTTGGCATTACACTCAAGTGCTAGTTATCTCGATAATCTAAAAGATAATCAAAAGTGCTATCTTGACTAGTGTGCTACCGTAACGTGCTATCTCGTGATATGACCAATCCTTTAACGTGCTAGATGTGTTATATTCTTTTCTTGAAAGGTACTATTGTGTCCTTGTTATCTTGTGCTATGACTCTCTTGAATGTTCTCTTTGGCTATCTTGCTATTCAAGATATTAATCACTTAAAGCATGCCTATTTTACGAGATATGAAGTCCTACTGAGCATTATCGTTCATCCTGTGAAATTGTAATTTGTCCTTCGGTGAATATAATGATGATGAGGACCACACACAAGAGGATGGGGATGAGTAGAATTATGAGTGACCCTAATGTCGTGTAGGCTGTTAGAATCTAGTTTAGTCTAGTTAGTTGTTTTTATTTAAGTATGAAGAAGTTCTCTAGGCCCATAGCTAAGGCTCTGAACTAGTGAATGTAACAGACACGGTGGAAGGAGTAAGGAAATATAGTTGGTTTTATACTATTTAAAATTGTGCAGTGGTTTGATGTTTATATCACTCTATACTTGCATTATATTAATTGCTTCACATCCCGATATTCCACATCAGGGCATGACAATTTTGTGGTATCAGAGCCTAGGATGTCTTAATTTGAACTCATAGGCTTATGATGTTCTATGATGGATTGCCTTGATTACTCATCATTTGTCTTACCTATGGGAGGAATTGGGTAGAACCCAAGGACAAGGACTAAGAGATACTCATATACACACTAACTTAGTTCCACCATGATACCTTAATGTAAGGTTACTTTGTAGGAACTTAGGTACTAAGATGGCTACCGAATGTGCTCAACTAAGGGGCATGCAACAGACCATCCAAGAGCTCACCAATGCTCTTCTGCAAGCTGCATAAGGAGGGGGAAATCGTCGAGCAAAGGAACTGCATCGCAATTTTAGAATCATGAATCCACCCAGATTCAACGGTACCACTGACACAGACGAAGCCAATCACTAGCTTAAGAAAACGGAAAGAATTTTCCATGTCATGTAGTGCACGGCAGGAGATAAGCTGTTGCTAGCCACTTTCCAATTAGAGAGAGAGACCCGCACCTGGTGGGAGTCTGTAGAAGCGACCAGAGCTGATGGTCAATTCACTTGGATTGAGTTCAAGGAAGCATTTAATGCTAAATACTTCTCAGAGCACATCCAAGAAAGAAAGGCTGCTGAATTTGCTGCCCTTAAACAAAGAAGCCTCTCTGTGGCTGAGTATGAGGCATAGTTCTCTAGACTATCTCGCTATGCCAATCATCTCGTTAACATAGAATGGATGAAGGCTAAGCGTTTCTTTAATAGCCTTAAACCCTAGTACATAACACAACTAGTCCTTCTCAACATCTAAACTTATACAGAGATGGTTAAAAAGGCTCAACTCATGGAAGATGCTACTGATTACACTAAACACATCAAGGGGAGATTTATCAAGAAGGAGCTAACACCTAGCTCTGCTAGTGCTAAGCCGACCAACGACAAGAAGCGACCTTTCAGTATTACCGAAGGGTCAAGTCAAGAGAAGAAGCCTAAGCTAATTGTCCCCACTATTCTAGCCAGAGGCAACTGCAAGCACTGTGACAAGCCCGATCACACTGCCGATGAGTGCTAGATATAAGTTGGTGCATGTTTGCACTATGGTAGCCGTGAGCATCGCATCCCCGAATGCCCGTTATTGAAGGAACATGAGAAGCACACTAATGTGCCAAAGAAACAAGGTAGACTGCAAGCTCTGCAAGATGAGGAAGCCACTAAGGAAGGAGGAGTGGTAGAAGGTACAGTACCAGTTTTCATCTAATCAACATTTGTTTTGTTTGATACTGGTGCTACATATTCATTCATAACTTAAAACTTTGTTGATACCCTGAATATAAAACCTATTTCTATGGGTTTTGAATTACCTGTCACAACACCACTAGTAGAGAAAACAAAACTGAACAAGCATTTTCCATTAGCTGCTGTGATGATTAGAGAACTCAATCTAAGAGCCGACCTGGTGTGTATGTCCATGGAAGGCTATGATGTGATTTTGGGAGCTGACTGGCTATCCACTTATGGAGCCAATGTTGACTATAGAAAAGGGAAGATTTCATTTAGTGAATTCCCTAAAGTATCATTTACTGAGATTAGACACAGGAGAGGAATATCATTAATCTCTACCATACGTGCTCAAGGCATGATTAGGAAAGGATGTGTGGCATTCCTTGCCATTGTTGTAGTTAAAAAGAAAGAGACCAAGATAGAAGCTATACACATAGTACAAGACTACTCTAATGTTTTCTTTGAGGAGCTGACAGAAATTCCCTTGAACGAGATATAATTTTCTCTATCGATTTGATTCCTGGAGCTGCAATAGTATTACCTCAACCATATAGGATGTCACCTGCCGAGTTGAAAGAACTTAAGGCACAACTATTGGAGTTGTTAGAAAATGGGTTCATTAGACCAAGTACGTCCTCATGGGGAGCACCTGTTCTATTTTTCAAGAAGAAGGATGGGACCATGAGGTTATGCATCGACTACAGGCAACTGAATCATTTGACAATTAAGAATAAGTACCTATTGCCTCGAGTTAATGAGCTCTTTTACCAGATATTTGGAGCTAAATATTTATCCAAGATTGACCTTATGTCTAGATATCATCATATGAGAATCAAAGATGAAGATATATATAAAACGGCTTTCAAGAGTAGGTATGGACATTATGAATTGATCGTTATGCCTTTTGGTCTAACCAATGATCCTGTAGCTTTCATGCAACTGATGAATAGTGTATCGACCATACCTCGACAAATTTATCGTGGTATTTATTGATGATATCCTTATATATTCCGAAACCAAAGAGGAACATGAGGAGCATTTGAGGATCACTCTGCAGATCTTGCGCGACAACAAGCTATATGCTATGCTGAGCAAGTGCGAGTTCTGGCTCCAAGAAGTGTCCTTTTTGGGCCATGTCATCTCCAAGGATGGCATCTCTGTCGATCCCTCCAAGGTTAAAGCTGTGCTTAATTGGGAGAGACTGACCAGTATCACTGAGATGAGAAGCTTTTTGGGACTGGTTGGTTATTACAGACGATTCATAATAGATTTCTCCAAGATCACTATACCTCTTACACGCCTTACTCGAAAAGGAGAATCCCTATGTCTGAAGTAAGGAGTGTGAGAAAAGCTTTCAAACATTGAAAGAATGTTTAACCTCTGCCCCAGTTCTTGCTCTCCCTATAGAGGGGGAAGGTTTCTCAGTTTATACCGATGCATCTAGAATCAGTCTAGGCTGTGTGTTGATGCAGAAGGAGAGGGTGATAGCCTATTCGTCTAGACAATTAAAGACTTATGAGATCAACTATCCCGAACATGATCTGGAGTTGGCCACTATAGTCTTTGCACTCAAGATTGGAGACACTACCTCTACGTGAAAAGATTCACTATCTACTTAGATCATAAAAGCCTGATGTATCTGTTCTCTCAGAAGGAGCTCAACATGAGACAGAAGAAGATGGTTGGAGTACCTTAAGGACTTCAACTTCAACATTCAGTATCACCCCTGACAAGGGTAATGTTGTAGCTAATGCACTTAGTAGGAAGCTTGTGGCATCATTATCTTGTTTAGTTATGAGTGAGATGAAGTTGCTAGAACAATTTGCCAGACTGGACCTAAATATTGAGCAAAGGAGTGACCAGGTACTGGTTGTTAATCTTAGGGTACAACCCAACATCTTTGATGAGATCAGAGATCAACAAGCAGACGATCCATTCCTGGTTCATGTCAAGGAAACTTTAGTAGATAGACCAGACTTCTCCATCACTGAAGATGGAAGATTACTCTTTCATGACAGGACTTCTGTGCCTGACAATGAAGAACTGAAAAGGAAGCTGATTGATGAAGCCCACAAGACCAAGTACACTATTCACTCTGGTGCAACCAAGATGTATCAAGACATGAAAAGAACATTTTGATGGCCAAACATGAAAAGAGAAGTAGCTGAGCATGCTGCTCATTGTCTCACTTCTCAACAAGTGAAGGCAGAACAATGGCACCTTGTTGGTGTACTCAGACCCTTAGATATCCGAGAATGGAAGTGGGAAAGCATTGGCATGGATTTCATCATTGGTTTACCTAGGGCTCATGGTGGACTTGATGCCATATGGGTAATTGTTGATCGACTAACTATGTCTGCCCACTTTCTACCAATCAAAAGTAAGTGGACTGTGGACGTGTTAGCTGCTCTTTATGTGAAATTGATAGTAAGACTGCATGGAGTTCCATCATCAATAGTCTTGGACCGTGACCCATGATTTACTTCTCATTTTTTGAAGGGACTACAAACAACACTTGGTACTAAACTCAACTTTAGTACTACATTCCACCCATAGATAGATGGACAAATTGAGAGGACTAATCAAATTGTGGAAGACATGCTAAGAGCTTGCACAATAGATTTTGAAGGCTATTAGAATGAACAATTGTCGTTAATGGAGTTTCTATGTAACAATAGGTATTAGGTAAGTATAAAGATGGCTCCATTTAAAGCATTAGATGGTAGAAGATGTAGGTCCCCAGTATACTGGAATGAAGTTGATGAATAGCAATGGTTAGGTCTTGACATGGTACATGCTATAGCCAGGGACATATAGGTTATTCGGGATAAGCTCAAGATTGCTCAATCTAGCCAAAAGAGCTATGTCGACAAGAGAAGAAGAGACTTAAAATTTCAAGTGGGAGATCATGTACTTTTGAAGGTATCTCCTACTCGTGGAATACAAAGGTTTGGTGTAACGTTCCGACCGTTCGGATCATTGTGTCGTGCTTGTGGAGGCCAGTGTGTGGCCAATGACGTGTGTAGCAGGTGTACCGTAGGCTGTGAGACTTCGTGGGCCGACAATTTGGCCATGGAGCACTCACTGGTTCACTGTCTGTGAACGCGACAGTGAGGTGAGTCACGTTCATGGAAGTGCTGTCATGAGTGGTCGTCTGCATGCGCGCTGCGTGTCGTGCGCGAGGCAGCGCCTACTGACATCGGGTTAGAAAGGCGACAGGCACCTACGTCGCGATCAGGTCGCGGCCCGGATGCACGTCGCGTTCTTACCCGAGCTGTGTTTTAAGCCTGTTTCCACCGAACAGAGCTTTGGCAAGCTCTGCTCGGTTGGGAGAGGTGTTGTGCATGGGTTCGAGGGTGATTCGGCTTTTTGGAGGTTGCTTTGGCGTGTTTCCTCTACGAGGACGCTACGTGGAGTGGGGGAAATGTCGTGTGGAATTCGTACCTCGTGTTCTTCGCAGAGGTAGGGAGATTTCCCACGTTTTGATCCGTAAAATATGCGTGTGGTGTGTGTGATATGTTATTTGCTTTCCAAACACTAGAAACCATGCTAGGACACACATTAAAGCATGTAAAAGGGATCAGAGCCGTAGTTTGCAGAGTTTTTGGGGGTGATCCAGAAGAGGGATTCTAGTTTAGGGTTTGCGCCTGTGGAGGCGACAAACTAGGCTATCGCAACCAGATCGCACAGCCGACTGGTCATGATAAGGTTTCTCATCGCGACTTATCGGGGGGTTGCAACCTGTTGGCGACCTCTGTCTCTGTCGCAATCACAGCCGAGAGTGCTGTTTGTGTGCTTTCATGTGTACATTTATATTTAACTATCGAATATTGTGTAGCATGGCTACGGGAAAGGGTGCATGGGCACATGTGGCTCTCGGGAAGCGCATTGTGTTGTGTGTGCGTGGTGTTCACGCGATTGAAGTGAGATTTCACGTGGCATGTGTTGCGTTCACATAGTTTTTGTGTGCGTAGCGAGTAGTACGATGCCTACTGTGGATACCTCCTAATTTGGGAGCCCCAGGTTTTGTGTGTTCCGGGCACGTGTGTGTGCTCGGGGCTTCTCCCGGTACTGGGTACCGTTGAGGTCTTGTCATCTTCCTGGACAACCTCACTCTTGTGTGGAGTAGTACGTGCGGCTAAGGGAAAGACGGCAGTGGGACAACGACTAGAGAGAGTTTGTGTTTGTCGCTTGCAGCGCGCTCGTAGTTGGGGCAGACGGACACTAGTAGACGTACTAGGCCCCAGCTAGTCCTGTTTTCCAGTGAATCACTTTAGGGAGCTCGGGCTAGAGTCACTAAAGGTGCTACGCTTGGGCCTGCGGCAGTGTGGTCCGCAGGTGTGGTGGTTAGTTGGTCTCCACAGTTTCTTGGCTTGTGTTTGGTGTAGCAATAGCTGGACCTTTCGTCCGTGGCTGCGAGACTAGGAGGTAGTCCTGTGTGTTTTGTCCAGGTCAGTTGTTGGTGTCGCGAGCCAGTCTGCGTTACTCGAGTGTGGCGTTTTCCTACTTTAGCACGTACACCTAGATGGATTTGCTATTTATTTATTTATTTATGTTGTTACTGTTAAGCGGCAAGCGGTAAGTGTTATTTATAGCTTTATATCCTGCTAGCTAGTTCTATAAATTGTTGGCGTAGTCTCCTACATTACTACTTGTGTTGGTTTGCTCAGTTTTTAGGGGAGTTTCCCTACTGAGCCAGTGACTCGAGAGGCTCACCCCTACCCCCGTTTCAGGTGAGGGAGAGTAGGAGACCTCACACGCGTTGTCTAGCTCTGAGCAGCATCGTAGCGGAGGGTCTGCACCACCGGTAGTGTACATCTCTTTCTGTTGTACACCTCGGGGTATGCCCCAGGTTACTGTTGTAGTTTGGTTACTGTTGAGTAATGGCTATGTATATTTCATGTAAACATTTGTGAGATTGGCAATCTTATTTATGTTTAAGCAGTTTCCTTTATATTTGTACGGACATGAGATCGATATTCCTTGTGAGGCTTCAGCCTGATTGCGGGAGGTGGAGTCGTGTCAGACTCATTATTGGGTTAATGGGTCTGAACGACGAGGACCGCTACAGTTGGTATCAGAGCAAGGTCTATAAGGATATAAAGGAATCGGAGATTGCATAGCCACTACTTTACTTTAACCCACTGCTGGTAGTGACCCTGATTTTTGCATTGATTTGTTGTATGTTGTGTTGCTGGAATGATGTTTGGGCAGGATCAGAAATGGCAGATAGAAGGGATTGGGTAGGTGGTGGACAGGAGTCTGGAGAGGATTCTACGCAGTGTATGATAGAAAGAATATGGGAAAGTTTAACAGATATACAGATGAGAATGGATCAACAACCATCGGTACAGCCAGCGGCAGCAGTACCACTAGTTGCGGAGGAGGCGGTGCCAGTTGTAACGTCGCGAGCTTTTCGGATCCATGCAGATCATGTGTGTGTTGGTTGTGTAGGCTGTTGTGAGGCCAATGTGAGTTGGTTGTGTGGAATGTGTGGTGTGAATGTGTGGCTTGAGCAGGTAAAGTGTAGGTTTGGTCCTGAAATGAAATAGGACCTGCTGCAGTTCAGTTGGAGTTGGCGGCCAGGGGTGGCCGTTGACTGGTTGGCGTCCAGGTAAGTGGACGTTGACTGCATGATCTTGGCGGCAGTGGCTGTGGACGTTTAAGGTGGCGGTTGTTCTTGGCGGCATAGGGGTTGACGCCAACCTGAGAATTCTGCAGGATATAGGGTCACCCGAGAGCAGGTTTCCTACCTAGTTCTCTTCCCCTCTTGCCCCAGCTTTTTGTCCCAGTGGTTTTAAAGCTTCCAACAGGTACCGAAGGGTGGTTGGATGATTATAGAATGCGTGGCATTGCTGAATTGCGCGAGGAAACGTCGTGGAGTGGTGCAATTCCCGTGGGAGCTCGCGGAGGGTTCGGTGTGAACTGGGAGATTGCGGGAGGTTCTAGCGTGTTCTGAGGTAGGGGACGAACCCGGTTAACTCCGTAGAAACATTAAAACACGACGTAACCACCTGAATTAGCATGATAATGCATTTTCGGATAAAGTTGCACCATACGGGGATAATGGGTGGTTTGAGTAATTTAGCAAGCAAAGCATGTTGTAATGGGTTGTTTTGGGTTTTGGCATGTTAAAGGAATTGTTTGTGTATGTTTTTCTGTAGTTAAAATGGTTGAAAAACCCATAGAATCGAATTAGGGTTTCTGCAGGGTTTGAGGCCGAAGAACTTGGCGTCAACATCGTTTGTCGCCAAGCTCATCAACTAGGATGTAAACGGCCAGATCCCTTGCCGTTGACTTCTTATAAGCGGCAGTCGATGTTGCCGCCTACTGTTGTAAACTGAAATGGCTAATTATGGTATTTATCAATAATGCTTGTGCGTTGGTACCTGAGGTGCACTGAGTGCACTGAGTTTTCGTGTTTAGCATACAAGGTACTTACTTTCGTGGCTGCGCGTTGTTTACGCGAGTCAGTTGGGTTCACGTGTAGTGAACCATTGTTACTTGTGGTTTACATGAGGTTTCACGTGGTTTGTGTGTGACGTGCACGTGGTTCTGTGTACGTGGCGAGTAGTACGACGCCTACCGTGGTTACCTCTCCAATTGGGTGCCCCAGGTTCTTTGTGAGCCAGGCCGTTAGCTCGGGGCTTTGTCCCGGTACTTGTGTTGTACCGTCGAGGTCTGTGTCGTCTGACCTGGACACCCTCACTCTTGTGTTTGAGTTGCACATCTGGCTGAGGGAAAGATGACAGTGGGACAGTGACACTTGTGTTTGTCTTTAGTCACTTGTAGCGCGCTCGTAGTTGGGGGTACGGACACCAGTAGACGTACTAGTCCTTTTCCAGTGCCTCACTCTAGAGTGTTCCGGGCCAGGATCTCTAGAGGTGCCAGGCATGGGCCTGTGACCGTGTGGTCCGCAGGTGGTGGTGTTTATTTGGTCTCCACAGTTGCTTGACTTTTCACGTGGAGCGGCAGCTGGACCTTTCGTCCGTGGCTGCGAGACTGAGAGGTAGACCTGTGTTAGCTTGTCCGAGTCAGTTACTAGTGTCGTGAACCAGTTCACGTGGCTCGTGTTTGGCAGTCTCTACTTTAGCTTGTGCACCTATATTGGTTTGCCGTTTAATTATTACAGTTGTTTCACGTGGACGGCAGACGGTGAGTACTTTTACAGCTTTAATATCCTGCTTAGCTGTTCTATAAATTGTTGTTATTGTTTACTGCTTTCGTACCTATGGTTTTGGTTTGCTCGGTGTTGGGGGAGTTCCCTACTGAGCCAGTGACTAGAGAGGCTCACCCCTACCCCCACAGGTGAGAGCGAGGAGGACGTTTCACGACCGTCATCCGGTTCAGAGCCGCGCCGTAGCGGTACAGGGTCAGTACCTCTAGCGGTGTAGTTCCAGCTGTGTAGTACTCCAGCAGTGTAGTTTAGTTAGTTGTTTACTTTCTTCAGTTGTACCTCGGGGTATGCCCCAAGCTCTTGTACTTCTTTTCAGTTTTGTGGAAATTTGGCTATGTAAACTTGTGAATTATATATAAAATGTGGTGTGTTCCTTTGTGTTTACACGGACTGTGGTTTGGTATCCCTTGCGAGGCTTCGGCTCGTTCGCGGGAGGCGGACTCGGATCAAGTACGTTATTGGTTTAACGGGCTTGGCCGAGGCATTCCGTCACACCAGTAGTGCCAGTAGCACCACAACCAGGAGTTGAGGTACCACCTTTTGTACCCGTACTCACAGTACCAGCACGGCCAGTCGGTGTAGAGGATCCTACAGCACTAGTAGAGAGGTTTCTGAGGTTGCAGCCCCCTACGTTCACAGGTGGTCCTAATCCAGATACAGCAGAGCATTGGGTACATGAGATCGAGAGGGTGTTCGTGACAATGAGGTGTTCCCAGGCAGAGAGAGTGATTCTTGCGACATATCAGCTACGAGGGTTTGTGCAGGAATGGTGGAGGTTGAAGATGCAGACAGTTTTTGCAGGCAGGGTGGAGGAGACTATTACATGGTGGGAATTTTTGTTAGTTTTTAATGATACTTTCTTTCCGGTTCAGATTCAATAGATGAAAAGGAAACAAGTTACAACATTGCAGCAGGGAAATTTATCAGTATTGGAGTATTAGATGAGATTCATGGCATTAAGTAGGTACGCCCCATACGTGGTGACAGACAATACCATGATGGTGGAGTACTTGATTAGAGGTTTGCGAGCAGAGCTGCAAGACACAGTGATTCCCCTTATGTGTAGAAACAATGAAATTTATTCAAGAAAAGCTTCTCACAACGCAAAGCCGTCAAAAGTTATGCAGATACAAGACGAAGACCATTGCAATTTGAGATTGGTGATTATGTATTTCTGAAAGTTTCTCCTACCAAGGGTGTGCTCAGATTTAGCAAGAAAGGGAAGTTGAGCCCCAGGTATGTTGGGCCGTTTCAAATAAAAGAAAGAATGGGAGAGACAACATACAGGTTAGATCTGCCAACAGATTTTACAGATGCCCATGATGTGTTTCACATCGCAATGCTTAGAAGATATATCAGAGATCCATCTAAAGTGGTCAGTTATCAAAAGGATGACTTAAAGCCAGATATGACAATGCCAGAATATCCAGTGTAGATTACAGGCCATAGAACTCAGAAACTCAGAAATAAAGAGATAGAGCTAGTAAAAGTCAGATGGGAAAACAGACAAGGTGGAGAGGATACATGGGAATTGGCGGAAGAAATGATGAAAGCGTATCCATACTTATTTGAGTAAGCTTTTAATTCTTTTTAGGTGATAGTACCATACTATTAGAAATAAAAGTTTTTGGTATCTGGTTTCTGTTTTAAATTTTGAGGATGAAATTTCTTTTTAGGTGATAGTAATGTAACATTCCGACCGTTCGGATCCTTGTGCCGTGCTTGTGGCGGCCAGTGTGTGGCCAATGACGTGTGTAGTAGGTGTACCGTAGGTTGTGAGGCTTCGTGGGCCGGAAGTTTGGGCCTGGAGCACTCACTAGTTCACTGTCTGTGAACGCGATAGTTAGGTGAGTCACGTTCTGAATGCGATGGCCCTTGGGGTCGCGTTCTGGAATCGCTGTCATGAGTGGTCGTCTGCATGCGCACCGCGTGTCACGCGCGGGGCAGCGCCTGCTGACGTCGGGTTAGGAAGGCAACAGGCACCTACGTCGCGATCAGGTCGCGGCCCGAATGCACGTCGCGTTCTTACCCGAGCTGTGTTTTAAGCCTGTTTCCACCGAACAGAGCTTTGGCAAGCTCTGCTTGGCTGGGTGAGGTGATGTGCATGGGTTCGTGGGCGATTCGGCTTTTTGGAGGTTGCTTTGGCGTGTTTCCACTGCGAGGACGCTACGTGTAGCGGGGGAAACGTCGTGTGGAATTCGTACCTCACGTTCTTCGTAGAGGTAGGGAGATTTCCCACGTTTGGATCCGTGAAATATGCGTGTGGTGTGTGTGATATGTTATTTGCTTTCCAAACACTAGAAACCATGCTAGGACACACATTAAAGCATGTAAAAGGGATCAGAGCCATAGTTTGCTAGGTTTTTGGGGGTGATCCAGAAGAGGGATTCTAGTTTAGGGTTTGCGCCTATGGAGGCAAAAAACTGGGCTATCGCGACCAGGTCGCGACAGGCCGACTGGTCGCGATAAGGTTTCTCATTGCGACTTATCGGGGGGTCGCGACCTGTAGGCGACCTGTGTCTCTGTCACAATCAAAGCCAAGAGTGCTGTTTTTGTGCTTTCATGTGTACATTTATATTTAACTATAGAATATTGTGTAGCATGGCTACGGGAAAGGGTGCATGGGCACCTGTGGTGCTTGGGAAGCGCATTGTGTGTTGTGTGTGTGTGGTGTTCACGCGGTTGAAGTGAGATTTCATGTGGCAAGTGTTGCATTCATGTGGTTTTTGTGTGTGTGGCGAGTAGTACGACGCCTACTGTGGATACCTCCTTAGTTGGGAGCCCCATGTTTTGTGTGAGCCAGGCACGTGTGTGTGCTCGGGGCTTGTCCCGGTACTGGGTACCGTTGAGGTCTTGTCGTCTTCCTGAACACCCTCGCTCTTGTGTGGAGTACTACGTCTGGCTGAGGGAAAGACGGCAGTGGGACAGCGACTAGAGAGAGTTTGTGTTTGTCGCTTGTAGCGCTCGTAGTTGGGGGAGACGAACACCAGTAGACGTACTGGGCCCCAGCTAGTCCTATTTTCCAATGCCTCACTTTAGGGAGCTCAGGCCAGAGTCCCTAAAGGTGCCAGGCATGGGCCTGCAATAGTGTGGTCCGCGAGTGTGGTGGTTAGTTGGTCTCCACAGTTTCTTGGCTTGTGTTTGGTGGAGCGACAGCTGGACCATTCGTCCGTGGCTACGAGACTGGGAGGTAGTCCTGTGTGTTTTGTCCGGGTCAGTTGCTGGTGTCGCGAGCCAGTCTGCATGACTCGAGTGTGGCGTTTTCCTACATTAGCACGTACACCTGGTTGGATTTTCTGTTTATTTATTTATTTATGTTGTTACAGTTAAGCGGCAAGCGGTAAGTGTTATTTACAGCTTTATATCATGCTAGCTAGTTCTATAAATTGTTGGCGTAGTCTCCTGCTTTACTACTTGTGTTGGTTTGCTCGATTTTTAGGGGAGTTTCCCTACTGAGCTAGTGACTCGAGAGGCTCACCCCTACCCCCCTTTCAGGTGAGGGAGAGCACGAGACCTCACACCCGTCGTCTAGCTTTGAGCAGCGTCGTAGTAGAGGGTCTGCACCACCGGCAGTGTAAATCTCTTTCTGTTGTACACCTCGGGGTATGCCCCAGGTTACTGTTGTTGTTTGGTTACTGTTGAGTAATGGATCTATATATTTCATGTAAACATTTGTGAGATTGGCAATCTTATTTATATTTAAGCAGTTTCCTTTATATTTGTACAGACATGAGATTGATATCCCTTACGAGGCTTCAGCCCGATCGTGGGAGGCGGAGTTGTATCAGGCTCATTATTGGGTTAATGGGTCCGAACGAAGAGGACCGCTACATTTGGAGTCAATGGGAAGCTATGTCCAAGATTCATTGGCCCTTTCGAAGTACTCGCATGGGTTGGTGAAGTCGCATACTGACTGGTGTTTCCTCGACATTTAGCATTCGTACACAATGTAGTCCATGTCTCTATGCTTAGGAAATATGTGTATGATCCTACCCATATCATACGCTATGAAGACTTGGTGCTACATAAGGACCTAACATGTGAAGAAAAGCCAATCAAAATACTAGACCAAAAGCTGCATCAACTCAAGAATAGGTGTATTCCTGTGGTAAAGGTTCTATGGAATAATAGTGGAGTAGAAGAAGCTACATGGGAACCTAAATCAACAATGAGGCGCAACTACCCCAATATATTCAGTAAGTCACTCTTCCCATTATGATTTTATGAATTTGGGGACCAAATTCCTTTAAGTGGGGGAGGGTGTAATAACTTGGAAATTTTTTTTAATAAAAAAATTAAATAAATAAGAATAAAAAATTAATAATAACAATAGTAAGTTTGTGAAGAGGTCTGATTAAATACGCACTAAATGACAAAGTAATGGATAAAACAGTTAATAATTGTTATGGGCTGGTCAGTAATCAATGTCCAAAGTAATCAATGTTCAAGATAATCAATGTTTAAAGGTAATTGATGTTAGTTAATGATCGATGTTAAAGGATAATTGATGTTGAACAGTAATTGATTGCTAGGGCAATCGATGTATCAAATCGACTGGCCCAGATAAAACGTTGTCAGTCGAAGTTGGATTTCGGATATGAGGAAGTTAGCTTTGTATATGATGAAGTTAAGCTTCCACTGATCAAGATCAAAATGAAGTAGGTTTCGTATATGACAACGTGGACTTCGGATATGACGAAGTGGATTTCGGATATGACGAAGGTAGCTTCGTATATGATGAAGTTAAGCTTTGAGTTTTGAAGACCAAAACAAAGTAGATTATGACGAATTGGACTTTGTATATGACGAAGTTAGCCTCGTATATGATGAAGTTAAGCTTCAAGTGTTCAAGACCAAAACGAAGTAGACTTCATATATGACGAAGTGGACTTCGGATATGACGAAGTTAGCTTCGTATATGACAAAGTTAAGCTTCGAGTGTTCAAGACCAAAATGAAGTAGACTTCGGATACGACGAAGTGGACTTCGGATATGATGAAGTTAGCTTCGTATATGACGAAGTTATGCTTTGAGTGTTGAAGACCAAAAAAAAGTAGACTTCGTATATGACGAAGTGGACTTCGGATATGACGAGGTTAGCTTCGTATATGACAAAGTTAAGCTTCGAGTGTTCAAGACCACAATGAAGTAGTCTTCGTATATGACGAAGTGGACTTCGGATATGACAAAGTTAGCTTCAGATATGAGGAAGTTAAGCTTCGATTAATCAAGACTAAAATGAAGTGGACTTCGGATATGACAAAGATAGCTTCGTATATGTTGAAGTTAGCTTCGACTATCCACGACTAAATCGTGTATGACTTTGTATATGAATAAGTTACCGATTATCTTCGAGACTATAAAACACATGTTCACTATATATCTGATAACAAAAAGGAAAAGTATGGACTATAGAAACATGACGAAATCTAATAGTGGATTCCGAACCTGATCCCTAGAACTGAACCAAATTGGAAGACCTGTTATGAAAACAATTCCTGTGGAAGTTCTGGAACCTAATCGAACTCCTACCAAGAGTTAGGCAACTGCAAACCCAGAGATTTAACCATAAATAGACTTCCATATTAATCCAAATTTGTGCCCATCAAGAGAGAGTTTCTAAAGGTTTTCTACTCCTATTGGGACAGGAATCATCCACGCATGGAAGGGATCAAGTTAATAACTGCAACTCCACTTTCCAGTTACGATAGGACTCCTGAAAACTCTAAATCTATAAATACTCTTCATAAGCCCTTGGACGTTAGTTACCAATTTTCTGAAGGACTTGCAGAAGAATACCTATAGAAAGAGGAGATCGCCCAACTGGAGCTTTCTTTCCTAGACCCCGTTCGGCTTCGTTGTAGAATATTTCCTTAGGAACGTCTAAAGGTAGGAAATCTCTCAAGCTCAAACCTAAATAATCTCATTCATAGATAGTCCAGGAAACAAGTAGCCAAAGCCCATGTTTGTCCTAGATTTGATCTCTCAAGTTGTGAGATTTTCGTGTTCAAGGTTCTATTATTTCACGTACTCATGACCTTTTGGTTGCTCTTGTTCTTCATGAAATTCTTGTGAAGACCTTGATTTCTTTTGAGTATACCTTGTTAGGAGTTGTTTAGCTATTCCCATGAGTTACATGTTGTATTCCTCTAGCCTTAAAACCCAGATTTCTGAATTGTCCTACTTCATACTATGATGAGTCTTTCTTTAAGTTCTTGTAAAGACTATAACAATATCAGGTAATATTAAGGTTAAAAGTATGTTAATTGCTTTATTCATGGAAGATGTGCATGATCTATTCCACTGTCTTGGATTCTTCTTCAAATGCACACACCAACCATAAGAAAAGGAATCCAAACTTTCAGCTAGTACTGACTGTGCTGTGCAATAGATACTATCGTTGGTATTACTTGTCGTTTTATGTGCCCAACCTGTTGTTTCTATCTAGATCTCTTTATTAACTCATCTATTCAAGTTTTTCTTTACGCTCTCATCTATTTTTCTTTAGTCTCATCTATCCTTGATACTCTATTGGCTATTGACTGATTGTCTAAAAATAATATACATGACTAATATCTGGCAATATTATAAGGGGCCTGGTCTAGTCCTAAGAGGTGCGCCCAAAAGTGCTAGTGCCCACGAGAGTTTATTGACCAAAGTGTTTGGCATTACACTCAAGTGCTAGTTATCTCGATAATCTAAAGACAATCAAAAGTGCTATCTTGACTAGTGTGCTATCGTGACGTGCTATCTCATGACATGGCAAATCCTTTTAACTATTGTGTCCTTGTTATCATGTGCTATGATTCTCTTGAACGTTCTCTTTGGTTATCCTGCTATGCAAGATATTAATAAAGAATGCCAATTTTATGTGATATTAAGTCCTAATGAGCATTATCACTCATCCTATGAAATTGTGATTTGTCTTTAGTTGAATATAATGATCATGAGGACCACACACAAGAGGATGGGGATGAGTAGAATCATGAAAGACCCAGTGTCATCCAGACTGTTAGAGTCTAGTTTAGTTTAGTTAGTTATTTTTATTTAAGTATGAAGAAGTTCTCTAGGCCCATAGTTAGGGCTATGAACTAGTGAATGTAACAGACACAGTGGAAGGAATAACGAAATATAGTTGGTTTTATAATATTTAAAACTGTGCAGTGGTTTGATGTTTATATTGCTCTATACGTACTTGCATTATAGTAACTGCTTCATGTCCCGATATTCCTCGTCGGGGCGTGACAAATCCTTGGATCATAAACTCATTCATGGACTCCTAAAGTTACTTCTATTCAAGATGTTGAGTTGTGTTTTCATGATGACATATTGTACACAATCAAATGATGTCATATTGTACATATGTGGGAGATTGTTGTGTTGTGTATTTGGATGATGACATTTTCTCACACATCTTCAATTGTACATATAATGATCATGACAACATTCACAATGTTTTGATGTTCAATCTTAAGTGCTTTCATGTTGAATATTCTTGAATATTGTTTGCGACTCATAGTCAAACTAGCCATATTTGAAATCATGCTTAAATGAACATTGGATGTTCGCTTTTGGTCGTAGTCAGCCGAAGCAAAACTTCGGATGTACAATTTTGGTCGTAGTCAGTCGAAGCAGAACTTCGTCATATATGAAGCTAGACTTCGGATATGACGAAGTGGAACTTCGTCATACATGAAGCTAACCTTCGGATATGAAGAAGTCACTTAGACTGGTCATGACTATTTTATCACTATGCCTTCGAATATTCGAATTTGTTCTATGTCAGTTGAAGCAGAACTTCGTCATATACGAAGCTAGACTTCAGATATGATGAAGTGGAACTATATCATATACGAAGCTAAGCTTCAAATATGACGTAGTCACTTTGAGTGATTAAAACTAAATTCAACACTGACTTCAAATGTACTCAATTGCTTTTTGTCAAATGAAGTGTAACTTTGTCATATACGAAGCTGGACTTCATATATAACAGTGAGACTTCATCATATACGAAGCTTCCACTTTGTCATATCCGAAATCTAGCTTCGTATATAATGAAGACACTTTGACTGATGAAGACCATTTTGACAGTGTGTCTTCGAATGTTCACTTTTACACTTGGTCAGTCGAAGCCATGAACTTCGTATATTTCTATTTTGGTTGCTATCATCCAAAGCTCTATGACTTCAGATGTTCACGCTCAAACCTTGCCAGTCAGAGCTATGGTACTTTGTATATTCACATTGTATCTCTGCCATCCAAAGGACCTTGACTTCGGATGTCACGATTTACACTTGGTCAGTCAAAGTGCTGAGACTTCATGTTTTCATGTTATAATTTTGACAGTCGATCAAATATCGATTGTTGACCAATCTAAACATCGATTGCATCATGATATAACATCGATTGTTGTTGAAAATTAAAGTATATGACTACTTTTTATCCTAAATGCCTTACGATGCTATTTGTAGAGGACATCATGTGACTGGCACGTGTCCCACTTAAAGGCTTGGAGTACACATAACCCTAGGTACTAGGTTTTGGGCATCTCGTTATAAATACGCGTTTGTCCTTTGTGAATAGGTATCCAACAGTGCGGCTAGGAAAAGGGAAAGTACACTAAAAGTGTGCACCCAGAAAGAGGAGCAAAATAAAGCCGCTAAAAGAAGTAGTGCAGCAGAAGAGTAGCAAACGTGAAGAGAAGAAAGAGAAGAAGATGATGAAGAAGGAGAAGAATCTAGAAGGCAAAGCAAAGGCTGCAACAAGAAAGAAGGAGATTGGATCTGAGATCATGAAGATCAGATCCAGAGCTAAAAAGAAGATTTCTTCCTTCTTTCTATTATGTATTTTTAGAACAATTCTGTAACGACTCGGGAACCCGACCCTCGGCCCACGCCGAGGACCCGATTTTCGCGGTCGCCTCCCACGGACCAGGGGGGGCCCGGAAGGGCTATAACACGCATCTGACAGGATATGTAACGGAGGTAAACGTCAACTGCTAAGCTAGAAGCGTACAAGCGGAAACAAGAAAGTAAAGCGAGACTGCTGCGTACCGCTCTAAGTACAGTCCCAACGCACGCACACTAGTACAAGTAAGGAAAGGGGAGAGACAAGTCCCTTAGGGGCATACCCCGAGGGTGACGTACACTGAGAGGGGGAACCACTGCTAGCTACGGGGACCAAGACTACCGCCCCGTCTCCTCCGCCCGACGCGCGCCCTGCCGCTGCTGGGAAGACTCACCTGGGAAACAGAGGGATGAGCTTCACAACAGAAGCTCAGTAGGGACTACCAATCTCCTACTGGCTCTAAACAGGCAGGAGAATATTTACAACTATTAATAAAGGAAAGACGACAGTTTATATCTTTTCTACCTACAAAAGAAAGTGTGGAAGCGAAGCTAAAGCTAACACGGTACGGAAAGTACTCTCGGTCGGAAACTCCGTATGACTGCTCGTCGTGACCACCACACGGCAAGTAAACATAGACAGAGGGGACTCCGCCTGGACAAGGAACACTAGCTACGGAAAGTACCACCACTAGTCAAACGGTCAGGTGCATCCACAGACGTCTTATCCTCGACCTAGGTCCTGGCCCTCGCATCTCGTTAGAGCGAGGTAGGACACAAGGAACACAACAGTAACCGCCGTAGTCTGGCCGGACTACGGTCCCACGCCTGACCTCTCCAAACGGTTCCGGGGCCGTAAGGAGCGAGGCAGTGAGAAGAAGGACTGGCTGGCCTGCGCCGGGTAGAACTCCAAACTGTCCTCGGCGTCCCAGACCAACCACGAGAGCTCTGCAAGCGACTCACACGCCACTGTCCTAACCACCATTTTCCCTTAGCTCCAGAGTCCGCCTAGGTGGCTGCCAACTCGAGCACACTCGTAGCCCGGAGTACTCCCTCAACAGGCTCCCGAGGACGGGTCCCAGGTAACGATAACAACCTCTCGCACGGGACAGGCCCTCAAGTGCCGCGCACCGGGCGAACGACTAGTGTAAGACCATACTAGGGAACTAGCACAGGTGCCACGGTGCAGTAAAGTGAAAACAGAAGCGGCGGAAGCACAACTTGCCTCTGGACTGAGAAGGCGACATAGGGCCTGTCACCTTCTCAATGCGACATAGGCCATGTCACCTTCTGAATGCGACATAGCCCCTATCGCATTCTGAATGCGACATAGGGCCTGTCGCTTTACCAGTCAGAAGGCGACACAGGGTATGTCGCATTCAGGCCAGTCGGGGGTTCCGGAGATTCTTCTTCCGGGAACCTCCCTGAAACGGGAGAAACGCTACACAGCGAGGGAGGGGAGCATGCTTCTCATGCTAGGAAGCTAGTAAAGCATTCAAACCACCCTCAAACACCCAATAACATGGATTCTACGCTCGGAGGAAAACCTCACTCACACGAGCATGGAAACTCACACTCCCAACCCCCAAACCACAAGGAAAACACGCTTTGCAGGGGAAGGGGAGCATGCTTAGGGCGAGAGGATCAAGAGTCCCTACCTCCACGCTAAGAACGAACCCGTTGGGGCCTTCTCGTAGGTAGAAACGTCTCCTCCTCGCACCGCACGGCACGAACGCGACCCCTGCACGAACGGAGTGACACCCTCCTCAGCACGGCCGCCTCAACACGGGGGAGGCACCCCCAACACCTCCGGAACTCCGAGAGGGAGAGAGGGGGAAAGGAAAAACGCGAGAGAGGGAGAAGAGCTCGGGCACCCGGGCTTTAAGCCCACGGTCCTGAGAAGGCGACACACCTTGTGTCGCATTAGGAACCAGAAGGCGATAGTGGGTGTCGCCTTCAAGAAGGCGACATACCCCCTGTCGCAATTCCACTGACAACGGTCAAATATTGGAATTCGAAAAAGTGAAGGCGACAGCCATCTTGTCGCGTTCACCCGACACCGCCAGAGCCGTACTGACACAAAGGACGCCTGTCACGTCTGTCAGACTGTGTCTGGGGCGGCGCGATGGGAAGGCGGCATAGGCCATGTCGCCTTCAAGAAGGCGACACACCCTCTGTCGCTATCCATCAAACCAGAAGGCGCCAGTGGGTATGTCGCCTTCAAGAAGGCGACATACCCCCTGTCGCAATATGAAGCAGAACCAGACATCAACGCGATCGGAACCACGTCGCGACAGTCGCCCTGCCGCGACACAGAGGACGGGGCCAAGGGCCCAAGGGGGCCGGGGTGTTACAAATTCATTGTGTGTGATCTGTGTAAGCATTCTACCCAAATCACCTAGTTGTTTCTTTGTTATACTTTCACAATTGTACTGAGATAGATCGTGCTATAGGATCTACTCCTTGATTGGGCTTGTTCTAGCAGAACTTGGATCGTTCGTGGTCCAAAGGGTTTGAGCACTATGTGCTTAGGTTTTTGAGCCATCGTGCTAAGGTTTTCTAAGCCGTTGTGCTTAGGGCTTTCGGGAAGAGTCGTCATGCTCTTGCTCAGTGGAGTGAGTCGTTGTGCTCATCTCTAGTCGGTGCTTGTGAGTCATCGTGCTCACAAGTGGTTTCTGGAGTAGGTTGTCGTGCCTATCTCCAGGTTGTTCTTGTGAGTCGTTGTGCTCACAAGAGGTTGTGCTTTGAGTGAGCCTTCGTGCTCTGATGTGTGTGAGTTGTCTTGCTTTGATGTCTGTGAGCCGTCGTGCTCATTGTACTCAGGTTGAGTAGTGTGTTCCTCCGTCGTGGAGAGGTGGACGTAGGAGACAGTTCATGTTCTTCGAACCACCTTAAAAATACCTTGTGCACTAGATTTGATTTGTGGTTTGAATTTGCTACGCTAGATGATTGCATAGGGATTTTGCTTCACACTGCCAGTCAATTTAGTCACACACTTTGCATTAGATCTGTGGGTTTTTTTTTTAAATTGAATAGAACTCTTAAATTCAAAGTAATTTTTAATTGATTTAGTTTCTGCTACAAATCTATTCCCCCCCTTGTAGATTTTGCCATCACCGAATATCCGATCCTACAATTAGTATCAGAGCAGGTTAACCACTCTATTATTAGATCTAATTTTCTAGTACACTAATTCACTATGTTTACATCTAATAGTCTTTTGAGTTGATCTGGTGTAATGACAAATCTCTTTAACTTGCATGAATATCCTGCTATAATTTCAGAGAAATTCTCAAGCTCAACATCAACTTCTAAACTACAGAATTCTTCAATGAAGTCTAGAAGGAAGGAAAAGAAAGTTTTTGATAGATGCTTGATAGTTAAAGAAATCTCCAATGATTCAAACATTATTAGTGCAAAAGCTATTAGCTCTCACAGTACATTCAATGAGCTCAGAGCATCTTTCATCTTCTTCAGAATCCTAGAAATCAAATGGGTCTACAAGGTCATGTAAATCAATTCCAAACCCAATTTTGAAATGAAATTCAGATTTTGATTCAGATGAAGGCATGTCTTATGGTGATTTGGTTGAATTCTATGAGAATGTACAAGATCTGAATGAAAAGCTGATCAATAGAAATAAAGATTTTAAAAAGATTTTAAAAAAATGTCAAGAAGAAAATGAAAATTTGAAGTTTGAAAATAAAAAGAATCAAATTGAATTGATGTGCTTAATGAGGATCATAAGTCATTAGAAACTAAAATCTTTACATTGAAAAATGAGCAAGAAAACTTAGAGAAACAAATTGAAAAACTTGTTCAAGAGAAAGATCAATTGAAAGATGAAGTTTCTAATATGGCTCAAGATTCTAAAATCAATGACAAATGCAAACAACTTGTTGAAGAAAATCGTCATCTGAAAAAGAAGATTGAATGCATGTTGCATGATAGACCATTAACCACTGATTGCAGCCTTTTGAATAATAAAATTATTGATTTGGAAAAAGAAATTGCTCAATTTGAAAATGAAAAGAATAAGATGAAAAATGATTTGACTGTTATGCTAAACAAACTTCAAATTTCAAAAAAAGAAGTTGTTACATTAAAAGATGAAAAATAGAAGCTTCAAAATAAACTGAAGACTACTGTAAACACAGGTCTTACTTCTGTGAAAAATGAAGAAAATGGAAAGAAAACCAAAATATTATTTTTTAAAGCTACTGGTAACGAGAACTCCTCTATCCCTAATGAAAATCCAATGAAAGTTGTTTCTAAAAAAAATGCTCCTATCAAGAGGAATCTTGTTTCTTTGAAAAACAAGAGACTTGAAACAGCAAAACATAAGACTTTGCACAGAATTCCTTCATCTTCTCCACAGACAAGGCAAGCTCCAACTCTATATCATGCTAGGAGCTACCAAAAAGTAAGGCCTCTTGATAATTATATAATTATTGTTAATAATCATATTATTTTATTGTCCAATGGTCCTTAACTTTACATTAATCTATTACCATTTTTTGATAATTTGATTAATCCTTGTATGTGCTTTGTTTATAGGATAATGGGCCGTGTTACAATGTTTTAAATGGGCCAATGGACCAAGGGAAAAGTTGGCATGATTAAAAAGAAGAGAAAGAGAGGTCAAGAAGACCTAGCCGCCACACTTCTCCTTTTCCTCTCTATCTTCTTTCTTTATTTTATTCTATTTCCTTTCTTTGTCCTCTCTCTCTCTCCCCTATTTTAAAAACCTTCTAACCTCTCTCTTGGGAAGGCCGGCCTCTTTTTCTCCCCCCTTCTTATCCTATTCTCCCTCTACTTTCTTCATAAAGTTCTTTTTTTTTTTTTCGTGTTCTTCAATTTATTCTTCTTCCTCGTTAGCTAGTTCTGCATGGTCTTTAAGTTATTTCTTGTTTTTAACTGTTTTGTCCTTTTCATCTGTGAACCAATGTTTCCTCCGCTCTTCCCCCTATATCTCACCATTTTCTTCCTCTTTTAGTCTTACTTTCTTGATAAAAGTTCTCCGTTCTTAAGTTCTCTACAATTTCTTATGCTTCCTCTTCCCCAAATTCTTTATCATTTTTAATTTATTCATTGTTCTTTAAAGTTCAGTTCTTAAGTTTTTCGTTGCTCATCCGTGCCACATCACCTTGTTCTCCCTCATTTTTCACCCTCTTCCTCATGTTTTCTCTCACTTCACTCTTCATCAACTTTCTTCCTCTCATCTAGATCTACAACTTTATCTTATTTTACTAATTCTAATTTCTTCTATATTTAATGTTATTTTTTTTCTATTCACCCTTTATTTTCAATTTGATTTTATTGTGTTTTCACTTTTTGTCCACCGTACCCCCTCTCTATCTCTCTGTTCATCTTCTATTTTCAACAACACACACACACTTGTTTTAATTATTACTTTCTTCTTCTATCTTCCTCTGCTTTCATATTTCTTCCCACATCCCTTTTGGCGGATCTTCTTCCTTTGGTCATCTCGACGATGTCTACTTCGAAAGCTGGGTGATCTTCCAAGGCTCAGCACGGTGTGGACGACGACATTCCTCCATCATCTTGGCTATCATTGCTTCCCTTATCCTTTTATTTTGAAGTTGTAATTTCGTTTTCATAGAGTTGTACTTGCCACTTTCTTAGTAATAAAATTCATATTTTGGAAATTATGTTCATCTCTTTCTATCTCCTTCTAATTTATCTTCTTTAACCCTCTCATATTCTTTAAATAGGTTTATTTTCATGCAATTTTCCTTTTTATTAGTTTAATCTCACTCAAAATTTGGATCTTTCAAATATAAGAATTTTCCATCTCATGCTTAATTGAAAATATTTCTTCTCCATGAGATTGACCCGTATTCATCACTCTACTTTCATTTAAAATCCTTTTAGTGAGTGAGTGCGGAATTTTTTTTGAAATTGTGTGCATGGCATTTTTAACGACGAGTGCTTATGCACATCAACTTTTGGTGCCATTGCCAAGGAGGAAATGATTTTTTATCATTGGAAATTCTTTTGTTTGTTGTGTATATATTTATACTAATTTTTATTTTTTTAGAAAATCAGAAAATTAGACAATCAGAAAAAAATAAATCGAGCCTAAAAATCTTAGAAAAGCAACTGTTGCAGAAGGTGTTGCAGTAAGGGCTGAATCTGTCACCAAAAGAAGCAAACAATCATAAAATCTGGAAAATCCTGAGAATTTAAGTGTCGCCAAAGGTAAAAGGATCTGTTTTGAAAAAAAAATCTAAAAAGCAATTATAGAAAATTCAGAAAAGACAAGTTGAGGTAAGTTTCTTTCTCTTTCACTCTTTCCATCTATTTTTATTTCCAAAGAACGAGAGATTGCGCTTGAGGTAAGTATCTATACGCCTTTTGATTTTACTTTCCTTTTTAGTATTTTCCCTACAAAAAAACAACAACAAAAATATTGTTTCGTGTTACTAAACACCGTACATATTAATTATATTCTTAACATAACCAAATATCTTTGAATTACCTATAGCATGCTTTCTATGCATTATGTCTAACATGATTTAAGGTTCCAATTTCATTCAATTCACATCAAAATTTTATGCAATTTAAAACATGGATCTAGGTACATGGTAAATACAATCCTAGCATGTTATCTAACCAATTTCACATGTAATTAAAATACTTTTCATACATTTAGCTTGCTGTTTTGACATGAATTAAACACAATCACATGGATTTACATTTATTCACATGCTATTTTATTATTTTAACAATTCCACATGCTCATCTTTCACATTGCATAATTTACATGTACACATACACATATTCACATAGACAACTACATGAATGTTATTAAACTACATAACATGGTACTAAACATAATATTACATCTAACATATTAACACATGATTGATATGATATATGCGTTCTTATCTTGGTTTTCACATGCATTTGTACTCTCATTAACATTTACTCTCCCTTACACCATTTCACACATTTTTCACATAGTTTTCTCTTGCACTTTCACTTATCACATGTCACATCACTTGCACTTATCTCGTGCCACATTCACATGTCACTTTATACTTTATTCACATTTTTACACTTAAGTTGCCGTGACACATAGTCCTAACTACCATCTAGTGGACGCATGCACCCATATCACACAACACCTAACACATAGCTCATAACATTTCCTTTGACACACACCCGCCACCTAGGAAAATGAGTGGCGAATCTTGGTAACTGCGCAGACTGGGAGAAGCTCTCTCCATCGTATCCAGTGGTACTTGTCCACCTCTAGGGTTTCATCCTAATGCCCTTAGGATATCACACAAATGTTGAGCCATCCCATAGGGACTTTTGTACAGTAGGCTCTCAGACCTCTATGGTAGCAGTGTCAATCTCGACTCCCTTTTACATTAAGCACATTATCACAATTATCACATTCATTTACATTATTCACATGCACTATTTAGCACTTTTACACACACTTTTAGATAATTACACATTATTACATTGTTTACACATTTCATGCTCATGCACCTAAACGCACATACATGCTTCAGTTTTACCTAACATGATGCCACTGTTCACAGTACTAAACAACTCATACCACAGTCTTAATCATGTTGTTAATCTCTGATTTACCCATAATTAAATCTAACATGCTCAATATAGTCATTTTCTCATTTAAAACTATAACAGTACCTACTATTATTAAAACAACATGAAAGTTTTATAATAGGTTTCAAACAGTAAACATATCACATGCTCAATTTTCTAGATTTTTTTTAACAGTAAATATAATTTTACTAATTAAGATAGATTTCAAGCCATTTATCAAGAAATTCATTAACACATGATTTACATCCAAACAGTCGTGCTTAATAGCTCAACACATGAAAACAGTCATCATATGATCATATAAAATTTCTAAAACCCTAACATGCAACAAATCTAATTATTCAGGATTAAACGTAGATAAATAATACTTCTCTCATTAATACAGAAATTTCAATAATTAACACTATGTACATAAATTTGAAATATCCTAATGACATGACCTACTGATTACATATGACTACACATAAAATTTACAGCATGTATAGACAACCACAAGTCCGAAAACTATAGCACATAGATCAATTCATATTTTCTGAAAACATGAGAAACTTGGCGGCAAAGGCTGTGTCGCCAACATGAGTTAACGACACAATATGTGGCCGCCAACCAGGGATCTTAATAGCAGAAAACTAGCCGTTAAGTTTCCTGTCTGTAGAAATGTAGACTAAACGCACAAAACAAAGGTGAATGGGGTTTCTAGAACTCGAATAAAAATTCGAAAAAATACTGGGACCTAAGGGGACATGAGTAGGGATGGAATCCCTCGATTACTTGCCTCAAAATAAATCCAAGAAGATCAAACTTTGTTGATGAAGCCCTCCTCAGCCAGGCCAAGAGGGTGCTCCAAACAGCTTCAGATCTGGCCCTTCCTATAGATGAAGGCTGATCCTCAAGTTGGAGAAGCTTCCTCTATGATTGGACTATCCTCCCGTCAGTGTAGATCTCCATAAAACCCTTTCAGTCACCGGATCCAGCTCTCCAAATGTCAACTTTTCTCCACAAGGGTTCTAGGGTTTCACAAAGGCAAAAGACTTAATCTGGCAGAAATAGGGTGATTTATGTAAGCTAAGGGTCGGGGCACACATTAGGGTAGGTTTCCTACAGTTTTAGATGGGTTTCCTAAACTAGAACCGGAGGAAACACAGCTATTTCCAGATCTGAAATCGCAGAAAAGTGGGAAATAAACGTCCACATTTGCTGCCGCTAACATGGAGTTAGTGTCCATCGATCTGGACGTCAACTTCAGCTGGCTATGCAGACAACGACATGCATGTTGTCGTGAACATGCAATCAACGTCAATTTTTGTTGACGTCAACTGGCATTTCGGCCAGAACACAGAGATAATTAAACATACATTCACCATGTAAACTACATCCATTACACATTATTTATTTAAATATAATTTGTACTAACTTAATCAGAGATAATATACACAAAACAACATATATATATACATATGTACACAACATAGTTACATACAATATGCATGAAATAAATAAATACATATGTACATCAATAATTAGATAATACATGCACATTTAAATATATTACATGCATAGAAATAAACTCATATATACTTTCAAGATATATAGCAATAATCACATATGGAAAACAAATCTATGCCGGTTATGGTTATAAAATCTAAGGAAGGGCAGAAGGCAACGGTGGGCGCTAGGACTCGCTCCAAGGCTAAGGTAGCTGTGGGTTTCTTTTCCGGTTATTCCTCATCATGAACCCTTCCATCCTTTATTGGAATATCATGGGCATTGCTAATAATGCCTCTAGGCGTTCGCTCAAGAGACACATTAAAAAAAATGGTGTGGATTTCCTGGCTATTGCAGAACCAATGGTTCCCATGGATAGAGCAGATTCTATACGTGCATATCTAGGCATGGATTCAGTTATTGGTAATAGTTGTGAAAATGCTAAATTATGGGTTCTTTGGCGGCACTTCCCTTTTCAAATGGTTCATTGTGCTGATCAGTATATCACCATGTCTGCGGTTAAAGATGACAGGGTTCTTCTTTTTCTCACTGTCGTGTATGCTAGCTGCCATGCAGATTCACGACGTCTCCTATTTCATGAGCTGCAGACTTTTTCACTTAATGTGGAAATACCTTGGTTAGTAGGGGGTGATTTTAACTGTGTCTCCCTCCCCTCGGAGAAGTCGGGTGGCTCTGCGGCTAACATTAACAGTATGATGGACTTTAACAAATTCATTTCTGCTACATCTTTAATGGACATAGGGTTCATCGGATCAAGTTTTACCTGGTCCAACAACCGCACTGGGCTTTCGTCCGTCTGGGCCAGGTTGGATAGGTTCTTATGCAACTCTCCCTGTGGTGATGCTTTTACTACTCTCCAAGTTCGACATCTACCCAGAGGCCCTTCGGATCATGCCCCCCTTCTTCTATCCTTTCATGCTATAAACCGTACACTGACCAGATTCATATTTCAATCCATGTGGTGCTCTAATGACTCTTTCAAGCAAACAGTTAAATCTGCCTGGGACTCCCCGATCGGATGGCATTACAACCCATTTTTGGTTCTCCATCTAAAGCTTAAGGCGGTTAAAATGGCTTTGCGTAATTGGAATAAACATGTTTTTGGCAACATTGATGACAATCTCACCCGGGATGAAGACTTGGCTAGGGCTGCACAACAAGCTTTTGATTTGGATCCTTCTCTTGGGAATAGAACGACTTTGGGGATAGCTAATGCAAAGTTGAGAAAATCTATGAGTACTGTGGACCTGTTTTGGGCTCAAAAAGCTAGAATGCAATGGCTTGAAAATGGTGATGAAAACTCGGCTTTTTATCATGCTGTCGCTAAAGGGAATAGAAGGCGGAGTTAATTCACAGGCTGAAGGTGGCAGGCGCTTGGTGTGAGGACCAGGAGGTCCTCAAGCAGGAGGCTATTACTTTCTTTGAGAATCTACTCCATACTTCTGCCCATTCCGTTGATGAATCTCTACTCCATGTCATTACAAATATTGTTACTGAGGATCAAAATTCTAGCCTTACTGCTGTGCCTACCAAAGATGAGATCAAAGAGGCAGTCTAGAGTCTTAATGCCAACAGTGCCCCAGGTCCTGATGGGTTCACTGGCCATTTTTATACTTTATGCTGGGATATTATCCATGAGGAGGTTTCAGATGCGGTGATTGGTTTCTTTAATGGGTTCCCTTTGCCCAGAGGGGTCACTTCCTCCTTGATTGCTTTGATCCCAAAGACTGACAACCCTTCCTCTTTTGGTGATTATAGACCGATCAGCTTGTGCAACTTCTGCTACAAAGTTGTGTCTAAAATTTTCTGTGAAAGACTGGTTAATACTTTACCCCAAATAATTTCAGAAGAGCAAGGTGCTTTCGTTAAAGGTAGATCAATCCTTGATAACATCTCCCTTGCTAGACAACTAGTGAAAGATATCGGTAAGAAAGTCAGAGGCCACAATGTGCTTTTTAAACTGGATATCAGGAAAGCTTATGATAGCGTGGAGTGAGATTTTCTCTTTGCTGCGGTCCTCATAAACTTTGGTTTTTCAAACAGGTTTATTTCATACATTGGAATGCTCATCAGTAATTGCTGGTTTTCTAGATTATTTATTGGCTCCCAGGCAGACTACTTTCATTCCTCTAGGGGTCTTAGGAAAGGTGATCCTCTTGCCCCTACCCACTTCATCATTATGGAAGAAGCTCTCAGCCGAGGCATTAAAAGTCTAGTTCAAACCGGCTACCTTAATCCTTATGCAGGTCCCAGACGCAGCCAGTTGATATCTCACCTTCTGTATGCTGATGACACCCTTGTCTTCACCAATGGGGGGATCAATATTGTGAAAAGGTTGATGGATTTTCTAAATAGGTATTCCTCTTCCTCGGGTCAGTGCATAAACTCTGTAAAAAGCACCTTCTTCATATCAGACAAGGCGCCAACTCAGGTGATCAACAGGATAAAAGCGGCTACCGGCTTTAGCAGGAAAACAAGTCCTCATATTTACCTTGGAGTCCCCTTGCATCCTGGAAGAGTTCTTGCTTCTGATTATAGCTCCTTACTTCAAAAAATTAATAGAAGAATGTCTTCCTGGAAACCCAAATTCATCTCTCAAGCTGGGAGAGTGACGCTCATCAATTCAGTGCTGGCGTTCATCCCAGTTTACTTGGCATCCTCCTCTACCATTCCCATTACAGTCATCAATTACATTGAAAAATGTTGTGCAGCTTTCTTTTGGAATGGTACAGATGGAATGGCTAGATGCCACTGGGTTGCTTGGTCCTCCATACAGTGGCCCATTGCTGAAGGAGGGTTGGGTGTGCGTAATCTCAAACATGTGCAAATTGCATTGCTGGTGAAACTTATTTGGAACATCTACCATGGCTCCTCCCTTTGGGCAGTGTATGCTAGAAACCGCTTCATCCTGGGTGGAAAACATATGTCTAAGGTCATTCTGGGTTTCTCCTCTAGAACGTGGGCTGCTGCTCAGAAAATTGTCCAAGACAACACGAGATGGGTTCATGGAAATGGTCAATCCATTGATATATTAACCGACATTTGGCTGGGAGATAGACCTCTTGCTGATACTCTCCACACTCCTTATGAAGGGAGTAGTGTGACTGTTCAGGAAGTTATTGATAATGTTCACCATCCTATCCGATCTCTTCTTCCTCCTGCTACTCTCCACGGGGTTTCTCTCAGCGAGGATACCGATAAATGTGCTTTGGGGCCTTCCCAGAATGGTCAGTTTTCTGTCAAATCTGCCTACACCTTAGTTCGACATGTTAGTGTTCCAAGATCTCCACTCAAAAAAATCTGGCATAATCGCTTTTACAGAAGAGGTTCTATATTTTGTTGGAAGATCATCAACAGGGTTGTTCCTATTGACCAAAGGATTGTTGAATCTGGAATCCAAATGCCTTCTTACTGCTCCTACTGCACTTCACCAAAAACTGAAGATATGGACCATCTGTTCATTAATGGTGATCTTGCTATTTCCCTGTGGAACTGGTTCCTCCCACTTACTAGTTCTAAGGTCCATCTTCACAATCACATTATGGTAACAATATGGAGCTTCCTCACATTTACAAATATAAATAATCCATTTGGCTTTGTCTCCTTGCATTGCCTTCTTATTATGCTTTGGGAAATCTGGAAGGGAAGATGTGGCATTAGATTTGATTCTAAAAAGCTTTCTGTTGGGACTGTCATAAACAACATCAAAGCAATTGTTGACCACTCTCTTGCAAATCAGATTTTCAAAGTAGCTCCATCATATGAAGAATTACAGATCCTCCATTGGTATGGTTTCCATCCGAAAGCATCTAGTAAGCAATTAAAACTCATCTGGTGGATCCCTCCTATCATGCATTATTGTTTGAGTGTGGATGGCACTAGCAAAGGAAATCCGTGTGACAGTGGTGGAGGAGGTTGCATCCGGGACAGACATGGAACTATTTTGGTGGCCTTTGCTCATTTTTATGGCCATGGAAATAGTATGACCGCTGAAATCAGAGCTCTTGCAGATGGTCTTCGTCTTGCAGACTACCTTGGTTTTTAGATTTCAATTGTTCACTCAGATTCCATGGCGTTGGTTAATTCTTTTAAAGCGGGGAAGTGTCCTTCTTGGCATGCCTATAGATGGTGGCGTACTACTGAGGTTCTGATTCAAAGGAAGAACTATTTGCTTCATCATGTCTACCATGAATATAATCAGGTGGCGGACTCCTTAGCAAACTATGGTGCTTCATCTAAAGTTAATCGGGTATTTTGGGGATCAGTTTGTGTCCCTCACATGTGTAAAGGTCCCATCCTTCTAGACAAAACAGGGCTATATCATATTAGACTCTTGTAAGGACCAGGGGGTCCTCTTGTATTTTCTTCCTATAATTATTATATATTTTCCGGCCCAGGTACTTCGCTGGTGGAGTGGGTCCATTCTCCCCCCCTGGGGGAGGGTGCACTCTCCCAATGTTAGCACCTGAGGACCGATTTTAATAATAATAAAAAATCACATATTATATGCACAACCTTACTTAAATACAATATTCATAGGATTTAAATAAGTACAATAAGCACAAATTAGCTAAGCACTTATACTCACATAAAATAATATACATACTGATACACATGAGTAATTAGATAATTATAATATGCACAATTTAATACACACACTATATACATAACAAGTAAATACTACATGCACAATATAAAATGAACAAGTTCAGAGGTCTCACAAAAAGAAAGTAGAAACTTGACCTAGGGTTCGCTTTGAGACTTAGACCCACTTGGGCCCGCTATCAAGTTTACAGATTGGTGTCTAAGGCTAGAGGTTCATAGGCACACGTCTAAGTGGACAAGTGGTTACTTAATTAGGTCCTTGCAAGAGAAGGGGGAACCTCCCACTTTCCCACCTCTTACCTGGCCAGTTAATGGGCTTGAGAGTGGATTTAAGTTGGGCCTCAGTTGATTAGTGAGAAATCAAAATTTTATGTCCCTGGGAATCATAGGTGTCATAGGATTAATTTTTTGTTAACTTATTTGAAAAATAAAATCAAATCTTTCAAAAAAAATAACAAATATTTATATATAGATATATATTACAAAAAAGGGATTTATGTGGGTTGATAATAATGGTTATGAAATTGGCACATCAGTTGGCCAAATTGGGTTAGCCCATTATGTTATTCACTCTCAACCTAACCCACCTTATTCATCAACCCCTACTTACCAGGCCAATGGTTCTAATGGACTCAAGTCCATCATCTTCATGGTCACCTAGTTACAGATCGCATACATGATTTAGGGTGGAGGAAATATGTTGACCCACTTTACACCTCATCTCCTCCCTCAACCCAAGAAGATACCCAAAATTTTCAAGTGTTATCCACACCCACTCCTTATTCAAAGGTTGACCAAGATGCCTCTCCTGAGAAATTAAGTTTACTCTACCAAGTTCCTCAAGGAGAGATTCAAGGACCCTTTCTAGGTGGCGAAATCATATCAAGGTTTGATCAAAAAAATGTTGGCCTTGATCTGTCTGTGTGCTTAGAAAATGCTCCTAAAGGCACACCTTTCCTACAACTTGGAGAAGTAATACCACATTTGACACTTAGAGATCAACATATTTTGGCCCAAGCCAAAAATTCACTTATCCACAACTTTCAACATTGGGCCCAATTCTAAATTGATATTCATGATAAAATCCATCATGAGAGACAACATGCATATCCACAACCCAGTCATACATCTCCCTCGCAATCAGGCCTCTTTGATGATCAATTTAGACAATTTATGCAAAAAATCCATGGTAATCAATAAGTTTTATAGCAAACATTTGCCCAACAACAACAATAATTAAAGCAATCATTTGTCAAAATTGACCTCTTCATTGCTCAACTGATGGAAATCAAAAGGAGGCAAGACAACCAATCACCATGTCAACCCATTGACAATAATGAACATCATTATCTTGATTATGACCAACATTTTGACTCTCAAATTCCATTCGAAACTTCTCAGTCCAATATGATTGTGGACATGCCCACTAGGAAAATGAGAGATAATTTTAATGAGTCAAATCAAGAGGAGATGGGTGCCACTAAAAATCAATCCATATTCTTGGCCCAACTTGAAACTGACCATCAAGAAGACTCCATCCATAATGTCATATTTGAGGAAGGCTCTAGTGAGTTAGATGAACTCAAGTTGAGGGAGAAGAGAAAGAATATCATCTAGATGTTGGGTCTGAGTTTTATATGACATTGTTTCAAGTGGGTGACAAAGAAGAGGTGGTTGTGGAGAAAGAGCTGGGTGTAATCATCAATCATTCTTCTTGAGTAAGAGAAGAATTATAAATTCTGCCTGAAGTCCACATTGACTGGGTCTCTCTTCATTTTGGGAAAGACATGGAACTCCTACCTCTCCCTGACCTTAGCAAATCCAAGATATTCGTGGACATGCTACCACCAGCTGATTGGTCAACTCCACCTGAACCTTTTAAGCATCCTTGTGCTGAAAGTCATATCCAATTCATTCCAGATTATGCCACTATCTTTGACACAAGTCAGCCTGTGGAGTTCAAGCAATCTTCTGAGCATTCAACTCAATCTGACCTCAACATCATTAAAGAGAATCTGAAAATGGAAGTTGTGGGTGACAATAGTGAAAATAACAAAGTCCAATTGAAGGGCTCAATGCATATAAAAATCTTAATAAGAAAGAGGAATTTTTTGCAATTGACGATACAAATGTCAACATCACAAATGAGGGGGAAGTAAAGTCCGCATTGATGTGTTCAACACATATAAAGATCTTAAGTGTACAAATGAATATTTCTTAATTAAAGATATTACCTTGAATGCCCCAATTTCTCTATCCTTTACTGATCTGCAGGGTATGTTTGGACCACTTGACCCACCATGGCTAGTGATGCCTTAGAAAGCAAGAATTTGGAGTCAATTGATTGTGGGTGTTACGTGAGCTTGTTACTTCCATGTATATGGATGAAGACATTAAACTTAGCGCTTGTTGGGAGGCAACCCAATATTTTTACGAAAATTAATTTCTATTGATTTAGTTTTTCTTTTGTCTCTTAGGTGTTTGGAGTTCCGTTATCCTTAGATGAAGCTATTGAACAGCCCACCCTCGTGAGAACATCAGGTTGCATCTCTCCTTATTAACTTCCATTGGCTTTATTCTATTTTTATATCGTTTATGTCATTGAGGATAATGTCATTCAAGTTGGGGGACGAAAAATTGTGAAATTTCTCAAATTTTAAAATCTTGCTAAACACCCTTAACAATGTGCTTCCTGCATCGTATTCCATGAAAGAAAAAAAATCACTCCTTTTAGAATGATTTTACTCAAAGTATATACTTGTGATAGTGGTGAGTTAAAAGGGTAAGTTTGTCGTTATGTTCTTAGCATTTTCCTTGAAATACATTTGAAATCTCATTGAACTTCCACACATTAGCACATTAAATGATGAATATGTGTCATTCATGGGGGTGATGAGAGTTTTATCTAATACTTAGGTTGATGATTGATATTCTACACTCCTACTGAAGACTAATTGTGGGGAAAAAGCTACCTACCTACAAATTAATGCCAAATTTTTTGTTTAAAGAAGGGTACCCCAAGCTTAGTAACTGGGCTTCGACACCTCAATAAGTATGGATGTTCGCGTTAAATGGTGAAAGGGTATCCAACTTTACAAAATGTATCAAAGAAAAAAAAAGAAAGAGAGAAAGAGAGAGAAGAAAAATAGAGAAAAGCAAAAAGAGAAAGAAAATGTAGAGTGAAAGCTACCTGTAATTCGAGGATCAAATTTAGGGAATGTAGAGTTGATATTATTTTTGAGTGATAGGTACAAAGCTCATGCACCCTCTTATTAACACATATTAATCACAAGCACACATTTTAACAAAGGGAAATGGAAATTTTATGTGTATCTTGAGGAACTATCTAATAACATGTTCTCCTTTGACACTTGCTACTGAAACATGAAATACTTATAGTTGATCATTCTAATCTTTAATTTCTTGTCATGAAATGTGATGTTTTGAACTCTTGTTTGTCCCAATTATTCATTTGTCTGCATTGCTAAGGGACTAGCAATGAGTAAGTTGGGGTGTGTGATAATTATACAATTATTGTTAATAATCATATTATTTTATTGTCCAGTGGTCCTTTACTTTACATTAATCTATTACCAATTTTTGATAGTTTGATTAAATACTTATATGTACTTTTTTGTAGGATAATGGCCGCGTTACAAAGTTTTAAATGGGCCAATGGACTAAGGGCAATGTTGGCATGATTAAAGAAGAGAAAGAGAGGTCAAGAAGACCTAGCCGCCACTCTCTTCCTTTTCCTCTCTATCTTCTTTCTTTATCTTATTCTATTTCCTTTCTTTCTCCTCTCTCTCTCTCCCCTATTTTATAAACCTTCTAACCTCTCTCTTGGGAGGGCCGACCACTTTTTCTCCCCCTTCTGACCCTCTTCTCCCTCTATTTTCTTCATAAACATTCTTTGTTTTTTCATGTTCTTCAATTTATTCTTCTTTCTTGCTAGCTATTTTTCCACGGTTTTTAAGTTATTTCTTATTTTTCATTGTTCTGTCCATTCATCTGTGAACCAACGTTTCCTCCGCTCTTCCCTTATATCTCACCATTCTGTTCCTCTTTTAGTCTTACTTTCTAAATCTCACTCTAAATTCGGATCTTTCAAATATAAGAATTTTCCATCTCATGCTTAATTGAAAATATTCTTCTCCGTGGGATCGACCTGTATTCATCACTCTACTTTCATTTAAAATCCTTTTAGTGAATGAGTGCAATATTTATTTTGAAATTATGTGCACGACATTTTAATGATGAGTGCTTATGCACAGCACCTCCTCAAAGGAAAGGGGGTTCTAGCATAAGTATTCACGACAAGGTAAGTATCATGTAATAAATTCTCTTATTTACTTTAATTGCAATAAACCTGGTCATCTTGCCAAACATTGCTGGTTTAGAAATCAAAATTTCTATAATCATGCCAAACCAATCCTGTGCTTCACATGTCATAAGCATGGTCATATTTCTAGGGACTGTTGGCATAGAACTGATCATTTTGTACATTCTCCCAAGCCACATGCTCATCCATATGTTCATACACATAGGAATAAACATCATGTTCATATTAAAAGAGTTCAAAAATTCAATTTGTATATGCACAGAAATGCTGCAAAAAATAATTTTACTGTTGTTCATAATAAAAACCCAAAATATAGAAAATTTCATGAATACATAGATGCATTGAACAAGACTAAGAAAAAGTCTAGAACTAATGCTACTCATACTTCCATCAATAATGTAAATTCATCTATATCAAAAATAAAATCATTTTGGATTCAGAAATTATTATTACATTCTAAGATTGATTTCATTATAGGACCCAAATAGGTATGGGTCCCAAAGTTAGCTTGATCAGCAAGCTAAGGAGCCTTGTAGCCATACCTATCCATCTGAAATCAAGACAATGGCTATGCAAGGCAGGAAAAATTGAAGACCACAGGTAAAATTTTTGGAAATAAGATAAAGACTGTTCAGATAAACTCTTCTATCTTTTCACAACTATGTTGATTGTGTTAGAGCAAATTCTTAGAGTTTTATCTAAGAAATAAATTTTTATTTTTGTCATGTTTGCTATGTTGCTGTCCCCAATGAGTATTTGTATTAACAATTGGAATCATGTTGTGTCATCATGCTTGCATGACTATGCCCATGATTCCTGTGCATAATCGTGTTTGAATTGCTTACAATTTTTTTCATATCATGCAAATGCTAAGGAGGAGTAAAATTGAGAAGGTCAAAAATCATCTTTGAAAAATGCTACTAATAAAAGTCAAAACTTGTTGAAATTGATAAACTCAGAAAAAATTGATTTTGATCATCATCAGGTCGACACACATCTACTCATGTGTCGACACCAATGGTCTTCTATTGCCTTCTATTTGAGAATTCATGCTCATGTGTCGACACATTGAGAATTCTATGTCAACACACCATCATCTATTTTTTGAAAAACTTCATATTTTTAGGAAGGCTTATCAGTTGACCTCTTTATGTGTCATGAATACATTCAAGCTTCAATTGATATTTTTATATGAGAAATAAAAATTTAAATATGTAGAATATTTATGCTCTTGGATTAACCATGAAGATGAAAAATAAGATCTAAAGTCATGTGTCTATCTTTATCCTCAAATGTTATTTTAGAATTTTATTGTAAAACATTTTAATTAGACACATGAGTAGTCTTGAGTTTTATATACTAAAGTTTTGCTTTTAACAAATGCTAAGAATAAAATTTTAACAACTTAAAACCATGATCTTTTAAGGTAAAAAGCTACTTGACACTCAATAGAAAAATCTTAAAAATTGAAAACAAAAAAAAACTTCAAGAAAAAGAAAGATTTCAAGAAAAATTGCAGAGCAATGATTAGTACACTGAGTAACCAGGTTATTCTACTTGAGACGTGGCCGTACTTGAGTCAGAAGGTGTTGCTAAGTTATCTCTATTGAAAAAGAAGCAATCAAATGATTATCATGCCTACTAGTCAGGCACTTCTGCACTGGGTAAGTGTGTGTGCTTGCATAGAAAAGCATTAATTAAATCTTCTTTGATAAATTTTATGAAAATTTTCAAATGAAAAAATGGAAAGAAAAAGACAAAGGCGTCAAGAGTGCAGCTAGCCTAAAATAGAGTTCATGTTGTTCAAGAATGTTAAATTGTTATTCTACATTGTGTTAAGATCAAAACTTTGATTTTCTAATGATATACACTCTTGACAACTTCATTTAGGTCACAAAATTTCGGTCACATTTGTAAATAAAATTTTTGATGAAAAGAGCTGACATAAGAACTCAATGAAAAATCATCTTTATTTTTAACCCTTGTTGCACATTATGAAAGGTACAATTATATTATCTCTCACATACAAAAATCATTGTGTATCTTGATACCTTCCTAACTCCTTCAAAATCAAATTATTTGTGCTCCTTGCAACACAAACTCATATTCAGGGGGAGCAACCATATTGTTGATCTCTAATTTCATGCCCCAATCAATTGATTTCATCACTCCTATTGGTTTCACATCATTTATTTTGGTCCCCATTCAATTAGTGGTAGACAACCTTGATTTTAGGGAGTTTTTTTTTAAGGGGAGAATTTCATAGTACCTTGCATGTTCATATCACTCTTTTTGATGTTGTCAAAAAGAGGGAGAAATTTTGTGAAAGAATATTGTCATGTTTTGTCATCATAAAGAAGGGGGACATTGTTGAGTTGTGTATTTTGATGATGACATATTGTACACAATCTAATGATGTAATATTGTACATATGTGCGAGATTGTTGTGTTATGTATTTGGATGATGACATTTTGTCACACATCTTCAATTGTACATATAATGATCATGACAACATTCACAATGTTTTGATGTTTAATCTTATGTGCTTTCATGTTGAATATACTTGAATATTGTTTGTGACTCATGGACAGACTGGCCATATTTGAAATCATGCTTAAATGAACATCAGATGTTCACTTTTGCTCGCAGTCAGCTGAAGCACAAAATTTAGATGTACAGTTTTGGTCACAGTCAGTCGAAGCAAAACTTCATCATATATGAACCTAGACTTCGGATGTGACAAAGTGGAACTTCGTTATATACAAAGCTAACCTTCGGATATGACGAAGTCACTTCGAGCAATCATAACTATTTTATCACTGTGCCTTCGGATGTTCGAATTTGTTCTGTGTCAATCGAAGCATAACTTCATCATATACGAAGCTGGACTTCAGATATGACGAAGTGGAACTTCGTCATATACGAAGCTAATCGTCAGATATGACAAAGTTACTTTGAGTGATTAAAACTAAATTCAACACTGACTTTGGATGTACTCAATTGCTCTTTGTTAGAGTGTAACTTTGTCATATGAAGCTAGACTTCAGATATGACGAAGTCAGTTTGACTGAGGAAGACCATTTTGACAGTGTGTCTTCAGATGTTCACTTTTACATTTGGTCAGTCGAAGACATGAACTTCGTATATTTCTATTTTGGTCGCTATCAACCAAAGCTCTGTGACTTCGGATGTTCATGTTTAAACGTTGCCAGTCCATTTGAAATGAATTAGAACTTGTCTTCTAAGAGTAATTAGTCAAATAATGGTATAGTAGTGCCCTGTAAAAAAAGTTTAGAATATGAGTATATAAATATGCACATATTTATCACTATTAATACATAAAAGTATAAATAATATAAGGAAGGAAATTCTTACTTGTTCATATACCAAGCACATGTTGACTACTCTTCCAAATTTATTATTCATTGAGAAGTCATAGGGCTTCTCTTTCTTCAAAAGTTTACATTTTATCTTCCATTTCCACAATTGAGGAGTCTATTCCTTCAACAACATATAATCGCTTGACATGTTTTGTAAAAAATAAGAAGTCAAATATGTATATGAAAGTTTGAAATATTTCAATATTATAATGATAATGATTAAAGGATATTATTGATACTTACAGTTACATGGTTCATATATTTCCTTGTAAACAATATTTCTTGTGTAATCATGATATCTTTGAGCATAACCATTTGTTATTTTTATAAGAATTTTTGTTGTATGCTTGGATATTCCTCTTGACATTGCCACATAAAGTTGACCGTGTGAAAATACTGGTTCAAGCAAGTATATTCCAATAGTTGGAATTGTTTGACCTTTTGCCTTATTTACGGTCATAGCAAATGCTAAACGTATAGGAAATTGTTTTCCTCTGAATTGAAAAGGATATTTGTCAGATTTTGCATGATACAAAGGAATTCTTGGAAGCAGCACTTCTTTATCAGAATGTTGACCAACTGTAATTTTAGCCTTGATGATATTTGTTTATAGATCAATACAGACTAATCTTGTCCCATTACAAAATCCATTAGGTGGATCTAAATTCCTTAATAGCATTATTGACAATGCTTCTTCAACGTCGATTTTGAAGGTGGCATCCCATTATATGTTAAGCTATTTAGAAATTCAACTTGATAGTTGCAATCTGCTTCATCAACTGCATAATCGAAACTATAGTATACTTTCTCTTCTCCTGGAAATCTGTTTATGATCATCTCATTGAGATTGTCAACATATTCATTTTTTATAGTCAATATAGCTCTATTTGCAATATAAGCTACGTCTACATATTATGCATATAATTCTAGATAGATTGTATCAATTATTGTATCTTTTGATTCTCCTTCTTTATCACATCGTATAAGCATATCATCTGGAATGTGAATCATATCATTGTTTATTGCTTCTTCTACTCCATCACCAATACCCAGCAATAAATCTGAAAATCCTGGATCATCTCTTGCACGCATGTTTATTTTCAAGTACAATTTTGTCATCAAGGGCCACAAGTATGATTTGTCGAGAGATGCTTCAATTGTTTGATTTATTGTTCCTTTAAGTACCACTGGAAGCACTTGCCGAAAATCTCCTCCAAATAACATAACTTTCCCTCCAAATGGCAAATTTGAATCTATTATATCTTGTAATGTCCTATCCAAACTTTCAATCGCAAATCTTTTTGACATTGGAGCTTCATCCCATATGATAAATTTACATTTTCTAATTAATTTAGCCAAACTAATTTGTTTCTTTATGCCACAAACTGATGACTCATTAATGTCAAGGGGAATTTTAAATCTTGAATGAGCTGTCCGTCCACCTGGTAAAAGAGATGTTGCAACACCGCATGTTGCTGTAGCTAATGCTATTTGACCAACTGATCTAACTTGTGCTAACAATGTACGATATAAAAAAGTTTTTCCTGTTCCTCCTGATCCATCAACAAAGAATTGTTGCCCAGCAAGCAAGCCCAGAGGGGGGGGTGAATGAGATTCTTAAAAATTTGATTGTCCAAACCTGTCAACAAAAATATTCAACACAAAACACTACGTTCAATTGTTAGTGTTAGCAGTAAAGAAAATATAACAATCACAAACAGGCAATCACACGACACAAGAATTTTATCCTGGTTCGGACCTACTCTCCAAAGGAGTCTTTGAGCTATGGCACTTCATATATTCACATTGTATCTCTACCATCCAAAGCACCTTGACTTTGGATGTCATGATTTACACTTGGTCAGTCAAAGTGCTGAGACTTTGTATATTCATGTTATAATTTTGACAGTCGATCAAATATCGATTGCTGACCAATTTAAACATCGATTGCTTTGTCAGACATCGATTGCTTCATGATATAACATCGATTGTTGTTGAAAATTAAAGTATATGATTACCTTTTATCTCGAATGCCTTAAGATGCTATTCGTGCAGGCCATCATGTGACTGGCACGTGTCTCACTTAAAGGCTTGGGGTACACGTAACCCTAGGTACTAGTTTGTGGGCATCTGGCTATAAATATGCCTTTATCCTTTGTGAATAGGTATCTAGTAGTGAGGCCAAGAAAATGGAAAGTACCCTAAAGGTATGCACCCAAAAGAGGAGCAGAGTAGAGCCGCCAAGAGAAGTAGAGCAGCAGAAGAGTAGCAAATGCGAAGAGAAGAAAGAGAAGAAGAAGGAGAAGAAGCCAGAAGGTGAAGCAGAGGCTGCAACAAGAAAGAAGAGATTGTAAGACCCAGCTTCCCAGCTTTCCATCTAGTGTCTTGGATGACTGGCCACTAATGCGTCCGGGCTGAGCGACGCATTAGTCTCGCATTGTGGATGTCCGACGCGACAGTCATCCTTGTCGCAACTAGCTTGTGCGTCGCATTCTTGTCGCGCCCAACTTTCCCATCGCATCTTCGTGTCGCGCCCGATCAACAGGTCGCGACAGTGTTCCGTCGCTTCGGTCGTCTGACGGCTGTCAGGGTGGCAGGTGTGTTAGTACAACCTGTCGGGTTGTCACGGCATCCCTGGGGGATGCATTCTTGTCGCAGTGCGTTGACCCATCGCGTTAAGGTCCTTAATGCAATGCATCGCCCTGTCGCATCTTGGGTGCCGAAGGCTTAAGGCCTTGGCTGGCGACCCCTTCTCCCTTTCCCTCTTTCCCCTCTCTTGTCCCCCTCTAGTGGAGCCCCGCCTCCCTCTTTTCCCTTTCTGCATTTCATGCGAAGAGGAGGGTCGCACTGGTGCCATGGCATTGTGGTGCTTGCGTGAAGTGAGGTGGAGGTGGCCCATCTGATGTGAAGGGCCCTATGGGGTTCATTTTTTCTTGAAAGGTAGGGATTGCTTCAACCCTTCTCGATCCGGATGGATTGGAGCTTTTCGTGCTTTCTAGTTAGTTTAGATAGCTTCTCCATGCTCCCCTCCTTTGTGTGGTATGTGTATGGCTTGTGGGCGACCCCGGGATGGAGCATCCCGTGGGTCTGCCTTTCTGCTGGTGTCGCAACCGAGGTGCGCGTCGCGACACCATAAGAGAAGTCTGCCCGGTCGTGCATGACCTTATCGAGATGCATTTTCCTGTCGCGATAAGGATCGTTGTCGCGACGGATGTTCCTATCGCGATAAGGTTTTTTGTCGTGACGCCTTGCCCCATCGTGACAAGGTTGCTGTCGCAGTGCCGTTCCTCATCGCGATGGTATCGCGATGGCCTAGGAGGTCGCGACAGTACCTGTGTTGCCTCGGGTGTTTCCATGGTTCCAGTTGGGTTTTTGGCATGTTCCCCAGGGCTGGCTTGCCCTTAGGACCTTCAGGTGGGGAACGCGGCAGGTTACCTAGCTGCATTCAGTGACTGAAGGTGACACCTTCGTGGCCATGTCCTGGCGGCAATGCCAGGAGGGTCATGTCTATCTAATAATCGATTGACCAGCGGTCAATCAATTATTAGCAGAGTGACGGGTTTTTCGTGCTTCTGGTGGTGTTCCGAGGTTCTGGCTTGTTCGTGTGTGCCTTGGTTGGCCGACGGCCCTCTTGAGGGTCTGTGTGTGCCTTGTGCTTGCTGGGCTTATCGTGGGTTACAAGCCAGTGGTTAGGCATGGTTCTTGTTGTTCTTGCCCCGCCTGTTCGCCCGGTGCTTGGCACTTGAGGGCCTGTCCCATTCAGAGGTTGTCTCTGTTGCCTGGGACCCCCATCCTCGAAAGCCTTTGAGGGAGCGTTCGGGGCTACTAGTGTGCTCGAGTTGGCGGCCTAGTTGGCGGACTCTGGAGCTGAGGGGAAAATGAGGTTTCGATAGCAGTGTCGAGTCGTTTGTAGAGCTCTCTTGGTTGGTCTGGGACGCCGAGGTTGGCTAGAGTTCTTCCTGGCGCAAGCCAGTCAATCCTTCTTCTCACTGCCTCGCCTTGCGTTGGTTACGTAGCAACGTAGGGAGGTCAGGCATGAGGCCGCAGCTTGGCCAGGCTGCGGTTGTTGTTGTGTTGTGGTGTTATGTGGTGGCTCTGTCTCTCTCTTCTAGGGAGGTTAGAGGCAGGAGCCAGGCTGGCGAGTAGAGGAAGTGGCTGGTGTGTCCTCCTCTTGGCTGCCAGTGGCGGTGGCTTGGTTGTTGTTGTTGTGGAGATGCTTCCTCACGATGTTTCCAAGTGTTTTCCGTTGCCCTAGTTGGCACGGCGGTCATGCCCTGGTCGTGCCTAGTTTTCATAGGCATCGTTGGTTTGGCCTTGTTGTCTCGTGCTTCTGGTGGTTTCCGCTTCGGTGTCCTCTAGATTCCGTAGTCTCGTTCTTGGGTGCCAATCCGTGGTGGCACCGGCGTGTGTGGCTTTCCTACCTCACGGTGTCCGGGGTCCGGAGTGGTTCTGCTTGTGGGCCCTCCACCTTGTGGAGGTTTGAGGTGGCCATGCTTCTGGTGAGACGTCGTTCTCACCTGGTTGTTGCGTGGTCTTGCCGGGTGCGTCGAGTGTTGCTTCCGCTTAGTGATCGACTCCGTTGGTTTTTGTGGGAGTCGTGTATGTGTCACGACCTTGGTTAATGGTCGTGACGTTGTACTGTTCTGTTCCGCTACTTTGTAGTACCATGCTGTAGGTGTTCCTCACTTTACAGTTTTCTAGTGTAGTTTCCTATTTTCTGAGTTCCTGCTGCTCTGGCCGGTGAGGGATTGGTAATCCCTACTAGTTCTTGTTTGCGAGGTTCACTCCCCCTACTTCCTTCAGCTAGGGGCTCGTTATCACAGGAGCTCGGTGTCGGACGAGTTGCAGAGATGGCTGTGGCGCCGTGTGTTGTCAGTAGCAGTGAGAACGAGTGTTGTGAGATCTTATACCTAAGTGAGTTGAGAGTTGCGCTTCGCAAGTTCTCGGGGTATGCCCCTTAAGGACTGCACCTTTCTTCTTGTACCTGTGCTTTTACTTGGGACACATTGTACAGTTGTTATAGTTATTTAAATTCAGTACATATCTCACTAGACTATTCTTCTAACCCTTCCTGGTCTTCGGATCCGTGGGTGGCGACGCGAACTTCGGGGTCCCTGGCATGGGTCCGAGAGGACGGGTCGTTACAGTTGGTATCAGAGTATGGGTCTATTGAGATTCGTAATGAGTAAATAACTATAACTGTCCCAAAGAAAGATACTAGTACACTGCTGACACCATCCAGCTAGTGTTAGGCTTGTGCTTTCAATTGTTTTGTAGGTGTGTGGCTTCCCTGCAAGGTTCGTGTGCGTGCCGTAGGAGGGTTGCAGCTGTTGCCATGTCGCGTACGTGGCGAGTGTGGTCGCTCAGTGTGTTTGTGTCGTGGTGGCACGGTTGGCAGTGGACTCACTAGCAGTGGTCTTCCTCGTATGGAGGATGGTTGCAGGCAAGTCCAGGTTCGGTGCTCCTGGTCGTCTTCGGCCCATTTGTGTGCGTGTGTGTCGCGAAGGTTGAGAGAGCCTGCGTGTGGTGTGGCCTTCACTGGTGCAGAGTTGTTGTCTGTGGAACCGGTCAAAATGTCTCTGCCTTGTTGGTTGTTTCCTTGTTGTTGGGGTGTGCTTTGTTGGTTATGTGTGTGTGGTCTCCTGTCTATGCGTTGTTGTGCGTTGTGCTTTGCTCGGTCGGCGTTGTTGCTTGGGCTAAGTAGATGTTCTGTGTGCCGTGTTGCATTGCTGGTTGAGCATTGCGACACTTGTCTGTGGTTGTTTGTCGGCCTTGTGCTAGCTGGTTGTGAGCTCTGGTGAGGCGCTCCCAGAGTTCTTCTCTATTGGTTCTGGTGGAAGTGAGTTTTCCTCAGAGCTGTGTTATGCTCGTTTCAAGTTGCTGTTGCGTTCCTTTCTGGGTCGAGGTGCATCGCTTGGTTGCCCTGTGTTCTGGTGAGGTTTTCCAAAACCGTTTGTTGTTGTCTTGGTGAGGGTTTCTCTCAAGACTGTTCCATGCTCATTTCTGCTATTGTTGTGCTGCCTCAGGGTCTGAGGTATGATGTTCTTTTGGCTGGTGCATTCTGGTGGGTTTTCCCAGAACTGTGCCTTGGTGGTTCTGGTGGAGGTTCTCCCAGGACTTGCTTGCATTGCTTCTGTAGTTCTGCTTACTGCGGTGTTCTCTCTGACTTTGTGTCGTTTGGTCGGTGGTTGTGCGTTCTGGTGAAGGTCCTTCCCAGGATTGCCCTTTGTCGTTTCTGGTGGAGGTTATTCCCAGGAGTGCTCTGGTTTGTTTCGGGCCACTGTTGTGTTGCCCTTATGGCTTGAAGTGTGTCGTTTGTTTGGTTTTCTATTATGGTGAAGTTCTTAGGACGACTTTCTATCGTTCCTAGTGGAGGTCCTTCCCAGGGTTGCTTCGTGTTGTTCGGGTTGTCATGCTTTCTCTCTCTGTAGAGACGAGCTGTCGTGTTGTCGGTTGGACTGTGTGTGTTACAGTCTGCTTGGGCATTTTCGGTCAAGGTGTTGTGTGCTTGGCCGTGTGTCTGGCTGCTGCGTTCGCCAGCTTGTCTCATTGTTTGTATTCAAGTTCACGGCTGTGTTGGTGGGACTTTGTGCGTCTCCGTGGTGCGGGTGGTTTGCGTTGTTTCTCACTCCCGGTGCTCTCTTGCAGATTGTGATATAGTGAGTACCGTCGATGTCTGGCTGGTTGTGCTTCTTATGGAAGTGTCAGTCTTGCGTTGTAGTTTTATCTCTCTCGTGTGTGGAAGAGACTCGTTGCGTGTCTCCTTCCTTTGCTTTTCGTGGGTTGCTCGGGGTGGTGATGCTCCACTATGCCATTGTGTTGCCAGGGTACGCATCATTGTGACCTTCTGGTGGAGTCATCTTCCCTTGAGTTGTTTTTAGGTTGAGTTAGTTGCTCCCCTCGTGTTGTCGTTTCGGTGTGACACTATGGGTCGGTGGACCTGTTCGTGCCATTTGTCATTGAGCTTGTTTCTTGCTACCTGCCTGAACAATTTGGGGCATTGGGTCCCTGTTGATTTGGTGTGAGGTAGTACCATATTTCTTGTTGGGTAGCATGCATGAGTGTTGCCCTGCTGTGCATCGATTTTCTTGCTTAGCTTGCTCGCGCAAGCATTGTTTTAGTGTGTTCTCAATCGTGCCTCGGCTTGTGCCTTGGAGGCTTTTCATGTCATCATTTTAGTGTTTGGCCTCTTTATCGGTTGCGATGGAGGTGGTGCTCTTGCTCTTGAGCGCTAGGGAGTTGTTGCGGTTTTCACTCCTCGTGCTGCAGAGTCAGTGCTCCGTGTTTTGGTGTGCTTTTTGGAGCCGACTTGTTTGTGGTGCTCTTGATGTTGTCAGATTTCCGTGCGCTTCTCTTGTGGGTCTCTGATGGAGAGTCCCTTCAGTGGGCCTTGTGTTGTCTCGGGCTGTTGGTGCGGCTGTGTGTGCTGCACCTCGAGCGTTTTTCAATGCTTTGTGCTTTTGTGCCTTAAGGGATGGGTCTAGCTTGGCATGTTGTGCCCTTTCAGGCTTGTGGTCCTCTGCGTGTGGATTTTGGCACGTCTCTGGTGAAGAGTCCTTCCTGTTATCCCGTGGTGTTGTTTCAGCTGCTGGTGCACTTGTGTTGCACTTTGCTTAGTTTTGGTGCTTGTGGTAGCACCGTGTGCTCGTCCTCGAGTGTTTCGGTTTTGTGCCGTTTGGAGCCTTGGTGCATTGTATTGTACCTTGGGTGGCTCCTGGTGCTTGTGATAGCACCATGTGTTGTGCTGTGTGCCTTGATCGTGAGCTTCGTGCATCGTTTCACGAGTTCTCTCGGTGTCGGAGGCGTTGAGCTTTCCGCCTCTAGGACACTTGGTGCTGGCCTTTGCCTTGTGGTCGTACCGTTACCATTGCGGGGTGGCTGCTTTGCTTTGCCTAGGTAGCCCTATTGGTGGTACACCAGGCTTTGGTCGTGGCCTGTGTCTGGGTTTTCCCTCTCGCTTTGGGAGCGAGTGTGTTTGGTTAAGGTACCCTGCGTTGGTTTGGGTCCCTTTGAGGTCGACGTGTTGTCCTCGACCTTTGCAGTTGTTTTGGCTCTTGTGTGGTTGTGCGTCTTTTTGGTGGTTGGCATATTGGACCCGCGCTGAGCTCTGTGTGTGCGTGGCGGTAGTGCTGCCAACTCTCGTTGGTTCTCCGTTGTGAGTGGTGTTGATGAGTTTGGAAGCCGATGGCGGAGTCTCCTACCAGTTTGTCTGGTGAAAGTGAGGCCTATTGGCTTGCTAGTACTCGACCACGTGGTTTGTCGACGTTGTGAGGTGCTTGGTTTTGACTTAACCTCAGACGTCTTTAATGCTTTTGTTGCGATTTTTTGTGCTATGGAGCGTGCGGTTTCCCAGTCTTGTGGCTCCACGTGCATTTGGTGTCCTTGTCAGACCATGAGGAAGGTCTGGGTGAGACCTAGTGGTGATAGTGGATGTCGTTTTCGCGTGTTGAGGTTTCTCTGCATGCGTTTAGTGTCCTTGTCGGCCCACGAGGAAGGTCTGTGTGAGACCTAGTGGTGGTTGTGGATGTTGTTCTGTGTGTTGAGGATTCTTTGCGAGCCTGTTGTCACTATGGTTTTCGTTGCGCGCGTGGTTTCTAGGTTGGGTTGGTGACCGATGCTAGCTGCTGCTAGTAGCGTGAGGCTGTTCCCCTCAGTGTTGTGCTTGACTCTCAGGCATTTTTCCCGATTGTTGTCAGCAACTATATACTATGTCAGGTTTCACTAGCGATAGAGTGAGTTGCTGACCGGTGATTCTCATGTTGCTATCGGCAACTGCGTCCTTTGTCGGGTTTTGCTGGTGAAAGAGTGGGTTGTTGGTCGGTCGGTCCCAACTGTGGGGTCTGTTGGTGGCTGCAGCTGTGCGGCTGTCGGCTGGTGTTTTCTAGCTGTTCAGGTCGGATTTGGCATTGCTCGACACCTGTGGGGTTGTTGTTCCATTTGGACGCCCCACGTGTGGCTGGAGTGAGCCATTGGTTTTTGGTTTTGTGCTCCAGGTGTGTTTGGAGCGTGTTGTAAGCCGTTGGGTTTTCGGTTGTGTGCTCCCCATGTGTTTGGAGCCCGTTGTGTGAGCCATTGGTTTTCCGACCTCCTGTGCACTGTGTACGTTTGGCGGTGTGGTTGTTGCCACAAGGAGGTCGTGATGAGACTTAGTGGATTTTCGCACCCACGCTTCATGTGCTCTGCGTGTGTTTGGCTGTGCGATTGTTGCCACAAGGAGGTCATGTTGAGACTTAGTGGCTTATTTGCACTGGTCTTACGTTTGCTCCCTGTGCTTCATTTTGTGCCTCGGGATCTTTTGGGCGTGCCCTAAATTTCGAGGACAAAAATTGTTTTAAAGGGGGGTAGGATGTAAGACCCGGCTTCCTAGCTTTCCGTCCAGTGTCTTGGATGACTGGCCACTGACGCGTCCAGGCTGGGCGACGCATTAGTGTCGCGTCATGGGTGTCCGACGCGACAGTCATCCTTGTCGTGAACAGCTTGTGCGTCGCATTCTTATCACGCTCGACTTTCCCGTCGCGTCTTCGTGTCGCGCCCGGTCAACGGGTCGCAACAGTGTTCTGTTGCTTCGGTCGTCTGATGCCTGTCAGGGTGACAAGTGTGTTAGTACAACCTGTCGGGTTGTCACGGCGTCCCTGGGGGATGCATTCATGTTGCGGTGTGTTGACCCATCGCGTTATGGTCCTTAACACAACACATCGCCCTGTCGCGTCTTGGGTGCCAAAGGCTTAAGGCCTTGGCCGGCGACCCCTTCTCCCTTTCCCTCTTTCCCCTCTCTTCCCCCCCTCCGGTGGTGCTCTGCCTCCCTCTCTTCCCTTTGTGCGTTTTAGGCGAGGAGGAGGGTTGTGCATGGTGCCATGGCATTGTGGAGCTTGCGTGGAGCGAGGAGGATGTGGCCAATCCGACGTGAAGGGCCCTATTGGGTTCGTTTTTTTATTGAAAGGTAGGGACTGCTTGAACCCTTCTTGATATGGGTGGATTGGGAGCTTCTGTGCTTTCTAGTAAGTTTAGATAGCTTCTCAGGATGGAGCATCCCGGGGGTTTGCCTCTCTGCAGGTGTCAAGACCATGGTGCACGTCGCGACACCAGAAGAGGCGTCTGCCTGGTCGGGCACGACCTTATCGCGACGTGTTTGCTTGTCGCGATAACGATCGCTGTCGCGACGCATGTTCCTATCGCGATAGGGTTTTCTATCACGATGCCTTGCCCCGTCGTGACAGGGTTTCTATCGCGGTGCCGTTCCCCGTCGCGATGGTATCATGATGGCCTAGGAGGTCGCGATAGTACCTGTGTTGCCTCGGGTGTTTATGTGGTTCCGATTGGGGTGTCGACATGTTCCCCACGGCTGGCTTGCCCTTAGGACCTTCAGGTGGGGAACGTGGCGGGTTACCTCACTGCGTATAGTGACTGAAGGTGACACCATTATGGCCGTGTCCTGGCGGCGGTGCCAGGAGGGTCGTATCTGTCTAATAATCGATTGACTGGCGGTCCTTCGATTATTAGTGGAGCGACGATTTTTACATGCTTTTGGTGGTGTTCCGAGGTTCTGGCTTGTTCATGTTGCCTTGGTTGGCTGACGGCCCTCTTGAGGGTCCGTGCATGCCTCGTGCTTGTTGGGCTTGTTGTGGGTTACAGGCCAGCAGTTCGGCGTGGTTCTTGTTGTGCTTGCCCCACCTGTTCACCCGGTGCTTGGCACTTGAGGGCTTGTCCCGTTCAGAGGTTGTCTCTGTTGCCTGGGACCCCCATCCTTGGGAGCCTTTGTGGGAGCGTTCGGGGCTACGAGTGTGCTCGAGTTAGCGGCCTAGTTGGTAGACTCTAGAGCTGAGGGAAAAACGAGGTTTGGATAGCGGCGCTGAATCATTTGTAGAGCTCTCTTGGTTGGTCTGGGACACCGAGGTTGGCTGGAGTTCTTCGTGGCGCAGGCCAATCAGTCCTTCTTCTCACTGCCTCACCCTGCGTTGGTTCTAGAGTCATGTAGGGAGGTCAGGTGTGAGGCCGCAGCTTGGCCAGGCTGCGGTTGTTGTTGTGTTGTGGTGTTCGATGGAGGCTCTGTCTGGCTCTTCCGGGGAGGTTAGAGGCAGGCGCCAGGCTGGCGAGCAGAGGGACTAGCTGGTGTGTCCTCCACTTGGCTGCCAGTGGCGGTGGCTTGGTTACTGTTGTTGTGACGATGCTTCCTCAGGAGGTTTCCAAGTGTTATCCGTTGCCCTAGTTAGCACGGCAGTCATGGCCTGGTCGTGCCTAGTTTTCGTAGGCATCATTGGTTTGGCCTTGTTGGCCCGTGCTTCTGGTGGTTTCCGCTTCGGTGTCCTCTTGGTTCTGTAGTCTCGTTCTTGGGTGCTAGTCTGTGGTGGCACCCGCGTATGTGGCTTCCCTACCTCACGGTGTCTGGGTTTCGGAGTGGTTCTACTTGTGGGCCCTCGACCTTGTGGAGGTCTAAGGTGGCCATGCTTCTGGTGAGATGTCGTTCTCACCTGGTTGTTGCGTGGTCTCGGCGGGTGCGCCGAGGGTTGCTTCCGCTTAGTGCTCGACTCCGTTGGTTTTTGCGGGAGTCATGTGTGTGTCACGACTTTAGTTAGCAGTCGTGAGGTTGCACTATTCTGTTCCACTACTTTGTAGTGCCATGCTGTAGGTGTTCCTCGCTTTACAGCTTTCTAGTATAGTTTCCTATTTTCGGAGTTCCTGCTACTCTGGCCGGTGAGGGACTGGTAACCCCTACTAGGCTTTGTTCGCAAGGCTCACTCCCCCTATTTCCTTCAACTAGGGTTCGTTGTCGTGGGAGCTCAGTGTCGGACGTGTTGCAGAGACGGCTATGGCGCCGTGTGTTGTCAGCAACAGTGAGAGCGAGTGTTGTGAGCTCTTGTACCTGAGTGAGTTGAGAGTTGTGCTTCGCAAGTTCTCGGGGTATGCCCCTTAAGGACTGCACCTTTCTTCTTGTACCTGTGCTTTTACTTGGGACACGTTGTACAGTTGTTATATTGTTATAGTTATTTAAATTCAATACATATCTCACTAGACTATTCTTCTAACCCTTCCAGATCTTCAGATCCGTGGGTGGTGGCACGAACTTCGGGGTCCCTGGCAGGGGTCTGGGAGGACGGGTCGTTACAGAGATTGGATCTGAGATCATAAAGATCAGATCTAGAGCTAAAGAGAAGATTTCTTCCTTCTTTCTATTCTGTATTTTCAGAACAATTCATTGTGTGTGATTTGTGTAAGCATTCTACATAGATCACCTGATTGTGTCATTGTTATACTTCCACAATTGTACTAGGATGGATCGTGCTAGAGGATCTACTCTCTAATTGGGCTTGTTCTAGCAGAACTTCGATCCTTCAAAAGGATTTCAGCACTGTGTGCTTAGGTTTTTGAGTTGTCGTGCTTAGGTTTTCTAAGACATCATGCTTAGGGGTTTTGGGAAGAGTCGTTGAGCTCTTGCCCAGTGGAGTGAGTCGTCGTGCTCATCTCCGGTCGGTGCTTGTGAGTTGTTGTGCTCACAAGTGGTTTATGGAGTAGGTCATCGTGCCTATCTCTAGGTTGTTCTTGTGAGTCATTGTGCTCACAAGAGGTTGTGCTTTGATCCATCATGCTCAAAGGTGTGTGTGAGTCGTCGTACTCTAATGTGTTTGAGTCATCATGCTCATTGGACTCAAGTTGAGTAATGTGTTCCTTCATTGTGGGGAGGTGGATGTAGGAGACACAATTTGTAAAGTTGTGATCATCCAGATTCGTGTTTAATGGTTTTGGCATGGTGCTCATTGCCAATGTGGTCAATGAACCTTGGTTGTGGCTTCTGAGTCTTGTGTGGGTGTTGTGGGCCTTATGTTTTAGCCCATATAGCTTGCAGGTTTTTTGGTGAAGAAGGCGATGGGGTATGTCATCGTGTTCTGAACATGACGGCTTCCTACGTCGTGATTCACAAAACTGCCTTTTCGGTGCGTGGCGCATTTGGCGACGGTTTGGTCCATCACATTTAATGCATGTTAAAAACGACGTCTGCCTACGTCGCGATTTTTACTGTGGCATTTATTGCTCTGTTTCATGCCAGATAGAGCAGAGGTGGCTCTATCTAGCAGAGGGGAGGAGGTTTTGCGGCTCTTTTGGTGTTTTCAGCTTCCAAGTGGGTGGCTCGATGCAGGTTCCACGCGAGGAGGATGCCTGGAGCGTGGACTTGCCAGTGGTGCGGCGTTTTGTGCGTTCTGCGGGCTCTTCGAGTTGGTAGGGAGACTTCCTCTTTTACTTTGTGTTATTTAATTGGTTTAAAGCTTTTAAAGCATGATATGATAGCCTGTGCTAGTTCAACTTTTATTTTGTGAACTTCTGTGTGAGTTGCATGATGTGTGTGGATGGTTTCTGGAGAAGGGAAGGGGTTTAAGTCGTTTACCTGAGAAGGGGACGGACTGAACTGTCGCATTTTGTTGCGTTCATGTCTTTCGACCGATGTTGGACCGATTGGTGTATACGCAACCACTCGTCCCATAGCGTTCTTGTTGAACGCGTTGGTGTTGTGCGTCGCGATTTGGTGTATGGCTTGGTGTGGTCTTTGTCGCGATGTGTCGTTCTGTAGCGATTTGCGCTTTGGTTGTCACTGTTTGAACGTTTGGTCTAAAGGTTACATATCGGGCCGTCGCGTTATGGTCGCGACATTGGGCCCCATCGCGTTCGGTTTGGAATCGCATTTCGACAGGTCGTCACGTTCTAAAAGGCAACGTATGTGTCCGTCGCATTTCAGCTTCTGAGGTTTGTTGGTGGTGGTTGGGTTGTGATGGTCTGGTGTTGACCTAGCTCTAGTTTTCTAGGGTGCTGTTAAGGCGTGTAAGTTGTTATTATGTCAATAAAGCATGTTTAAGTTAATGAATTGGTTTGTAGTTAATTAGTAAGTTATGATGATAACGTTAATGTGGTTATTCGTGTTAAGCATGTTATAGGTTTAATGGTTTGGATTATCATTAGTTAGAAAGTTAAGTTAATTATGTTAATTATGTGGTTAATGTACATCGTGGGTTGTGTTGCTATGGAGGTTATGTGATGACCAATGACAAGCAAGTTTGCATGTGAATAATTGTGGTTTATAAATAAAGGTTGTATAAGTAGGTATCGTGGGTTGTGTGTTTTCCGAGTTTGGTGGTCCGGCGCCTATTCTGTGTTGGATCGAAGATGCAGTGAAATGGCAAATATAGAGGGGGGGGGGGGGGCTTGAATAGATTTCCAGAAAAAACTTTATGCAATTAAAAATATGTCAAATTAAAATCTCTCTTCAAATAGGTACCTACTGATTTGATTAATTTATAGGAATCTAAAGCACATTAGATCATCTATTTATAAGTGTGTGAGTGCTTAGAAGGTGATCAAAATACTATGCAAGCATTCTAGTGGAAAATCTATATATCAAACCATTACGCATGATATTTTTAAGGTGGTTCGGCTCCCAGACGGAGGCCTACGTCCACCCCTCACTCAAACCAAGTGAGGCTTCACTAAACCGCTAATTCACAACTTCAAACAACTGCTGACTCATAGCTTGAACGCTGACTCACAGCTTGCCAACCGCTCATTACACAGCTTATCTGTTGATTCACAGCTTCAAGGTCAGACGAACCTTCTCAATCCACACACAAAGAGTATGGGATCAACACTCCTATCACCAGTAGGAGCACTCAATGAGTTCTGAGTAAAGTTTAAATGTGAAAAACAAATTCACATGAGGATCAGAGTTAAGAGAGACAAATCCTCAAACACCAGTCCTTCAACTTTGCCCAATTTTCTCTGGACTAATGAATTTGAACTCTAAATCTCAGATCTTGAGGGTTGAAGTTGTGCTTCAGATCATCTTGCACAAACGCATCATCTGGTTGTGCTTCTCAGCCAATTTGATCTGAACTCCTTTAAATCAACCTCAATCCACAATACTCTATTTTAGATCTGATTTACACATAAATTCAAATCTGAGTTGATGCTCTTGAGTTCTTCCACAGATGTTGAGCTTCATGCTTCTGCTCTTGCACAAGCTTCCTCTTCCACCTTCCTTCAGGTTTACTTGTTCTCCTCACTGCTGCTTCTCCCTTGCACAATTGTTTCTTCTTCTTTTGCTGCTCTTCTTCCCGATCTGGTCCTCTTTCAGCACTTCACTGCTTTCTCCACTGCTTGGCCTTGATCCCCACTTCCTCTTGGATGGAATCGATGGATGGCTGGAGGGGATGATTGCTCCAGATGAGATAAAAGAGCCTTTATAGCCACTGTGCAGTCCTATATACGTGAGAGAGATGGCATAAAAACCTAAGGTGTATCCAAGGCCGCCACGTGTCCAAAAGGCCTTTACCTCATTGCCACTTGGATGAAAGGGCATTTTGGTAATAATAGAATCTCCCAAATAGCTTTCAGAAATAAATCACAACCATTGGATATCATACTCTACACGTTTCTGAGTTTTCACAGAATGTGAGTCGACTCATGTTTCCATGTGAGTTGACACTACTGACCAAATTTCAATTCCAACATACTGGCAGAACACTAGTGTCAACCAGACAGACAACTAGTGTCAACCTAACTTCAACTAGAGTCGACCTGATCAACAGCTAGTGTCGACCTCCTGTGTATTCCTTCAAATAAGGTTCACTGGAAGGATACTAGTGTCGACCTGATTTTCAACTTGAGTCGACACTACTATGACTTGTTCTTAAGGAGCTTGCTAGGCAGATTTTGTGAGTCGAACTCATTGTCAACTAGAGTCAACCTGACGTAGCTAGTGTCGACCTATCTTTCAACTAGAGTCGACACTACTTTGACAAAACTCTATAAACCTGTACATATGAAGAGTAGACATTCAAAACATGTCATTATCAGTAAGATATGAAATATTATTATATCAAAAACATGTGTTTAGTCATTATTGTAATATTTACAATAAATGCAATATCAAAATCAAAGTATGAGTGTTTGGTCATCATCCATAACGAAATGTTGTAGTCATCATTAAAATTAAAGTATGAGTGCTTGAACATCATCAACATGAAGAGTTTTCGCCATCATCCAAATGTCATAATCCAAATGAATACACAACTCAACATTCTTCCACATATATGCAATATGACATCGGATTGTGTATAATATGTCATCATCAAAACACACAACTCAACATTCTTGAATGCCTCTCTAGTCGGGTACCTCAGGTTCATTGTAAGCCAAGTCTGTTGTGTTTGTTGTGCTCAAGGTTTGTCCCAATAGTGTATGTACCATCGAGGTCTATGTCGTCTTCTTAGACACCCTCACTCCTGTGTTTGAGTTGTACGTCCAGCAGAGAGAAAGACAACAATGGGGCAGCGACTTGTGAGTTGTGGTTGTGTTTGGTCACTTGTAGCGCACTCATGGTTGGAGGACGGACACCAGTAGATGTACTAGTCATTAGCTAGTCCTGTGTTTCTAGTGCCTCACTTTAGGGAGCTCGGGCCATAGTTCTTAAAGGTGCCAGGCATGGGCCTGTAGCTATGTGGCCTGCAGGTGTGGTGTTGGTTGGTCTCCTAGTTTGTTCGCTTTTGTTGTGTGTTTGTGGAGCGGCAATTGGACCTTTCGTCCTTGACTGTGATACTGAGAGGTAGTTCTTGTGTTGTGTTGTCCAAGTTGGATACTAGCATTATGAACCAGTAGTCTGTTCCTGTGTGGTGGCGTCGTTCCTTCCGACTCGTGCTTTGCCAATGGTTGTGGCTGGTGAGTTTGACTCACCGGTTGTGGTTTGTGACCGTTTGTTGTGTGCCGTGCTGGTCGCACAGGGGCACTTGTGGTTCAGTTGTGGTACCTCGTTGCTTCAGGTACCTTTACCCTGTGTGGGTTGTTGGCTTTTATGGCATGAATTGTACTATCCTTTTTAGGTGTTGAGGTGGACTGGTTTTTGTGGGGGTCGCATTATGTGACCATCCACTTGTGGTGTTGGTACCCTTGTGTGGGTAGTTATCTGATGTGTTTGTTACCATGGATATTGTGGTGGACTAATCTTGGCTGATTAGTCCTGTTACCGTTTGTGGGTAGTTGGCTTGTGTGGCCTTTGTTTTACTCATTGTTTCTTTGGGGAACTGACTCCTTGTAGTTAGTCCCGTTACCATCTAATAGTGGCTGGCCTATGTGGCATGGTTCTTTCAGTTGCCGTAGTGGATTGGTGTGCTTACAATAGCCCTATTACTTCCTTTATTTCCTGTAAACCGTGGTCGTTAATGTGTTTGTCTAATGCAGTTCAGTTATGTTTGTGGTTAGTATGTTTTACTTCCATAGTGCTTCAATTAGTGTTGCCATTGAGACCCTTAGGGGTCAAGGGCTTGGTTCCTTCTTTTAGCTGTTGGTTTGTGGTTGTTTTTTGGTGGTCCCTGCTAAGCCTATGACTTGTTGAGGCTCACTCCCTTACAATTCCTTTCAGAATTTGTCATGTGTTTGGCTTGCAACGGCGTTGTGGCAGACTTGTACTACCAGCAATTGAGATGTAGTTGTGTTTAGTGTGAGCTTTGCTCCCTCGGGGTATGCCCCAGGTAGTTGTACTTTTCTCTTAGACATGTAATATTTTTTTGGGATAGTGTAATTTGTAGTAATGGAATATGAGAACATGTACTTTCTTGTATCTTATATTCTTGTGATTGTCTTTTATATTCCTATTAGACACGTGTGAAATATCCCTTGCAAGACTTCAGTCCAATCGCGAGAGGCGGACTTGGCTATGAAGCCTTATTAGGCATAAATATCCAAGGTCGCTACAGTTGGTATCAGAGCATGGTCGAATTAGAATATGAAATTACATTAAGGTTTCAATGTCCCAAAATATGGTTAAATGTCCACTGCTGGTAGTAAGTCTGCGGTTTTATGTGGTTCTTATCCGTGTTTTTGGTGTGTGAGATTGTGTATACATGGTTGTGGGGTGTGTACAACTAGTGTCGACCTAATCAACAACTAGTGTCGACCTCCTATGTATTCCTTCAAATAAGGTTCACTGGAAGGATACTAGTGTCGATCTAATTTTCAGCTAGAGTCGACACTATTGTGACTAGTTCTTCAGGAGCTTGTCGGGTAGACTTTGTGAGTCGACCTCATTGTCAACTAGAGTCGACTTGACATAGCAAGTGTTGACCTATCTTTCAACTAGAGTCGACACTACTTTGAAAAAACTCTGTAAACCTATATATATGAAGAGTAGACCATCAAAACATGTCATTGTCAATAAGATATGAAATATTAAGTATGAAAAACATGTGTTTAGTCATTATTGTAATATTTACAATATGTGCAATATCAAAATCAAAGAATGAGTGTTTGGACATCATCCACAACCAAATGTTGTAGTCATCATTAAAATTAAAGTATGAGCGTGTGGACATCATCAACATAAAGATTTTTAGTCATCATCCAAATGAATACACAACTCAACATCCTTCCACATATATGCAATATAACATCAGATTGTGTATAATATGTCATCATCAAAATATACAACTCAACAATCTCCCCCTTTTTGATGATGACAAAACATGACAACATTTTTCACATAATATAACATTCTCTCACTTTTTGACAACATCAAAAAGAGTGGAACATGAAGTGTAATCAAAAGCTCTGTAGGAACAAACTCACAAACTCTCCCCCTTAATAAGTGACAAGTATATTGACCCTTTTTTCAGAGCACTCTCCTCTTGAGATGATACCAATTGAGTCTTTGATTCAAATAAAGTAGATTGTGTAAGAGGGGTGAGAATAAATTGATACCAATTTGATGAAGTAGGAAACTGAAAGCACAAGAATGTAATACCAATGGATATCAATTGTTGGAGACCAAATGAATAAGTAAGAATGTGGTTTGAGAAATGAGACATGTTTCTCCCCGTGAATACAAAGTTTGAATCTCAAGTAGCAGAAAGATTCTGAAAAGCAGAGATCTGCATTTAACATGAAACAGATGAACATGGATGATTTTTGGTTAGGAAGAAGTAGCAAGATGGGTTCGTCATAGGAATATCAAGATACACTATGATATTAATATATGAGAGACAATGATGATTGTACCTTTCATAATGTGCACCAAGGGTTAAAAATGAAGGTGATTTTTGATTGAATTTAAATGTTAGTTCTTTAACATCAAACATCACTTCAAAATTTTATTGACAAATGTTGATGATCAGTATGTTTGATGATCAGTCTGTTCTCATGTAATTCTAATTAATTACATATTAATTTTGGTGAATAACAAAACATGATTAACAAAACGTTCTCAAGTTTTCTAACATTCATTCTATAAGCTTGTGAGCACAGGAAAAATCTCAAGGAAAATCAAGTCCATCTGGTAAGTATTAGTACATCTATAGCATGTCAAGTTCAGTACGATATTTCTCTAAGTCCACATCGACTTCTGTTGAAAATCACAACGATTTCCTTAGTGTATATCGATTTCAATAGGGCTATAACGATTTGATATCATAATGATTTGCTCATCGCAATGATTTCTTTGGACTTCGTAACGATTTGCTCATCGCAACGATTTCTTTAGACTTCGTAACGATTCGCTCATCGCAACGATTTCTTCAGTCATCGTAACGATTTGCTCATCGCAACGATTTCTTTGGACTTTGTAACGATTTGCTCATCGCAACGATTTCTTTAGACTTCGTAACGATTCGCTCATCACAACGATTTCTTTAGTCATCGTAACGATTTGCTCATCGCAACGATTTCTTTAGTCATCGTAACGATTTGCTCATCGCAACGATTCCTTTAGTAATCATAACGATTTGCTCATCGCAACGATTCCTTTAGTAATCATAACGATTTTCTCATCGCAACGATTTCTTTGGACTTTGTAATGATTCGCTCATCGCAATGATTTCTTCAGAATTCGTAACGATTCGCTCATCGCAACGATTTCTTCGGTCATTATAATGATTTACTTCGCGAAACGATTTGTTAAGTTTATCATAACGATTTGCTTCGCGAAATGATTTGTTAAGTTTATCATAAGGATTTGCTTCGCGAAACGATTTGTTAAGTTTATCATAACGATTTGCTTTGCGTAACGATTTGTTAAGTTTATCATAACGATTTGCTTCGCGAAACAATTTGTTAAGTTTATCATAACGATTTACTTCACGTAACGATTTGTTAAGTTTATCTCAATGATTTGCTTCGCGTAACGATTTCGTAAGTGATCATAATGATTTGTTTTGCATAATAATTTGATATTAGATTATAATGATTTGTTACTGGTCAAAACAATGAATAGTCAAAGTCGTCACGCATATCCTTCTGACACCATTGCATTAAATGTAGACTGAACGTATCTCTGCATGCATGCAGATGATAACGTATACCATTATGCTTACTCTGTGTGTATCTTTTAGAACAAGCTATTTGACATTACTATTTTGGTGAATATTCACATCAACGTTTACTGACAATAAGAGACAGCCTAGCTGTCTACTGTTCTAGCATTTAATGTATGCAGGGCCCTAAAGACATTCTGTCATACAACGTTGGACCATATAAACGCCAGAAGATCCTATCTCTTTGCATGCACAAATGGATAAAAGATGATTGATTGGAAGCTTCCAAGTATCAAGCAGTCTAATGTCTACCAAAGCTAGAGACAATGGATACTTTAACAAATACTTTTCAAATTGAAGATATAAATACATATACAGCAGTTCCAAAAGCATACAAGGTGACTTACCAACGAATACTACAAGCAAGTCTTAGCAATTCAAATCTTCTGTGAGAATCCAAGAGCCAAGTGTCTCATTCCTGATCTGTCTCAAGTTCTTTAGCTCTCTGTGCTGCAATAGAAATCTTGAGAGAGAGAGCCTGTGTTGTTCTAAGAGAGACCATTGTGTAGATCTCCATCTCTCAGGGCTATTTTTGCTTTAGATCGTTGCTTGTTAAAGCTTGATCTAGGGGCTTGATTTCATTGCTCATCTTTACTGTATTATTTTCCCTTCTGTGGTGAAGGAAGACCTGGTGGGGTATCCAGGGTGTTGTAGTTCCCTTCTGTGGTGAAGAAAGACATGGTGGGATATCCAGGGTATTGTATTTCCCTTCTTGTGAAGGAAGACCAGTTGTAACTAGGTGTAAGGGTCCTTAAAGGGGACTGTACCCTTGGTAGTGAAATCCTGAGAGATTGCTCAGGGACTGGACGTAGGACTCGTAAGGAAAGGAGATCCGAACCAGGATAAATCCTTGTATTGTGTGTTTGCTTGTGTGTGATTGTTTTTATCCTAACTAATACTAACACCAGCCGAAGTGTGCACATCTGTGTTTGTTTTGGTGAACAGGTTTAAGCTGATAATTTCTTTTAAAAAGACCCATTCACCCCCCCTCTGGGCTACCTAGCTGGGCAACAAGTGGTATCAGAGCGAGTCTCTTCGACAAAGAAGAAGATCTAACGATCTGAAGAGTAAAGATCCATGGCAGCCCAAGGTAACATTGAAGGTTAGTCTGTCAATCGACCCCCTCTCTTCGATGGTGAAGATTATGCTTATTGGAAAACCAGGATGGAGTATTTCCTGCAAGGTTTCGATTATCAAATCTGGTCCATAGTAGAAGAAGGCGATCTCCTAGTCACAAATGAGAAGGCTCAGTGGACAGATGATGACAGGAAAAAGATTTCCTTGAACTGTAAGGCTAAAAGCATTCTATGTTGTGCTCTCAGCAAAAAGGAGTTCAATAGAGTGTCAGCCTGCAAATCTGCAATGGAAATGTGGGAAAAGCTCAGAATTACCTATGAAGGCACAGACAAAGTAAAGGAGACAAGAATTGACATTCTTGTTATACAATATGAGAGATTTCAGATGCAATCGGGTGAGTCCATAACTCAAATGTTCTAGATTTACTGATATTACAAATGGGTTGGCTGGTCTAGGAAAAACTTATGAGATTGGAGACATGGTAAGGAAAATTCTCAGATCCCTACCATCCTCATGGACCCCAAAGGTAACGGCCATTGAGGAAGCCAATGATCTAAAAAGGATGTCCTTGGAAAAACTCGTCGGGTCCCTTATGGCCCATGAAATAAATATGGAGAGATTAGGAGAGTCCTCAAGCAAGAAAAAGCACCCTAATGCTTTGAAAGCCGAAGAAGAATCATTAGAAGCAAGCTAAGATGAGTGAAGGCATTGAGGATAGTGAAAATGAAGAAGCAATGCTATCAAGAGACTGCAACGAATTCTAGCTAAGAAAAAGAATTTAGTCTGGCAGAAGGTTCTTCGAGAAAAATAGAGAATTTAGGAAGCCAGAAGGAAAGGATCTGAAGAAAGGAGAACCAATATGCTATGAGTGCAAGAAGCCTGGACATATCAAGGCAGAATGTCCAAAGCTTAAGAAAGATGGACACAGAAAAGGACAACTTCAGACGATTCAAGAAGTACAAGAAAAGGCAATGTAGCCGCTTGGGAAACAACAGCGACTCAGACAGTGAGTCAAGCTCAAGTAGTGATAAAGAAGAAGCCAACCTGGCATTCATGGCAAATACAGATGATAAGGTAACATCTGACTCCTCCTTTGATTCCTGCAATAATTCTGATTCGGATAATTTAGAGAAAGCATTCAATGAACTATATGATAAATATAGATATATCTAAATTATTGAAAGCTAGTAAGAAAAACATTGCTTACTTAGAAAACACAAACTCAGATCTAAAATCAAAAATGAATAGCTAGAAAAACAGTTAACTGAACTTAAAAGAAGAAATGAGTTATTATATGAAGATCTAAAAGATAAGAATGAACAAATATTAAATTGGAAAAATAAGCAAGCTCAGATGAACTGAAAACAGAGATAAACTCATTAACAGGAAAATAAAAGTTATCTAGCACACTGGAAAAATTCACAAATGGTAAAAACTCCCTCATATTAAAAGGTGCTAGAAGATCAAGTAAGAAGAAAAATGGATTATGATATACACCCCCAGATAATGAAGAAACCATAGTTTATCCTAAAATATATCCAACCCCTAAATTCACACCAGAAAAGGATATAGCATACAAAGCTAATTTTAATATATGGAAAGAGTAACAAAAACATCATGTTGTAGCCACTGCCAAATTAGGTCATATAAAATTAACATGTCCAACTAGACATAAAAAATGGATAGTAAAAAAAAAAATAATGATACTAACCCATCAGGACCCAAAGAATTGGGTACCTAAAACTTAATGTCTCCTTTTTCAGGAAAGCTTTCAAGCATCAAAGTGGTACCTGGACAGTGGGTGCTCAAGGCACATGTCGAGGAATAGAAAGTTGTTTACACATCTCTGAGCTGAAGAAGGAACAGTTACCTATGGAGATAATGAAAAGGAACAGTAATAGGCAGTGGTACTGTGAGCAACAAAGGAAAACAATCATTGAGGATGTACTGTGTGTCAAAGGGCTAAAGCATAACCTTATAAGCATCAGCCAGCTATGCGATAAAGGTCATCAGATCAGGTTCCAAGAATCAAAATGTAGTATCTTGAAGGATGGAGCAGTAATCTTCGAAGCTAACAGAGAGAAGAATCTGTATGTGCTCTATCTTGAAGAACTCAAGGATCAAGATATCTGTCTAGCAGCTAGCAAAGAGCAGTCAACTGAGCTGTGGCATAGAAGATTGGGTCACTGCAGTTTAGATGGAATGAATAAGCTCAGAAAGAGGAGCCTTGCGGAAGGTCTGCCAAAAGTGAGTGCTAACTTGGATGGTATCTGAAGACCATGTGCAAAAGGGAAACACACCAAGAGTTCCTTCAAATCAAAGAATGTGGTAACCACCTCTAAACCCTTAGAACTCCTTTACATGGATTTATTTGGGCCAATGAGAATCACCAGTCTTGGAGGAAAGAACTTTGGTTTCGTCATTGTCGATGATTATTCTAGATTTACATGGGTCTCCTCCTTGGAACATAAAGATGATACATTTGAGAGCTTTGTAATCTTCAACAGGAAAGTTTAGAAAGACAAGAAGTATTGCATTGTTGGAATCCGGTCAGATCATGGAGGAGAATTTCAAAATGAAAGATTTGCAAAATTCTGTGATGACCAAGGGATTGAGCACAACTTCTCAGCACCAAGGACACCATAGAAAAATGGAGTTGCTGAGAGGAAAAATAGAACTTTATTGGATATGGCAAGAACAATGCTGTCAGAATATGATTTGCCAAGGTATTTCTGGGCTGAAGCAGTAAACACAGCAAGCTACATCATTAATAGAGTAATGATCAGGTCAATTCTGAAGAAGACAGCTTATGAGCTATTCAAAGGAAAGAAGCCAAAAATTAGTCATTCCAGAACCTTTGGATGCCTATGTTTCATTCACAACAACGGCGAAAGAGATATTGGTAAGTTGGATGCCAAATCAGATGAAGGCATCTTCATGGGGTATGCTTCTAACCTAAAGGTTACAGGGTGTTTAACAAACGCACTTTATTAATTGAACAGTCTGTACATATCATTTTCGATGAAACTAACCCTTCCTTGAAAAAGGAAGAAGATAGTGACAATGATGATACAGATGAATTGTCCAAGAAATTAAAGGATACATCAATTGAGGACAAGGATGATCCACCTCTAAAAGACCTGCAGCAAACTATCATTGAGCATGAAAATCTTCCAAAGGAGTGGAGATACAAGAAAGATCACCCACTCGAAAACATCATTGGTGATCCATCTGTAGGGGTAAGAACAAGAGGTAGTGTAATCCTGTATGATTATCTAGCATTTGTTTTTCAAATAGAGCCTAGGACAGTCAATGAAGCTCTTACTGATGAATCTTGGATCATAGCCATGCAAGATGAACTAAATCAGTTCAAGAGAAACCAAGTATGGTCACTTGTTCCCAGACCATTAGACCATCCAGTTATAGGCACCAAATGGGTGTTCAAAACAAATTGGATGAGGCTGGTGTGATCTTAAGAAACAGGCCAGATTGGTGGCTCAAGGCTATTCCCAAGAGGAAGGCATAGACTTCGATGAAACCTATGCACCTGTAGCTAGACTTGAGGCTATTAGAATACTACTTGCTTATGCATCTGCTCTAGATTTAAAACTATTTCAAATGGATGTTAAATCTGCATTTTAAAATGGTTTTATAAAAGAGGAACTTTATGTAGAACAGCCTCCAGGTTTTGATGATACAGAATTTTCAAATCATGTTTTTAAACTTCATAAAGCTATCTATGGTTTAAAGCAAGCACCTAGAGCATGGTATGAAAGGCTTAGTTCTTTTTATTAAATCATGGTTTCACTAGAGGACAGGTAGATAGCACTCTATTTGTCAAAGCGAAAGTTAAAAGCATATTACTTGTATAGATTTATGTAGATGACATTATTTTTTGATCTACTGATGAATCCCTTTGCAAGTATTTTGAAAAGTTGATGCTGGGAGAGTTTGAGATGAGCATGATGGGGGAGCTCAATTATTTCCTTGGACTACAAATCAAGTAAGGAAAAGATGGCATTCACATCTGTCAAGCCAAATACACTAAGAACTTCTAAAGAAATTTGGATTCGAAAACACCAAGCCACTGTCAACACCTATGAGTACATCAATAAGGATGGATAGTGACAAGAATGGTAAGAAAGTAGATCAAAAGATCTATAGAGGTATGATAGGTTCTTTGCTTTATTTAACAGCTAGCAGACCTGATATTTTATTTAGTGTATGCATGTGTGCTAGGTATCAAGCAGATCCTAGAGAATCTCATTTAATCAATGTCAAAAGAATTTTCAGATATTTAGCTAGAACTCATGATTTAGGTCTATGGTATCCAAAATCTTGTGAAATTAACTTAGTAGGATACTCTGATGCTGACTACGCTGGATGCAAAGTAGACAGAAAAAACACCAGTGGTTGTTGTCAATTTCTTGCAGGGTGTTTGATATCCTGGTCCTCCAAGAAACAAAATTCAGTGGCACTGTCTACAGCTGAAGCAGAGTACGTGGCTGCTGGAAGTTGCTGTACACAACTCCTATGGATAAAGCAACAACATGAGGACTTTAGACTAAATATCAAATCAATTCCACTATTGTGTGACAACACCAATACTATCAATCTCACCAAAAATCCAGTCCAGCATTCAAGGACCAACATATTGAGGTTAGATATCATTTTATTCGTGATCATGTAGCAAATGGTAATATTGAAATCTCGTTTATTGATACAAATGGCTAGTTAGCAGATATCTTCACAAAAGCCTTACCCGAAGAGAGATTCACATCTCTTAGAAGGAATTGGGCATGTGTAAGTTGTGAAAAGATTTCTGTTTAAAACTGAAATATAATTTTTAGAATTTAAATAAACTCTCTCCCTTGACATTAAGCAAAATATACTCAATTATCCTATTTTGATGGTCTCTCTTGGAAAAGCTCTTTTGAAAAGTAAACTTGTTTGTCGTTTCCTCTCTCGCTTTGGCGTCTCACTTTTTGATAAAGCATTCATTTATTTACTCCAAAATCGATGTGAGAACGATTCATCTCCTATCTTTTTACCATTTTCCCTCTTTCGTTTGGTTGCCTGAGCCGATGCCCTAACGATTCCGACATCAACTCTCTGCAAAATTTGAAGCCTCCCTCTTCTTCCCGCGAAGAAATCCTTGAGGTGTTTCACTACTATTTCCATCCAAACCCTCCAAAAACCCTCATCTACCCGAATCCATGGCCTCATCTGTTGTTTCTGGCAGTCTTGGGGGCTACGGCGCTGAGTTTCTCTCAGTCGAGAAGTAGTAGCGGTCCACCCTTGTGAAGACGAAGCTTTGTGGAAATAAAGCTGTGGATGTTGCAGATTTGGAGAAGAATGGGATGCACAGTATAGTGGAAGCTATGGACAGAATGAAATGGACTGGAGTCGCAGCCCATTCAGAGGTAAGCTACCCGGACCTTGTCAAGGCATTTTATGTCTGTTTGAAGTCAGAGGCAGATGGGTCTTTGACATCTTCTGTCAAAGGTAACCAAATCAGAATAGATTATGAATTGTTGAAGTCCCTGTTTGGTGTGTCCACATCAGTGGGATCCACTCAGAGGATACCCCAATTAAGGGTCTTGGGATTATTGGTCTGGTTTATAAGTTGAAGGATGGGAAGTTGGATATAAACCAGCTGAATGCTTTCAATCATCTTTTGCACTTCATAGTCTGTCAAATCTTAGTTCCTCGAAATGCAACCTTCTCAACTTGCACGAAAGCCGACTCAGATATGATGTATTGGGCCATTCAGAACCAAGAAGTGAATATGGCCAAGGTTATTCTAGAAAGGATGAAGTTTGCCCATTATCAAATCTGGGATACTAAAAGCAATCTCAATGTATCCCTTCCTTACGCCCATTTGCTTACAAAAATCTTTAATCATTTTGGGGTAAATCTATCCGGGGCAGTTGTAGAGAAGATGGGCCAAGCAATTAGGTCCAGGAATTTGAGGAAGAGTGGCTTCTCAGTTGTTAATGGAATTTGGACAAAAACCTCTATGGCTGAGGGTGAAGCCATCATTGGCGAAGCCCAAGAAGTCTAGCATGAGGGAGTAGCAGAAGTTGCTCAACCTGTTGCAGCAGCAGTAGAGGGACTATCAGCAGTAGCAGTAGAGGCATCAGCAGTCAGATCAGCAGCAGCTCAAACTGAATCAGTGGTTGATGTGTCATTTAGTTGGATTGAGGACATTCCTCCAGAGGTCCTTATCCTTGTTGGATCCATGTCAGAGGATCCTCTCCCCTCCTCTCAAGTTGCCTCTGTGCTTAGAAGTGCCTTAGATTTCATTCAAAGCACTCCTGTCACTTCAGAATCTCATGGAGAGGAAGTTGTGGCATCAGGCCACACTCAAGAAGATGTGTTGATAGATGCTCCCAGTCAGGGGGAGCAAGCAGCTGGCCAAGAGGAAAATTCAGTACCAGATGCTTCTGTCCAAGAAACTGAGGTCGTGGCACCTCATTCAGATCTAAGAATGAGGAGGAGGTAGCTCCTCAGGGGGAGCACATTGAAAGGCCCCCATCAATGTTGATGATAATGTGAATCCCAATCTTGGAGAGCCATGTGAGAAATCTGGCACCAAAGAACGAGAATGGCTCACAAGCGGTCTCAGAAGCAGCAGCTGAAGCCCATTATTAAGCGACTGACCAAGCAGATTCACTTTTGTCCTCTATCCAGTTGGACATTCAGTCAATTGTCAGTCATCAAGCTTCAGCAGCCAAAGATTTTGAAGTCTTGAACAGTGGTGTGCAGTCGTTGAGAAATGAAGTTGATCAATTCAAGCAAAGGTTTGATTGGATGAAAGGAGAGTTTGATGCTCTCAAGATGCTATTATCTTCCCGAACAGAGTCTTGATCTGGCCATTCTGTTCACTATCCAGTGGGGCCATCAGGGCCATCTGTTCTAGATCCTAGGCCACCAGGGCCATCTGATGTGAATGCAGGGCCATCAGGGCCATTTGAATCTGTTACAGTTCAGCCCCCTGACCTCACTCAAAGAGCAGAAATGTCTGAGCAGCATGTTGAGGAAGAGAGGCCATCAGGGCAAATTCTTGAAGAAGGGGAACAAAGGCAACAAGGTGCAGTTCTTTCTGAGGGTCTTGGGCCAGCAGAGCAGGTTGAGGATGTATTTTCCTTGGTGGTTTCTGTAGTTGATGGAGAGGCGTAGGTTGTAGCTTTAGATCCCTCTAATCTTCCTACTCTATCCCCTCCTTCTCCACCTACCTCATCCACAGCCCCTCCAGCACCAACTGTTCCCAAAAGACCCCGTTCAAGATCAATCTCCTCTCCTACACCCTTTCCTTCCTCCGCCACTCCTCTTCCTTCCTCCTCTGTTGAGGTTCTTCCAGTATCCTCTTTAGTTGGAATTTCTTCTTCTGGTCCTTCCTCCTCAGGACCAAGTGAACTTCCACAATCACTCCTGAGTCCATTTTTAATCCACCTACACCTCCCTCCTTCATTACCATCATTCCTGAGGGTGCCCAACTCACTTCGGTTGAGATCCATGACATCAAGGATGAATTTGAAGTAGCAATACTTCAATCTGTTCTAGCCACTGGAACTCATTCTCACAGGACTGGCTCTTCCAGCCCTGTCTCCAAAAGATGGCGACTCACTTCCACCCATCCTGTCTCTTCTGAAACTTGTTATCCTCCTCTATGGTTTTCCCTTTCTATCTCAAATAAGCAGAAACTTATCTATGAAGAATATCTTCAAAAAGTAGTTTTTGCCCACATCTTTGGCCTTCCCTTCCAAAATCTTTCCAATCATCTTACCACCATTCTCACTTACACCTCTCTTTCCAAGGCTCAACAGTCAAAAATCTTCTCCATGACTGAAGCCAAAAATGAAGAGCAGTGGGCTCGGAGCAACAGAGATTTGTACTCTAAATTCTGCAGAGTTCAAGCTGCCAGATATCCTCCAAGGGAAGCTCCATTTCCTCTTTCTGAATGGTCCCAGATCCATCACAAAAATCTCTTTGGACCCTTCATTCAGAAAGAGATCAAGTTTATCAGGCAGTATCAGATGTACAGTAACTACTGCTATGTCAATCGCATTGCTGAACCTCAGTTGGGCCAATTTTGAGAAGCTATCAAGGCTCTCAGCTCCAGGTCAGCTCATACTGAATCACTTCAGGTTGACTTTGCAACCCTACATATTCCAGATGTTGTGTTCCTTCCCCCTCTCCACTCTTTGATTATGGACTCCTCCATTGGCACCATGGTCTTTGAGAGAGCTGCTAGAGTCATGGCCAGGTTGTTAGTGTATGAGGGCCGTGATCTCTCTTTTCACAGATTTGCGTTCAAGCACTATCTTGTGGGGCATATCAAAACAGATATCCTTGCCCCCATTATTTCTAAATGTGAGAGGTTGTCCCCTACTGATTGGACCAAGTTTTACCCTCTCTCTGCTCAGCAGCTGTCAGATCTGAACGCTTCTCAGGTCAGCTCCAATCAACCTCCTCTCACTCCAGGTGAATTTCTGGATGCAAATTCTCTTCACCTCATCTGGGACTCCTATATGACTTGGGTTGAGAGATTCAAGGTTTTCTATGACTTAAAGAAGGAGCTCCTGTCTCATCAGATCTCCTATCCCCTCAAGATGGACAAATTTCTTCTGTTTGCCAGCTTTGGGTCCTTCTCAACTTTCAAGATGGCCCTCGACCATGATCAATATGGGGTTTTTATTTCAGAGCAAAGGCTACTTCATCTCAAGAGGATGGATCCCACTATGGGACACTCCTATCAAATTGAGGTTGGCGCTTTTCAAGCTTACTTTGAAGAGCTGGAAAGATTGGCATTTCCTGTCATCAGACAGTTTGCCTCTTATTGTCTCCTGCCTTCTATCTTGATCCCTCCCTCCGGCCTCAAGATCAATGAAAATCTCTCTCCTTTTGTCTCTTCTTTTTTGTCTCTTTGTCGAAGCTATATTGCTTTTTGCTTGTATGACAATAAGGGGGAGAACTATTTTAATATCTGAAATACGTACTATTCTTGCATTCATTCAGAAAAGTCTTTGAAATTACTTCAGAATAGTTGCATTAATTACCTTATTTTGTCATCACCAAAAAGGGGGAGATTGATGATCAGTATGTTTGATAATCAGTCTATTCTCATGTAATTCTAATTAATTACATATTAATTTTGGTGATAACAAAACATGATTAACAAAACCTTCTCAAGTTTTCTAACATTCATTCTATAGCTTGTGAGCACAGGAAAAATCTCAAGGAAAATCAAGTCCATCTGGTAAGTATTAGTACATCTATAGCATGTCAAGTTCAGTACGATATTTCTCTAAGTCCACATTGACTTCTGTTGAAAAACACAACGATTTCCTTAGTGTATATCGATTTCAATAGGGCTATAACGATTTGATATCATAACGATTTGCTCATCGCAACGATTTCTTTGGACTTCGTAACGATTTGCTCATCGCAACGATTTCTTTAGACTTCGTAACGATTCGCTCATCGCAATGATTTCGTCAATCATCGTAACGATTTGCTCATCGCAACGATTTCTTTGGACTTCGTAACAATTTGCTCATCACAACAATTTCTTTAGACTTCGTAATGATTCGCTCATCGCAACGATTTCTTCAGTCATCGTAACGATTTGTTCATCGCAACGATTTCTTTAGTCATCGTAACGATTTGCTCATCGCAACGATTCCTTTAGTAATTATAACGATTTGCTCATCGCAATGATTCCTTTAGTAATCATAATGATTTGCTCATCGCAATGATTTCTTTGGACTTTGTAACGATTCGCTCATCGCAACGATTTCTTCAGACTTCGTAACGATTCGCTCATCGCAATGATTTCTTCGGTCATCGTAACGATTTGCTTCGCGAAACGATTTGTTAAGTTTATCATAACGATTTGCTTCGTGAAATGATTTGTTAAGTTTATCAAAACAATTTGCTTTGCGAAACGATTTGTTATGTTTATCGTAACGATTTGCTTCGCGTAACGATTTGTTAAGTTTATCATAACGATTTGCTTCGCGAAATGATTTGTTAAGTTTATCATAACGATTTACTTCGCGTAACGATTTGTTAAGTTTATCACAACGATTTGCTTCGCGTAACGATTTGGTAAGTGATCATAACGATTTATTTTGCATAATAATTTGATATTAGATTATAACGATTTGCTATTGGTCAAAACATTGAATAGTCAAACTCATCACGCATATCCTTCTGACACCTTTGCATTAAATGTAGACTGAACGTATCTCTGCATGCATGCAGACGATAACGTCTACCATTATGCTTACTCTGTGTGTATCTTTTAGAATAAGCTATTTGGCATTACTATTTTGGTGAATATTCACATCAACGTTTACTGACAACAAGAGACGGCCTAGCTGTCTACTGTTCTAGCATTTAATGTACGCAGGGCCCTAAAGACATTCTGTCATACAACGTTGGACCATATAGACGCCAGAAGATCCTATCTCTTTGCGTGCACAAATGGATAAAAGACGATTGACTTGAAGCTTCCAAGTATCAAGCAGTCTAATGTCTACCAAAGCTAGAGACAACGGATACTTTAACAAATACTTTTCAAATTGAAGATATAAATACATATACAGCAGTTCCAAAAGCATACAAGGTGACATACCAACGAATACTACAAGCAAGTCTTAGCAATTCAAATCTTCTGTGAGAATCCAAGAGCCAAGCGTCTCATTCCTGATCTGTCTCAAGCTCTTTAGCTCTCTGTGTTGCAATAGAAATCTTGAGAGAGAGAGCCTGTGTAGTTCTGAGAGAGACCATTGTGTAGATCTCCTTCTCTCAGGGCTATTTTTGCTTCAGATCGTTGCTTGTTAAAGCTTGATCTAGGGGCTTGATTTCATTGCTCATCATTACTGTATTATTTTCCCTTTTGTGGTGAAGGAAGACCTGGTGGGGTATCTAGGGTGTTGTAGTTCCCTTCTGTGGTGAAGGAAGACCTTGTGGGATATCCAGGGTGTTGTATTTCCCTTCTTGTGAAGGAAGACCAGTTGTAACTAGGTGTAAGGGTCCTTAAGGGGGACTGTACCCTTGGTAATGAAATCCTGAGAGATTGCTCAGGGACTGGACGTAGGACTCCTAAGAAAAGGAGATCCGAACCAGGATAAATCCTTGTGTTGTGTGTTTTCTTGTGTGTGAATGTTTTTATCCTAAGTAATACTAACACCAGCCGAAGTGTGCACATCTGTGTTTGTTTTGGTGAACAGGTTTATGCTAATAATTTCTTTTAAAAAGACCCATTCACCCCCCCTCTGGGCTACCTAGCTGGGCAACAAATGTGATACGGTGTTTTGTCCTAACTTGAGTTGTCAAGAATGTATATCATCAGAAAATCAAAGTTTTAATGTTAACATAATATGGAATAATAAGTTAACACTCTAGAACAACATGATTTTTATTTCAGGTTAGCTACACTCTATACACTATTTTCTTTTCTTTTCATTTTAATCTTTTAAAACATTTAAGGAGATTTATCAAAATGGTTTAATCCATACTTTTCTGTACGAGCATACACACTTACTCAATGCAAGAATTCCCGACTACTCAACATGTTAACCATTTGATTGCCTCTTTTTGACCAGATATCACATAGTAACACCTTTTGACTCAAGTTTCAACCATGTCTCAAGTGAAGGAGCCTAATTACTCAGTGTACTAATCATTGCTCTGCAATTTCCTTAAAAAAAAATTTTCTTTTCTTTTTTTAAGATTTTTCAGTTGAGTGACAAGTACCTTTTACCTTAATAGATCATGGTCTTGAGTAGTTAAAATTTATTATTAGCATTTGTTAAAAACAAAACTTCAGTATTTATTTTGATATAAAACTCAAGACAACTCATGTGCCTAAATTAAAGTGTTTTGCAATAAAAGTCTAAAATAACATTTGAGGATAAAGATAGACATATGACTCCAGATCTTATTTCTCATCTTCATGTTTAATCCAAGAACACAAAATTTCAGGTAATTAATCTTTATTTCGCATATAAAATTATCAATGGAACCTTGATTGGATTCATGAAGCATGAAGAAGTTAACTGATAAGCCAAGAGATTTGTTAATGATAAGGATTCGAGAAAGAGTCAGCTCCCCCTGAAGATGAACAGTTCCAAAAATTTAGACGATGATGTGTCGACACTGAATCCTTAGTGTGTCAACACATGAGCAAGAAATTCTTAAGCACAGAGCAGCAGTGAGCAACTAGGGTCCACACATGTTGAAATGGGTGTCGACCTGATTACGATCCAAACACAGTATTTTTTAAATTTTCAGTTTTAACAAATTTTGACATTTATTTGCAGTTGTTCAAAGACCTTTTACCATTTTAAATTTACCCCCCCTTAGCTTGTGCATGATATGAAAAAGTTTGCAAGCAATTCAAACATGATTTTGTACAAAATTAGCTTTATGCAAAACATGACTTTTGGTACTTGGTGGAGTACTTTACTCACGCATAATGATAGTTTTTAGACAAGCATAACTTGTCTTTCCACATGTTATCATTTGATATACCAAGAAGTCAAAGCAAATGATATGCACAAGGAATCATGGGCAAAGTCAAGCAAGTGTGATGACACAACATGATTCCAATTGGGGGTAGCAACATCAAAACACATTTTACATTGTTCAGATAACACTCAAAGAATTTATTTCAACTCAAGTAGTGCAATTTTGAAATGATATGCATTTTTATCTAAACAGTCTTCATTTGGATTTTACCTATGGTCTTCAATCATTTCTTGTCTTACATAGCCATTGTCTTGATTCCAGATGAAAATGTATGGCTACAAGACTCATCAGCTTGCTGATCAAGATGACTTTGAGACCCATACCTATTTGGGTCCTTCCATGAAGTCAATGTTAGAATTTAACAATGATTTCTTAATCTAAAATAATTTATATTTAGTATAGATGCAGTTCTTCCATTTATGGAACTATGAGCAGCATTAGTTCAAGATTTCTTCTTATCATGTTCAATGCATCTATGTTTTCATGAGATTTTCTATTTTTTGAATTTTTAATATAAGCACCAACAGAATGATTTTGTGTAGGATTTCTATGCATATACACATGAAATTTATTCATGTGTATGAACATATGCATTAGAATGGAATTTCGGATCATGCACTAGATTATTAGTTCTATGCCTACAGTCCCTGAAGATGTGACCAAATTTATGACATGTAAAACATTGGACTAGTTTGGCATGTTTATATAAATTTTGATTCTTATTCCAGCAATGCTTGGCGAGATGACCAGGTTTATTGCTATTGAAGCAGGTTTGAGAATTCCTTACCTGGTACATATCTTTGCTTAGGTGCATGTGCTGGAACATCTGAAACCCTCTAGAGTACCTTTGATTTTTCTTGGGTTGATAAGGAATTGGTACGCTATGATAGCTCTTGACATGATGTGTGAGGTGAGGTTGCCTTGTAGCTTTTTTAGTTGATGAAAAAGTTGAGAACCTTTGTAGAGACCTACTTTTTTTTCAATTTTCTGTTTTTGGTTTTTAGTGAACACATGTTTCTTTTTATTTGTAGTGTTTTTCTTCCTTTTCTCTTTTTGTTTCTGAGCATTTTTCTGAACAGGAGCTTTCACTAGTTTTTCATTAGATGAAATGAAGTTCTTGTTAGCAACAATTTGACAAATGAGGTTTTTGTTTTCTTTTCAAAATTCTTTTTATTTTTAGGGTTATATACTAAACCTTCCTTTTGAAAGTTAACCTTCATTCCAAGAAGATTATCCAAATTATTTGTACCCTACACAAATTTAGACAAAATAAATTTTTGACCTTCAACAGTCTTGTTTATTTCAGTGATTTTCTTTTCAAAATTTTGATTTTTATTCACAACAACTTCAAGTTCATTTGTCAATTTTTCTTTTTCAGCTTTGAGCTTGTCATTCATCCTTTTTAGACTGTTGCATTCAATATTCAATGTTCTATCAGAAAATAAGCTTCCAATTTTCTTTTTCAAATGATGATTTTCTTCAACTAATTGTTTAAGCTTTTCATTTACTTGATGATCATGAGCCATGTTTGCAATTTGTTTCTTTAATTGTTCAATTTCAGATTTCATATTTTCATTTTCTTTTGAAATGGTTTGTGAACTTTCCAACATGGTTTCATTTGACTGAATTTCAAGTTTTAGAAGATTATTTTCATATTTCATTTTCTTTATTCTTTTACACAAAGGTTTTTCAATTCTTCATCATCACTGTCAGAACATGAATTCATAAAATTATTGGAATTTACCGAATCATTGGAGCTCTCCCTGGCCATCAAGCATATTTTGCTTTCATCCTCATCATCTTCTAAATTTTCTTCTTCCTCATCCTCTTCTTCTTCACTCCAAGTTCCTATCATAGCTCTGGGCTTATTTTTCTTCCTCTTGGGTTGAATCTTCTTCTGAGCATTCGGGCATCTGGTTTGACATACCCTAGTTTCCTACAATTGTAACAAACAACTCTGTTGGAACTTTTGTTAGCAAATTGTTTCTATTTGGAAGAGTTGTCAACCTGAGGTCTTCTTTTAAGAAATCCTTTACCTTCTTTTCTTTAAAACTTTCTGAGTTTTCGTGTGAGCAAGGCATATTCACTTGAGTCATTTCCTGAGCTTGAAAATTCTTCTTCTTCAGTTGATTCTTTCACACTAGGACTTGCTTTAAGTGCTAGTGACTTCTTTTTCTTAACATTATCATTTGTCCTTTTCAAACTCAATTCATATGTCATTAAGAAACCAATCAATTGGTCAACAGTCGTAGTAGACAGATTCCTGGACTCTTCAACTGTAGTAGCCTTTGTATGCCAAATAGGAGTCAAGGATCTAACAAGTTCATATTGAGTACATGTTTTCCTAGACTCTTTAAGCCATTTGTCAACAAAGTCAACCAACCGTACATCTCTGAGATGGCTTCATCATTTTCCATTTTAAAGGCTTCATACTCAGAAATTAACATGTTGGCTTTGGTTTCCTTTACCTCAGAAGTACCTTCGTAGATTACCATTAGACGATCCCATACTTCTTTAGTGGTGGCACACGAGGAAACTCTTCAAAACTTCGTTGGGTAAAGGGAGCAATGCATGATGTTCATTGCACTCCATTTAGCATTTGACTTCTTGATTTGCTTTGTTGTCCATCTTTCTTCATCCTCTAGGAGCTCATATGGTCGACTACTAACCACCTTCCAAATTTGATGATTCTGGGCTCTTAAGAAAACTTGCATACGAGTTTTCCAGTAAGTATAGTTTGATCTATGAAAATAAAGAGGTCTATACATAGAGTGCCCTTCTGGCATATATCCCCTTAGATCAATTTCACCTGTACTCTCCAGGCTGTTACCACAAGAGTGGCTATCATAGGCTCTGATACCAAGTGTTGGATTACAGATGCAGGGAAATGTCAAATATAGAGGGGGGGGGGGGGGGGGTTGAATATATTTGCAGTGAAAACTTTATGCAATTAAACAATGTCAAATTAAAATCCCTATTCAAATAGGTACCCACTGATTTGATTAACTTATAGGAATCTAAAGCACATTAGATCATCTATCTATAAGTGTGCGAGTGCTTAGAAGCTGATCAAAATCCTATGCAAGCATTCTAGTGGAAAATCTATATATCAAACCACTGCACATGATATTTTTAAGGTGGTTCACCTCCCATATGGAGACCTATGTCCACCCCTCACTCAAACCAAGTGAGGCTTCACTAAACTGCTGATTCACAACTTCAAACAACTACTGACTCACAGCTTGAACGCTGACTCACAGCTTGCTAACCGCTAATTACACAGCTTATCTGCTGATTCACAGCTTCAAGGTCAGATGAAGCTTCTCAATCCACACACACACAGTATGGGATCAAAACTCCTATCACCAGTAGGAGCACTCAATGAGTTCTGAGTAAAGTTTAAAAGTGAAAAGCAAATTCACATGAGGATCAGAGTTAAGAGGGACAAATCCTCAAACATCAGTCCTTCAACTTTGCCTAATTTCTTCTGGACTGATGAATTTGAACTCTAAATCTTCATATCTTGACGGTTGAAGTTGTGCTTCAGATCATCTTGCACAAACGCATCATCTGGTTGTGCTTCTCAGCCAATTTGATTTGAACTCCTTCAAATCAGCCTCAATCCACAATACTCTATTTTAGATCTGATTTATAGAGAAATTCAGATCTAATTGATGCTCTTGAGTTCTTCCACAGATGTTGAGCTTCGTGCTTCTACTCTTGCACAAGCTTCATCTTCCACCTTCCTTCAGATCTGCTTGTTCTTCTCAGCTCCGCTACTTCTCCTTTGCACGACTGTTTGTTCTTCTTCTGTTGCTCTTCTTTCTGATCTGCTCCTCTTTCAGCACTTCACTACTTTCTCCACTGATTGGCCTTGATCCCCACTTCCTCTAGGATGGAACGATGGATGGCTGGAGGGGATGACTGTTCCAGATGAGATAAAAGAGCCTTTATAGCCTATGTGCAGTCCCATGTACGTAAGAGAGATGTGCACAAAAACCTAGAGTGCACCCAAGGCTGCCAAGTGTCCAAAAGGCCTTTGCCTCTTTGCCACTTGGATGAAAGGGCATTTGGGTAATAATAAAATCTCCCAAACAGCTTTTAGAAATAAATCACAGGCATTGGATATCATACTCTACACGTTTCTGAGTTTTCAAAGAATGTGAGTCGACTCATGTTTCCATGTGAGTCGACACTACTGACCAAATTTCAATTCCAGCTTATCGGCAGAACACTAGTGCCAACCTGACAGACAACTAGTGTCGATCTAACTTCAGCTAGAGTCGACCTAATCAACAGCTAGTGTCGACCTGATTTTCAACTAGAGTCGACACTACTGTGACTTGTTCTTTAGGATCTTGCTCGGAAGACTTTGTGAGTCGACCTCATTGTCAACTAGAGTCGACCTGACATAGCTAGTGTCGACCTATCTTTCAACTAGAGTCAAACCTACTTTGACAAAACTCTGCAACCTGTATATATGAAGTGTAGACCATCAAAACATGTCATTGTCAATAAGATATGAAATATTAAGTATCAAAATCATGTGTTTACTCATTATTGTAATATTTACAATATGTGTAAAATCAAAATCAAAGTATGAGTGTTTGGACATCATCCACAACCAATTGTTGTAGTCATCATTAAAATTAAAGTATGAATGTGTGGACATCATCAACATGAAAATTTTTAGTCATCATCCAAATATCATCATCCAAATGAATACATAACTCAACATCCTTCCACATATATGCAAATATGACATCAGATTGTGTATAATATATCATCATCAAAACACACAACTCAACATTCTGGAATGCCTCTCTAGTCAGGTACACCGGGTTTTTTGTAAGCTAGGCCCATTGTGTTTGTTGTGCTCAATGTTTGTCCCGATAGTGTATGTACCGTCGAGGTCTATGTCATCTTCTTGGACACCCTCACTCCTATGTTTGAGTTGTACGTCCGGTAGGGAAAGACAACACTGGGGCAGTGACTTGTGAGTTGTGGTTGTGTTCGGTCACTTGTAGCGCACTCGTGGTTGGAGGATAGACAACAGTAGATGTACTGGTCATCAGCTAATTCTGTGTTTCTAGTGCCTCACTTTCGGGAGCTCGGGCCATAGTCCGTAAAGGTGCCAGACATGGGCCTGTAGCTGTGTGGCCTGCAGGTGTGGTGTTGGTTGGTCTCCACAGTTTGTTGGCTTTACTGTGTGTTTGTGGAGAGGCAGTTGGACCTTTCGTCCTTGACTGTGATATTCAGAGGTAGTTCTTGTATTATGTTTTTTGAGTTGGATACTGGCGTCATGAAACAGTAGTCCGTTCCTGTGTGGTGGCGTCGTTCCTTCTGACTCGTGCTTTGCCAGTTGTTGTGGCTAGTGAGTTTGACTCACTGATTATGGTTTGTGGTCATTTGTTGTGTGATGTGCTGGTCGCACAGTGGCACTTGTGGTTCAGTTGTGGTACCTCGTTGCTTCAGGTACATGTACCCTGTGTGGGTTGTTAGTTGTTGTGGCACGCAGTGTAGTAGCCTTTTTAGGTGTTGAGGTGGACCGATTTCTATGGGGGTCGCGTTGTGTGACCTTCCACTTGTGGTGTTGGTACCCTTGTATGGGTAGTTCTCCGATGTGTTTGTTACCGTGGATATTGTGGTGGACTAATCTTGGTTGATTAATCCTGTTACCCTTCGTGGGTAGTTAGCCTGTGTGGCCTTTGTTTTACTTGTTGTTTCTATGGGGAACTGACTCCTTGTTGTCATTCCCGTTACTGTCTAATAGTGGTTGGCCTATGTGGCATGTGGCGTGGTTCTTTCAGTTGCCGTAGTGGATTAGTGTGCTTACAGTAACCCTGTTACTTCCTTTATTTTTTGTAAACTGTGGTCGTTAATGTGTTTATGTCTAATGTAGGTCAGTTATGTTTATGGTTAGTACGTTTTACTTCCGTAGTGCTTGAATTAGTGTCGCCATTGAGACCCTTAGGGGTTGCGGGCTTGGTTCTTTATTTTAGCTGTTGGTTTGTGGTTGTTTTTTGGAGGTCCCTGCTGAGCCTATGACTTGTTGAGGCTCACTCCCTTACAGTTCTTTTTATGATTTGCCGTATGTTTGGCTTGCAGTGGCGTTGTGGCAGACTTGTACCACCAGCAGTTGAATTGTAGTTGTGTTTAGTGTGAGCTTTGCTCCCTCGAGGTATGTCCGAGGTAGTTGTACTTTTCTCTTGGACATGTAATATTTTATTGGGACAATGTAATTTATGGTAAATGAATATGAGAACATGTACTTTCTTGTATCTTATATTCTTGTGATTATCTTTTATATTCCCACTGGACACTTGTGTAAGATATCACTTGCAAGACTTCGGTCCGATCGCGTGAGGCGGACTTGGCTATGGAGCCATATTAGGCATAAATATCCAAGGTCGCTACAGTTAGTATCAGAGCATGGTCCAGTTAGAATATGAAAAGACATTAAGGTTACAATGTCCCAAAACATAGTTAAATGTCCACTGCTGGTAGTAAGTTTGTGGTTTTACGTGGTTCTCACCCGTGTTTTTCGTATGTAAGATTGTGTGTACATGTTTGTGGGGTTGGCAGTTGATAATGGGTTGCTAGGAAGTGGTTTGGTAAGCAACGGGAGTTGAGAAGGAATTGGTAGTGTTGTTTTCTGAGAGAGATATGGTTGGGTATAATGAAAGTGTTGTTAGTAAAACAAAGGATTAGCAGAGACAGATACATGGCAGTAGAAGTGTATATGTGTAAACAGAATTTGCTATGAGGATAGTAGTGTAATAGAGTAACAGTGCAGATAGTGTGACAGGATGGAATATTGTTGTGTTAGAGATTGCCAGCTATAGAGATTGAGAAATTTGATAAAAGTAAGTGTTATATTTGTGATTTGTGTCAGTGGGTATTGAGGAACTGTTTACATGGTAATGAGATCAATGAAGTGGAGGATTTTAGATAATTAAGTGATTTAGATCAGCATTAGATGAGGTATTAGTAAACAAAGGAACAACAATTTGTGGCAATGAAATTAAGTGTGTGTTGTAATCAGAGATGTTTGTTAGTATTAGAACGATTTGTTCAGGATTGTGAAAAGTACAAAAATGAGAATGGTTGATTAAAGAAAGAGGGAATGAATAGGTTGTTGAGCTGAAATAGATTTTTGAGACTAGTTGTAAGGTCCTCGAATTTTGTTGAATTTTTATTTCGTGTAAATAATTCATGCTTGTGTATGCATAGATGTACATATCTACGCACATATTAACTAGTTATACTTATGTGTGCATGTGTATAATTAGATTATAAATATTGCTTGAATTGCATGGTGGTAGTGTGTACATGATAGTATACATATTGCATGTAAGTATATAGAATATGCATGGATTTTCTGCATGTTTTATGTTCTGGCCGAAGGGCCCATTTGGCATCAACATGGTGGACGTCCATGATAGTCAACGTCAACATCATTTGATGCTAACACTTAAGTCAACGGCCATGGATGTGGTCGTTAATATCTCTGACTTGCATGCGCTGCAGACCCCAGAATTCCAGGGGCAAGCAAGCCCAGCCATTGGGGAGATGTCCCCAACGGCTATCAGACATCCCATCACATCCTCCGGGATATCCCAAACCCCACTCCTATAAACTAAACCCTTTCTGCACCAGAAAGAGCCTCTCTTGACTCTTTTCAAGGAGGAGAGAAACCCTAGCTCAAAAACTGGAGGAAAACTGAACTTGGCAAGCTCGAATCCAGCGACTGAAGGCTTCTTCCGGCGATCTACTTCGACAAGGAGGAACCCTGGACATCAGGCTACCCATCCCGGCCCTGGTGTGCTGCGAGGATCATCACAGAAGACGGAGTGGAGGGTGTTTGGAGGCTTCTGGCTTTGGCCGAGGAGGGCTTCTCCGACCTTGTAATCCATTTTTAGATTTTTAAAAAGGCAAGTAACATATAGATCTCAATCCTATACATGTGCCCTAGGTCCCAGCATTTTTCTGGATTTTTCCTCGCGTCTTGGAACCCCCAATTCACCCTTGTATGAGATGCGGTCTGTGTGTGCTACTAGGAGCAGTTGATGGCAACATAGGTTGTAGTCAAGTTCTTCAGTTGACAGCAAGGGATGCCACAGTTGAAAGTAAACGGCAACATCCCTTGACGTCTACTTCTTCAGTGTCCTGAAAAATGCATTGTTTGATCTCCTTTGGCTGTTTAAATGAATTCTGGACATGTGTACGTACTGTAAATTTTATGTGGAGTTGTATACAGTCATTAGGTCATATCATGGGGATTTGGTGAATTTTTGTGATTTGTGTAAATTATTAAAATTAGGATAATTGGACTGTGAGCATATTTTGACCATGTTTAATTTGTGTAAAATAGATCAATTGCGAGTTAGATATTTGTGAATTTTTTGTAAGCATGTGATGGTTGTGTTTACGTGTTAGTATTGCTAGATTTAACTGTTTTATTGGAACTTTTGTTAAGAGAAATTAGTGAGGAAATGCACCTGCAATTAGTTTAATTGTTATAAATGTATTTCCTAATCAGAAAAAATAAGTAAAATTATGAATGTGATATGCTTAATGTCTTATACCTATGGTAAAAATCTCATGTTATTTTGATGACAGTAAGTATTGTTAGGGATTTTAAATGAGAAAACGACCATGTGAGCATGTTAATTGTGATTTGATGTGATTCAGTAAATTAAGTATGATTAATCTATATTATGATTTTGTCAGTTGGAATAGTAAGGTTAAAATCAGTAAATGAGAGCTATGTGTGTATGAATTATATAGGAAGGGTGCATGCATGAGAAGTGAGAGAACAAGTGATATATGTGTATAAAATGGTTAAATGTGACAAGATAAACAATGGTGCCCATAAGACACTGCCACCCTAGATGCTTGGAGCTGTACTGTAGTAGTGCCCCTACGGGAAAGCTCAATATGATATGTGATACCCTAGAGAAGGGTCTTGATAAATTGTTATACCCTAGCAAAGGGTCTTGTGAAATCCTGGAGGTGGACAAGTTCCACTGGTAATGGTGGGAAGGGCTTTCCTCGGTTTCTACAGGAACTAAGACTTTATCACTGTGCCGGTGATTAAGTACGTGAGTGTGAATGTGTGTGTTATATGATCGTCTAGTGGTGGTTTGGGCTGTGTCTTGGCATTATGTAAAAATGAGCATAAGTGTGATGTGAAAAGTGATATGTGTTCATGGCACAAAGTATGTGCAAGATATGTGTAAATGTGGCACATGTTATGTGCAAAAGCGAAATGATAAGAAGTATGTGAATGTGAAAGAGGAAATAATGGGAAATGTGTAAAAGTATCGTGTGATAGAACAAAAGTGAGTGTATGTGAAAGCCAAGGTTAATCATATGGTTGTATGTAATGAGAAAATAGTATAAGTGTAAATGGCAATAGTGTTAATTGATATTTTGTTTATTGATGTGAATAAATGTGTGTTATTATCCTCATGAATTAGATTATTCCTCGGTGGGTATGTGTTGATATATTAATTCTCAAATGCTAAAAGTGATGTTACTGTTAGTACCAAAATGTAAGTATATGCTTTCATATTCATGAAATTTGAATTATTAGATGTACATGTGTTTAGTATTATGTTGTGTAGTTAAAAGTGATCCCTATGCAAAGGTAATATGAAGGTGATAAAATTGGTATAAAATCAGCAAGCTAAATGTGAAGTAAATTGTTATGATTGCATGCAGAGTGAGTTAGAAATCATGCTAGGAGTGCTACCTATCTTGTATATGTTTCCATGGTTTAGTTGTGCAAACTTTACAATGACTTGGGTAAAGTGTAAAACGTGTGAGGTATATTTTTACTCGTGTTAATGACACCATGATGTTAGTGATGTTGTTTAGATTCTAGGTTTACATGTGTTAGGATAATTGTTTAATGAAATTCCATGTGAAATTATTTAGGTTATAGCGTGATCATGTTTGATTTTAACTACTGAAATTTCATTGTGTTAATTGATAAAAAAAAACATGTATGTATTGAATCTTAAGTTACTTGCTGAGTCTATTGTGTAGACTCACTCTTGTTAAACATTTCAAGAAATTAGCAGCGGAGGAGCTAGCAAGATTTGAAGTGGAGTTGGACTAAGTAATTGAAGATTTGTAATTTATCTTTCATAGTATGTAATGCTATAATTAAAATTTGAATTTTGATCAAATGTACTTGGAGTCGGCTATGTATTTGGAAAATATTGTGCTTAAGTTATCTCTTGTTGAACTATACAGACTGTGGTATGTGGATTTAAAAGTTGATGGAATAAGATTCATTTAAATTCCGTTGCATTATTGAATTCTATTTGTGTATATCTCAGCTCACTTGTTACTTGTTGGGGTATTCTCCCCTATAGCGGCTTGCTCTCATCCGATGTGGGTTGGTATAACTGTATTGGGTGGGAGTGGGTCGTTGCACTAGTTAAGGATCAGTAATAGGTAAACAGATAACAGTTCTGAATGACAGATTGTTGTTACTAGAAGGAGTGTTTGTTATACATGGAGTGTTGTAATAAGATTTTATGATGTTCTACAAAAATGTTCAATATATTACGACAGTTAAGGCAAGGTAACGGTATAAGTTCAGGTAATTGAAATTAGGTTCCTTAGAATAAGATTCAAAGAATTAGTAAGAATGGATCAGGTGCTGGGAAAGATGTTCCAACTATGAGTTGATTAAGATTATTAGAAAATGGAATGGAAGAAATAAAGAAAAAATGATTCAAGAGAGAGAGGAATGCAGAATATTAGTGTTAGCAAATAAAGGTTTGCAAAGAAACAAATGCGTTAATGGTAACGGGATCAAGCTTTTGGTAAGATTTAAATTTAAATTGCAGGATTACTAGTGTTAGCATCAGAATTATGGTAGTAATGGTTGCAGTGAATATAAATAGATATGTCACGGTAGAGTACAGTAAGAGCAGATGCAGAGATTATAAAGCACTAGTGTGGACAAGGGAATCAGAAAGGACAGATCATGGTAATGTGTTTAATACAGTGGCAGCAAATTTATGATTGAGTATTATTGATTAGAAGAAGAGATGAGTACAGCAGGTCAGCAGATGGTTATAGTCAGATGATTACAGTGATGTATAGTAAGAGGTTATGAAATAGTGCAGAGCAAGGAATTCAGTTGAGCAGAGGTATTCTTTCATTGGAGTATTTGTCAGAATTTGATGTGCTAGCAGAGACAGATTGGTTAAAGAATAAAGAATAGATGAGGTTATGGTAGAGTAAAATAGGAAGAATTAGTAATGTGTACAGTCTGAAATTCTTAAGGTGTGTAAGTGTGGAATGCAGATGAAAAAGCTTAATCAGTTAAACAAAGAAGACTTTTGGGTTGGTTAGTAGTTAATTGAAAGAATTGAATAAAGTTAGTGGCAGGGCATATGTAAAGTCGAATGAGCAGTTTTATCGTTGGATAAGAGAGTACAGTGTTACCGCAGTGTAGGTGAATTATTTGATAAGTCAATCAGATTGTAATTTTCAGTAAATAGTAAAGAGGATAATATTATAATAATAGTATGACAAAAGAGAATAGTTTGAACCTCCAGATATTTTCTTCTCGTGGTAGTTGATAAGATGGTTTTTAGTAAGATAGATTTGGTTTCAGTTAAAGTCAAAATGGTAATATAAATGGAAAGAATTGAAAGTGTTACTAAGAGCAGAATTTGTAGAGTATTTGAAAAGTATCTGATATAATCAGTGTGTGTAGTAGAAAAGTAACAGGTAGCATAAAGAAATGGAATAATGGGAAGAATAGAGTTGAAGAGTATTGTATCAGGTATTGATAGTCTACAGAGCAAGAAAGCAAATGGAATTAGATAATGGACAACAGGTTATAGCAAAATGAAATTTGAACAGGCTCAGATTTCTCCAAACTCTATACGCTACAATATTCAAGAGTGCCTCTCTATCGCCATTGGTAGGATGGCTTTCAAACAAAGCTCTACAACTCAGCAAATGGATGCTATTAGGGATGTAACGACAGACTTCCACCCGGTATGGTTACACCAACCAACATCGGATTAGAGCAAGCCTCTACAGGGGAGAAAACCCCAACGATAGACAAGTGGATTGAGATATACATAAATAGAAAGGAAATATTGCAACGGAATTTAAATAATCTTATTCCATCAACATTTAATCCACATACCACAGTCAATATAGTCTAAGAAGGAAATGACATAACATAATTTCCACTAACGTGTAGCCAGTTCCAATTACATAACAAAAATTTAATTTACAACTTACATATTAGGAAATAAATTACAAATCTTCAATTATTCTCCACGCTCCTTGTCAGATCTTGCTTACTCCTCAGCTTCTAAGCCTCCTGAAATATTTAGCAAGGGTGAGTCTACACAATAGACTCAACAAGTAACTTAAAACTTCAAACCACATACTTATCAGACATGCTTTCTAACAATTTAAAATTTACACATGCTCATTCTAAAAACATGGATAATAAACATGGAATCTATTAAGTAAAATTATACTAACACATGTGAAACAATAAATCTAAACATGGATACAAATAACATGGTATCATTAACATAAGCAAAATCATACAATCACATGCTTTCTTATTTTACTTTCACATAGCACTAACACATGAACATTATTCAAATTTATAATATGATGCTAGACACAGGTACACCAGAAATTCTAATTCATGGATATGATAACACACATTTACACATAGTACTAGACATGATAAAATTAACAATATTAACATTAACATTTGCACTATTTTTTCATGACATGCACACATGTATTTTTCATTGGCTTTCACATGCACTTACTTTTACACTATCACCATTCACTTACACACGTTTCACTTTTCACTTTCATGTATCACATAGTTTTCACGTTGCATATTCACATATCACTTATCACGTCACTTGCACATACCACGTGCCACGTTCACAAGTCACTTTACATGTTATACACATGTTCATTTTACACGTTGCCAAGACACAACCCAAACCACCACTAGATAGATCACATAACATGTACACACACATTCACTTTCACGTACTTAATCACTAGGCAAAGTGACCAAGTCTAGGTTCCTGCAGAAACTGGGGGAAGCCCTCCCCACCATTACCAGTGGAACTTGTCGACCTCTAGGATTTTCAAGACCCTTGCCTCGGGTATCATGTAACACAATTGAGCTTTCCCATAGGGGCACTACTACAGTACAGCTCCAAGCAATCTAGGGTGGCAGTGTCTTATGGGCATAATTTATTTGTCTTGTCATGTTACACATTTAACACACACATGCACTTATTCTCTCACTTCCCATGCACATGCACACACATACGTCATGGAACATAAACTTATCACATTAAGATTCTATGATCAGTCATAAACAGGAATTTCCAGAAACTAACATGCTGCTGATCACACTCTTACACATGGTTGAGGTATAATATTTAAATCACGGTACAGAAACCTCCTAAATTTCTTAACCCTTTCTACAGTGATCAGAACATGTTGAACATTTAATCACAGGGTACATAGGTATTGTAGAACAAATCAGCAATTTCTCATATTTTTTTGAGTAGCATAGCTATTTTTAACATTAAATAGAGATTTCAGGCAAATTATAAGATATTTCAATTTAAACATGGTAGAAGTGAGAAGTCGGTTCTAACAGGCCCAAAACATGAGAACAGTCATTCTAAGATCTCTATAATTTTCTTGATCGGTATCATGCAACAAATCCATTTAATCAGAATTTAACCACAGTCAAAACATACTTATTCTCTAATATAGAATTTATTCTAACAAATATCATGCTCGGAAATTTGATAGATCTTCATGATATCACCAACCGACCATACTTGGAAAACCCTGATTTTCATAACATGCACAAACCAGCGAAAATCACAGTACAAGGATTAACACATATTTCAGAAGAAAACAGTTGAACTTGATGACAAGGTCCTTGCCATCAGAAGGAGTTAACGGCAGGATCGTCCACCGTCAACACAAGAACTTGACGGCAGCAATGTGGCCGCCCACCTCCTGTCTGCAAATAGTGCAAACCGAACACAAAAAAAATAGACGAATTGATCGGTCCAGGACACGATTTAAAAATCTGAAAAATTGTTAAAACCCTAGCGGACAAGTATATGGAGTGAACTAGTAAGCTACCTGCCTGGAAATAAATCGATAGATGGTGATTTGGTCGAAGAAGCCCTTCTCGGCAATGCCAAGAGGTGCTCAAATCCAGTGAGATCTAGTCTTTATTTCGATGAAGGCCATACACTGGAGCCGGGGATGATTCCTCTATCCTAGGTCTAGCTCCCAGTCGAAGAAGATCGCTGGAAACCTCCTCCAATCACTGGATCCAACTCACCCAAGATCAAGTTTTCTCACAGGATGTCTAGGGTTTTCACAAGAGCCAAAAAGACTCATCTCTACCAAAAAAGGATCATTTTATAGAGCTAAGGGGTTGGGTACGCATCAGGGTTAGGTCATCCTCCCGTTGGGAAGGTTTCCTAAATAGAATTCCAGCAAAACCGCTGCTGTTTTCAGATCTGGAAACGCACACAGCTAGAGAAATAGACGTCTAGTTTACTGTCGTTGACTCCATGTCAATGTCCATCGATGTTGACGCCAGGAGAGAGTAAACAGCACAGATGTGGCGGCCTATTCGCTCTTAACTTCAAGAGATATTGACGTTAAAAGGAATTTCGGCCAGAACACAAAAACATTTAAATAACCACACATACACAATGTAAATACATACTATATGCAATACATTATTTAAATACAGTATGCACAGAAATAATTAACTATAATATACACACAAGATTAACATATATTTATATACATGCACATAAGTAAGTAAATACTTATAATATGCACAAGATCAAATATATTACATGCACAAAATAATTAGCATCAAATGCACAAAATTCGGGGCCTCACACCCTCTCCCCCCTTAAAATGATCTTCGTCCTCGAAGATCGGATCATGTACCTATGGTGACATCATCGGTGTCGTCTCCCGTCAACGCATACACTCTAGCCGGTGCTTGAGTTCCTTCTGCTGGTTTCTTTACTGCTGGTACATTCCGTGGAATGAACTTCTTCAGATTTAGACATTCTCTATTCCGATGATTCTTGCTACCACACTTTAGACATCTTCCCGTCTTTGTCCAACACAAGTCTCCGCCATGACGCTTGCCTCAATGCACACACTTGGGCTTCTCGCTGCCTCCAGATGCTACTGACTAGGGTGCTGATTCTACTGGTACTATAGCTGATTGCTGACCTTCCATAAGCTTCTTCATCTTCCCATTTTGCCGCTGGAATGGTTCTGGTAATCTCTTCAACCGAGCCTTCTTCTCCTCCAAGTACAATGTCATCTCACTCTCCTGCCTGCATGCCGCGCTAAGAGCCGTATCCATAGACCAATGGTCAAATGCTACAAGTCTAGCTCTCAATGATGGTCTAAGCCCCATCACAAACTTCTTTACCTTATGCCTCTCATCAGAAACTATGTGCAGTGCATACCTCGACAATTCCGCAAATCTAGCCTCATATTCCAAAACTGTCGTCAAGCCTTGAGTCAACGTCAAGAATTCCTTCTCCATTTTGTCTTGAATGTGCTCAGGAACATACTTGGCCTTAAATAACCTCACGAACTCTTCCCAAGTCACCTCCAACTCCACTCCCTCAAACTACATACGAAGAATAGAGGACCACCACACATCTGCTTGTTCCTGAAGCATGTATGTTGCCAGACTGACCTTATCATCCTCTGCACACTGGATAGGTCTTAATATCTTCTCGATCTCTCTAAGCCAGCATCCACAAACAACGGCTCACTCTCCCCCTTAAAAGAGGGTGGAGCCATCCTCTTGAACCTCTCCATGATCGATACACCTCCCACACCGCGGTCCTGCTGAGCTGGTGCCGGAACCTGAGCCTGAAGCTGCGTCTGAAGAGCTGCCAACATCTGTGCTTGAGTCTGCATCACTTGTACAAGCCCTTGCATGAACGTGCCATAGTCAACCAACGGTGGCGGGGGTGGCACAGGTGGTCCCTGAGGTGCTGGCATATCCCGTTGCTCACTTGCAATCCTCCTAAGTTCCTCGTCCTGGACAGGCACACTCGAATGTCGAGTCCTTCCAGCCATAGTCCGCAAAATAAACACCATGTCAAACTCTATTTATCACTATGCCTAGCACATTATCATGCCTTCATCTTACCACTTTTCTAATCCTATCTTAATTATTCTTTGGATCTGGCTATCCACTACAAAGACTTAGAGATGTGAATTAGTTGATGGATATTCATGTATAATCTCAACCCTGTAGCTCTAATACCATCTCTGTAACAACCCACTTCCACCCGGTACGGTTACACCAACCCACATCGGATGAGAGCAAGCCGCTACAAGGGAGAAAACCCCAGCGATAGACAATTGGATTGAGATATACATAAATAGAAAGGAAATATTGCAACGGAATTTAAATAATCTTATTCCATTAACAATTAATCCACATACCACAGTCTATATAGTCCAAGAAGAAATGACATAACATAATTTCCACTAACATGTAGCCACTTCCAATTACATAACCAAAATTTAATTTACAACTTACATACTAGGAAATAAATTACAAGTCTTCAATTTTACTCCACGCTCCTTGTCAAATCTTGTTTACTCCTCGGTTTCTAAATCTCCTGAAATGTATAGCAAGGGTGAGTCTACACAATAGACTTAGCAAGTAACTTAAAACATCAAACCGCATACTTATCACACATACTTTCTAACAATTTAAAATTTACGCATGCTCATTCTAAAAACATGGATAATAAATATGGAATTTATTAAGTAAAATTATACTAACACATGTGAAACAATAAATCTAAACATGGATACAAATAACATGGTATCATTAACATAAGCAAAATCATACAATCACATGCTTTCTTATTTTACTTTCACATAGCACTAACACATGAACATTATTTAAATTTATAATATGATGCTAGACACAGGTACACCAAAAAATTCTAATTCATGGATATGATAACGCACATTTATACATGGTACTAGACAGGATAAAATTAACAATATTAACATTAACATTTGCACTATTTTCTCATAACATGCACACATGTATTTTTCCTTGTCTTTCACATGCACTTACTTTCACACTATCACACATTCACTTACACATGTTTTCACTTTACACTTTCACGTATCACATGGTTTTCACATAGTTTTCACGTTGCATATTCACGTATCACTTATCACGTCACTTGCACATACCACGTGCCACGTGCACAAGTCACTTTACATGTTATACACATGTTCATTTTATACATTGCCAAGACACAACCCAAACCACCACTAGATAGATCACATAACACGTACACACACATTCACTTTCATGTACATAATCACTAGGCAAAGTGACCAAGTCTAGGTTCCTGCACAAACTGGGGGAAGCCCTCCCCACCATTACCAGTGGAACTTGTCCACCTCCAAGATTTTTGAGACCCTTGCCTCGAGTATCATGTAACACAATTGAGCTTTCCCGTAGGGGCACTACTATAGTATAGCTCCAAGCAATCTAGGGTGGAAGTGTCTTATGGGCACAATTTATTTATCTTGTCATGTTACACATTTAACACACACATGCACTTATTCTCTCACTTCCCATGCACATGCACACACATACGACATGGAACATAAACTTATCACATGCAGATTCTCTGATCAGTCACAAATAGGAATTTACAGAAACTAACATGCTGCTAATCACACTCTTACACATGGTTGAAGTATAATATTTAATCATGATATAGAAGCCTCCTAAATTTCGTAACTCCTTCTAAAGTGATCAGAACATGCTGAACATTTAATCACAGGGTACATAGGTATCATAGAACACATCAGCAATTTCTCATATTTTCCATAGCAGTATAGCTATTTTTAACATTAAACAGAGATTTCAGGCAAATTATAAGATATTTCAATTTAAACATGGTAGATAGTGAGAGTCAGTTCTAATAGGCCCAAAACATGAGAACAGTCATTCTAAGATCTCTATAATTTTCTTGTTCCGTATCATGCAACAAATCCATTTAATCAGAATTTAACCACAGTCAAAACATACTTATTCTCTAATAACAGAATTTATTCTAACTAATATCATGCTCAGAAATTTGATAGATCTTCATGATATCACCAACCGACCATACTTGGCAAACGTTGATTTTCATAACATGCATAGACCAGCAAAAATCACAGTACAAGGATTAACACAATTTCTGCAGAAAACAGTTGAACTTGACGACAAGGTCCTTGCCGTCAGAAGGAGTTAACGGTAGGATCGTCTGCCGTCAACACAAGAACTCGACGGCAGCAAAGTGGCTGTCTACCTCCTGTCGGCAAACAATGCAGACCGAACACAAAAAAAAAAGACGAATTGAGGGGTTCATGGCATGATTTAAAAATCTGAAAAATTGTTAAAACCATAGAGGACTAGTCTATGGAGTGAACCAGTAAGCTACTTGCCTGGAAATAAATCGATAGAGGGATGATTTGGTCGAAGAAGCCCTCCTCAGCCAATGCTAAGAAGGTGCTCAAAATCCACTGAGATCTGGTCTTTATGTCGATGAAGGTCATACACCGGAGCCGGGGATGATTCCTCTATCCTAGGTCTAGCTCCCAGTCAAGAAGATCACTAGAAACCTCCTCCAATAGCCAGATCCAACTCACCCAAGATCAGGTTTTCTCACAGGATGTCTAGGGTATTCACAAGAGCCAAAAAGACTCATCTCTACCGAAAAAGGATCATTTTATAGAGCTAAGGGGTTGTGTATGCATTGGGGTTAGGTCATCCTCCCATTGGGAAGGTTTCCTAAATAAGAATCTAGCAAAACCGCTACCGTTTTCAGATTTGGAAACACACACAGCTGGAGAAATAGACGTCTAGTTTACTATCGTTTACCCCATGTCAACATCCATCGATGTTGACGCCAAGAGAGAGTAAACAGCACATACATGGTCGCCTATTTACTCTTAACGTCAAGAGATATTGACGTTAAAAGGAATTTCAGCCAGAACACAAAAACATTTAAATAACCACACATACACAATGTAAATACATACTATATGCACTACATTATTTAAATACACTATGCACAGATATAATTACCTATAATATACGCACAAGATTAACATATATTTATATACACGCACATAGGTAAGTAAATACTTATAATATGCACAAGATCAAATATATTACATGCACAAAATAATTAGCATCAAATGCACAACATTCGGGGCCTCACACCCTCACCCCCTTAAAATGATCTTCATCCTCGAAGATCGGATCATGTACCTGTGGTGACATCATCGGTGTCGTCTCCAGTCAATGCATACACTTTGGCCGGTGCTTGAGTTCCTACTACTAGGTTATTTACTGCTGGTACATCTCGTGGAACGTACTTCTTCAGATTCGACAGTCTCTAATCTGATGATTCTTGCTACCACACTTTAGACATCTTCTCATCTTTGTCCAACACAAGTCTCCGCCATGACGCTTGCCTCAATGCACACACTCGGGCTTCTCGCTGCCTCCTGAAGCTACTGACTGGGGTGCTGATTCTGCTGGTACTATAGCTGATTGCTGACCTTCCATAAGCTTCTTCATCTTCCTATTTTGCCACTGGAATGGTTCTGGTAATCTCTTCAACCGAGCCTTCTCATCCTCCAAGTACAATGTCATCTCACTCTCCTACCTGCATGCTGCGCTAAGAGCCGTATCCATCGTCCTATGGCCAAATGCTACAAGTCTGGATCTCAATGATGGTCTAAGCCCCATCACAAACTTCTTTACCTTACGCCTCTCATCAGCAACTATGTGCGGTGCATACCTCGACAACTCTGCGAATCTAGCCTCATATTCCAAAACTGTCATCGAGCCTTGAGTCAACGTCAAGAATTCCTACTCCATTTTGTCCTGAATGTGCTCGGGAACATACTTGGCCTCAAATAACCTCATGAACTCTTCCCAAGTCACCTCCAACTCCACTCCCTCAAACTACATACGAAGAACAGAAGACCACCACACATCTGCTCGTTTCTAAAGCATGTATGTTGCCAGACTGTCCTTGTCATCCTCTGTCCACCGGATAGCTCTAAATATCTTCTCGATCTCTCTAAGCTAGCTCTCCGCAACCAATGGCTCACTCTCCCCCTTAAAAGAGGGTGGAGCCATCCTCTTGAACCTCTCCATGAACGATACACCTCCCACACCAGGGTCCTGCTGAGCTGGTGCCGGAACCTGAGCCTGAAGCTGCATCTGAAGAGCTGCCTGCATCTATGCTTGAGTCTGCATCACTTGTACAAGCCCTTGCATGAACGTGCCATAGTCAACCAACGGTGGCCGGGGTGGCACAAGTGGTCCCTGTGGTGCTGGCACTTCCCACTGCTCACTTGCAGTCCTCCTAAGTTCCGCGTCCTGGACAGGCACACTCGAATGTCGGGTCCTTCCAGCCATAGTCTGCAAAATAAACACCAAGTCAAACACTATTTATCACTACGCCTAGCACATTATCATGCCTTCATCTTACCACTTTTCTAATCCTATCTTAAATATTCCTTGGATCTGGCTATCCACTACAAAGACTTAGAGATGTGAATTAGTTGATGGCTATTCATGTATAATCTCAACCCTATAGCTCTGATACCATCTCTATAACGACCCACTTCCACCCGGTACAGTTACACCAACCCACATCGGATGAGAGGAAGCCACTACAGGGGAGAAAACCCCAGCGATAGACAATTGGATTGAGATATACATAAATAGAAAGGAAATATTGCAACGGAATTTAAATAATCTTATTCCATCAACATTTAATCCACATACCACAGTCTATATAGTCCAAGAAAGAAATGACATAACATAATTTCCACTAACATGTAGCCAGTTCCAATTACATAACCAAAATTTAATTTACAACTTACATAATAGGAAATAAAATACAAGTCTTCAATTATTCTCCACGCTCCTTGTCAGATCTTGCTTACTCCTCGGCTTCTAAATCTCTTGAAATGTTTACCAAGGGTGAGTCTACACAATAGACTCAGCAAGTAACTTAAAACATCAAACCACATACTTATCACACATGCTTTCTAACAATTTACAATTTACTCATGCTCATTCTAAAAACATGGATAATAAACATGGAATCTATTAAGTAAAATTATACTAACACATGTGAAACAAAAAATCTAAACATGGATACAAATAACATGGTATCATTAACATAAGCAAAATCATACAATCACATGTTTTCTTATTTTACTTTCACATAACACTAACACATGAAAATTATTCAAATTTATAATATGATGCTAGACACAGGTACACCAAAAATTTCTAATTCATGGATATGATAACACACATTTACACATGGTACTAGACAGGATAAAATTAACAATATTAACATTAACATTTGCACTATTTTCTTATAATTTGCACACTTGTATTTTTCCTTGGCTTTCACATGCACTTACTTTCACACTATCACACATTCACTTGCACACATTTTCACTTTACACTTTCACATATAACATGGTTTTCACATATTTTTCACGTTGCATATTCACATATCACTTATCACGTCACTTGCACATACCACTTGCCACGTTCACAAGTCACTTTACATGTTATACATATGTTCATTTTACATGTTGCCAAGACATAGCCCAAACCACCACTAGATAGATCACATAACACGTACACACACATTCACTTTCACGTACTTAATCACTAGGCAAAGTGACCAAGTCTAGGATCTTGCAGAAACCGGGGGAGGCCCTCCCCACCATTACCAGTGGAACTTGTCCACCTCCAGGATTTTCGAGACCCTTGCCTCGGGTATCATGTAACACAATTGAGCTTTCCCGTAGGGGCACTACTATAGTACACCTCCAAGCAATCTAGGGTGGCAGTCTCTTATGGGCATAATTTATTTATCTTGTCATGTTACACATTTAACACACACATGCACTTATTCTCTCACTTCCCATGCACATGCACACACGTACGTCATGGAACATAAACTTATCACATTCAGATTCTAAGATCAGTCATAAATAGGAATTTACAGAAACTAAAATGTTGCTAATCACTCTTACACATGGTTGAGGTATAATATTTAAATTACGGTATAGAAACCTCCTAAATTTCGTAACTCTTTCTACAGTGATCAGAACATGCTGAACATTTAATCACAGGGTACATAGTATCATAGAACACATCAGCAATTTCTCATATTTTCTGGAGCAGTATAGCTATTTTTAACATTAAACAGTGATTTCAGGCAAATTATAAGATATTTCAATTTAAACATGGTAGATAGTGAGAAGTCGGTTTTAACAGGCCCAAAACATGAGAACAGTCATTCTAAGATCTCTATAATTTTCTTGATCCATATCATGCAACAAATCCATTTAATCAGAATTTAACCACAATCAAAACATACTTATTTTCTAATAACAGAATTTATTCTAACTAATATCATGCTCAGAAATTTGATAGATCTACATGATATCACCAACCAACCATACTTGGAAAACCCTGATTTTCATAACATGCACAGACCAGCAAAAATCACAGTACAAGGATTAACACATATTTCTGCAGAAAACAGTTGAACTTGACGACAAGGTCTTTGCCGTCAGAAGGAGTTAACGGCAGGATCGTTCGCCGTCAACACAAGAACTCGACGGCAGCAAAGTGGTTGTCTACCTCCTGTCGGCAAACAATGCAGACCGAACACAAAAAAAAAATAGACGAATTGAGGGGTTCATGGCATGATTTAAAAATCTGAAAAATTGTTAAAACCATAGAGGACTAGTCTATGGAGTGAACCAGTACTACTTGCCTGGAATAAATCGATAGAGGGATGATTTGGTCGAAGAAGCCCTCCTCAGCCAATGCTAAGAAGGTGCTCAAAATCCACTGAGATCTGGTCTTTATGTCGATGAAGGTCAAACACCGGAGCCGGGGATGATTCCTCTATCCTAGCTAGCCCTAGTCGAAGAAGATCACCAGAAACCTCCTCCAATAGCCAGATCCACTCACCCAAGATCAGGTTTTCTCACAGGATGTCTAGGGTTTTCACAAGAGCCAAAAAGACTCATCTCTACCGAAAGGATCATTTTATAGAGCTAGGGTTGGGTATGCATTGGGGTAGGTCATCCTCCCATTGGGAAGGTTTCCTAAATAATCCAGCAAAACGCTACCGTTTTCAGATCTGAAACGCACACAGTTGGAGAAATAGACGTCTAGTTTACTGTCGTTGACCCCATGACAACGTCCAACGATGTTGACGCCAGGAGAGAGTAAACGACACAGATGTGGCCGCCTATTCACTCTTAATGTCAAGAGATATTGACGTTAAAAGGAATTTTGGCCAGAACACAAAAACATTTAAATAACCACACATACACAATGTAAATACATACTATATGCACTACATTATTTAAATACACTATGCGCAGAAATAATTAACTATAATATACACACAAGATTAATATATATTTATATACATGCACATAAGTAAGTAAATACTTATAATATGCACAAGATCAAATATATTTCATGCACAAAATAATTAGCATCAAATGCAAAAAATTCGGGGCCTCACAAGGGACCTTGGTTTATTTGTCATTGTTCTTTATAAGATGTCCAAATTTCTGAGATGGATCCCTCCAGTTCATGGTTTGATGCTCAATGTTGAAGGTGCAAGCAAAGGCAACCCGGGCCCTTGTGGTGGCGGAGGTACTTTTAGTGATTCCCATGGAAATGCTACTCTGGCTTTCTCTCATTACTATGGTGTTGGTTCTTGCATTGTTGCTGAGGTTTGTGCTATGCATGATGGTGTGTTATTGGCTGTTGAGAAGGGTCTCATGCTCACTGATATTTGTTCGGATTCCTTGACTTTGGTTAGTTCCTTACGTACTGGAGCCGCTCCCTCCTGGGACTATTATAGATGGTGGAGGACTGTTCTTGACTTTGTTCATCTTCATGGAGTCCAAGTCACTCATGTCTTTAGGGAAGCTAATCAAGTGGTTGATGCCTTAGCAAACCTTGCTTGTTCTATGCATTGTAACGAGGTTTTTTCCTCTTCTAGGAAGCTCCCTCACCCTTGTTTTCCTTCTTTTATTGGTGATCGGATGGGACTTGGTAATTTTAGGTAAACATGACTATTCTTGTTCCATTAGGGGTATGCCCCATTGAATTTGTACTTTTTTTCATGAGTTATAAAATTTCGTGTAGTAGGTTGATTGCCTAAGGGAGTGGTTTTACTTCACCCTGCTCGGGTGGAGTACACTCTACTGGTCACTGATCCTGCTGCACTTTTACCAAAAAAAAGGTAATTGGTATTTGGGAAATCATAACGATAAGTGAGTACAAACATGATGCAGTGGCACCAACAGATATAGTGAACAGTGAAAATGTGCAAGTAATTGTTGAAGCAAAAAGCAGATTGGCAGTCAAAAACATGAATGAAATTGAGGCAGAGTTACAATTAATTACAAGTTAATATTGAAGAACGTCTTAGAAGATGGTTTAGTATGAAACAATAGTTAGAGGTAGTGGTTTAAGATAAAGGATTTCTAGCAAGCAAAATGACACAGAAAAGGATATTGCAGACATTGCCAGAAAATTGTGGAAGCAGGTTGAGTCCAAAGAGTTAAAACACCTACAACAGGTTAGTATGCCTCGAGCTATGAAAGGAATTGGAACAGAAACAAAACAAAGTTGATTAAATTGTGGCAGGCAAGCAGAGAGTCTGAAGAGAAATTGGAAGCCATGAAGTGTATCCTATTTGTTCTGTGTATGGCTTTGTTTCTTTTTAGGTGATAGTCGGATTTATTGTAGTTTTGCTCTCAATGTCGAGGGTGACAGTAATGTAAAGTCGCGATCATCCGGATTCGTGTTTAATGGTTCTAGCATGGTTCTCATAGCCAATGTGGGGTCAATGAGCCTTGGTTGTGCCTTTCGGGTCTTGTGTGGGTGTTGTGGGCCTTAAGTTTTAGCCCATATAGATTGCAAGTTTTTGGGTGAAGAAGGCGACAGGGTATGTCATCGCGTTTTGAACGCGACGGCTTCCTACGTCGTGATTCACCAAACTACCTTTCCGATGTGTGGTGTGTTTGGCGACGGTTTGGTCCTTCGCATTTAATGCATGTTAAACGCGACGTCTGCCTATGTTGTGATTTTGACTGTGGCATTTATTCCTCAGTTTCCGGCTAGATAGAGCAGAGGTGGCTCTGTCTGGCAGACGGGAGGAGGTTTTGAGGCTCTTTTGGTGTTTTCAGCTTCCAGGTGGCTGGCTCGGTGCGGGTTCCACGCAAGGAGGACGTCCAGAGCGTGGACTTGCTGGCGGTGCGGTGTTTCATGTGTTCTGTGGGTTCTTCGAGTTGGTAGGGAGACTTCCTCTTTTACTTTGTGTTATTTAATTGGTTTAAAGTTTTAAAAGTATGATATAATAGCAAGTGGTAGTTCAACTTTCATTTTGTGAGCTTATGTGTGAGTTGCATGATGTGTGTGGATGATTTCTGGAGAAGGGAAGTGGGTTTAGTCGTCTGTCTGAGAAGGCGACGGACTGAACCATCATGTTTTGTTGCGTTGTCTTCGTACCGATGCTAGACTGATTTGTATATACACGACCACTCATCCTATTGCATTCTTATTGAACGTGTTGGTGTTGTCCGTCGCGATTTGGTGTATGCCTTGGTGTGGTCTTTGTCGCGACGTGTCGTTCCGTCACAATTTGTGCTTTGACTGTCAGTGTTTGACTGTTTGGCCTGAAGGCGATGTATCAAGACGTCGCGTTATAGTCGCAATGCTGGGCCCTGTCGCATTCAGTTTGCAATCGCGTCTAGACAGGTCATCGTGTTCTTAAAGGCGACGCCTGTGTCCGTCACATTTCAACTTTTGAGGTTTGTTGGCGGTGGTTGGGCTGTGATGGTCTGTTGTTGACCTAGTCCTAGTTTTCTAGGGTGTTGTTAAGGCATGTAAGTTGTTATTATGTCAATAAAGCATGGTTAAGTTAATGAATTGGTTTGTGGTTAATTAGTAAGTTATGATAGTAATGTTAATGTGGTTATTTGTGTTAAGCATGTTATAGGTTTAATGGTTTGGATTATGATTAGTTAGGAAGTTAAGTTAATTTTGTGAATTATGTTAATTACGTGGTTAATGTACATCATGGGTTGTGTTGCTATGGTGGTCATGTGATGACCAATGACAGGCAAGTTTGCATGTGAATAACCATAGTTTATAAATAAAGGTTGTATAAGTATGTATCGTGGGTTGTGTGTTTGCCGAGTTTGGTGGTCAGGTGCCTATTTCCAAATGCCTCTCTAGTCGGGTACCCCAGTTTCTTTGTAAGACAGGCACATTGTGTTTGTTGTGCTCAGGGTTTGTCCCGATATTCTATGTACCATCAAGGTCTGTGTCGTCTTCTTGGACACCCTCACTCCTGTGTTTGAGTTGTACGTCCGGTTGAGGGAAAGACGGCAATAGGGCAGTGACTCATAAGTTGTGGTTGTAGTGCGTTGGTGGTTAGGGTACGGACACCAATTGACATACTAGTCCCCATCTAGTCCTGTGTTTCCAATGCCTCACTTTTGAAAGCTTAGGCTAGAGCCCTTAAAGGTGCATGGCATCGGCCTGTAGCGGTGTGGTGTTGGTTGGTCTCCACAGTTTTTTGGCTTTACTATGTGTTTGTGGAGCGGCAATCGGGCCTTTCACCCTTGACTATAATACTGAGAGGTAGTTCTTGTGTTTTGTTGTCCGGGTTGGATACTGGCATCATGAACCAGTAGTCCGTTCCCGTGTGGTGGTGTCATTCCTTCCAACTCGTGCTTTGCCAGTGGTTGTGGCTGGTGAGTGGTGACTCACCGGTTGTGGTTTGTGAACGTTTGTTGTGTGTCGTGCTAGTGGCACAGTGACACTTGTGGTTCAGTTGTGGTACCTCGTTGCTTCATGTACCTGTACCGTGTGTGGGTTGTTGGCTGTTGTGGCACGCAGTGTGCTAGCCTTTTCTGGTGTTAAGGTGGACCGGTTTATGTGGGGGTCGCGTTCTGTGACTTTCCACATGTGGTGTTGGTACCCTTATGTGGGTAGTTCTCCGATGTGTTTGTTATCATGGGTATTATGGTGGACTAATTCTAGTTGATTAGTCCTATTACCCTTCGTGGGTAGTTGGCCTATGTGGCCTTTATTTTACTCGTTGTTTCTGTGGGGAACTAACTCCTTGTTGTTAGTCCCGTTACTGTCTCATAGTGGTTGGCCCATGTGGCATGTGGCGTGGTTCTTTTAGTTCCCGTAGTGGACTGGTGTGCTTACACTAGCCTTGTTACTTTCTTTATTTCTTGTAAATCATGGCAGTTAATGTGTTTATGCCTAATGCAGTTCAGTTATGTTTACGGTTAGCACATTTTACTTCTGTAGTGCTTCAATTAGTGGTGCCAGTAAGACCCTTTGGGGTTGAGGGCTTGGTTCCTTCTTTTAGTTGTTGGTTTGTGGTTGTTTTTTGGAGGTCCCTTCTGAGCCTATGACTTGTTGAGGCTCACTCCCTTACAGTTCTTTTCTGGATTTTCCGTGTGTTTTGGTTGGAGCGGCATTGTGGCAGACTTGTACTACCAGCAGTTGAGCTGTAGTTGTGTTTAGTGTGAGCTTTGCTCCCATGGGGTATTCCCCAGGTAGTTGTACTTCTCTCTTGGACATATAATATTGTATTGGGACAGTGTAATTTAAGGTAAATGAAAATGAGAACATGTACTTTCTAGTATCTTATATTCTTGTGATTATCTTTATATTCCTACTAGACACTTGTGTGAGAATTTTCTTGTGAGACTTCAATTCGATCGCGGGAGGCGAACTTGGGTATGGAGCCTTATTGGGCATAAATATCCATGGTCGCTACACAGTTTGTGTTCTCCGAACCACCTTAAAAATCCCTTGTGCACTATGGTTTGATTTGTGGTTTGAATTTGCTGTGCTAGATGATTGCATAGGGATTTCGCTTCACACGGCCAATCAATTTCATCACACACTTTGCATTAGATATGTGGGTTTTTTTAATTGAATATATCTCTTAAATTCAAAGTAATTTTTTATTGCTTTAGTTTCCACTGTAGATTTTTCCATCACCGAATATCCAATCCTATAATTGGTATCAGAGCCGGTTAACCACTATAATTATTAGATCTAATTTTATGTTACACTAATTCCCTATGTTTAGATCTAATAGTCTTTCGAGTTGATCTAGTGTAATGACAAATCTCTTAACTTTCATGAATTTCCTACTATAAATTCAGAGAAATTGCCAAGCTTAATGTCATATTCTAAACTGCAGAATTCTTCAATGAAGTCTGGAAGGAAGGAAATGAAAAAATCTGTTATATGCTTAATGGTCAAAGAAAGCTCCAATAATTCATGAAAATTATCAGTCCAAAAGTTGTTAGCTCTCACAGCACATTCAATGAGCTCAGAGCCATCGTGCTCAAGTTTTCTAAGCCGTCGTGCTTAGGGGTTTGGGAAGAGTCGTCGTGCTCTTCCCAATGGAGTAAGTCATCGTGCTCATCTCCGGTCAGTGCTTACTAGTCTTCTTGCTCATAAGTGGTTTCTGGAGTAGGTTGTCGTGTCTATCTCCAGGTTGTTCTTGTGAGTCATTGTGCTCACAAGAGGTTGTGCTTTGAGCCATCGTGCTCAAAGGTGTGAGTGAGCCGTCGTGCTCCTTATACTCAGGTTGAGTAGTGTGTTAATCCGTCATGGGGAGGTAGATGTAGGAGACACAGTTTGTGTTCTATAAACAACCTTAAAAATCCATTGTGCATTGTGGTTTGATTTGTAGTTTGAATTTGTTGCGCTAGATGATTGCATAGGGATTTCGCATCACACTACCAGTCAATTTAATCACACACTTTGCATTATATCTATGAGGGTTTTTAATTGAATAGAACTCTTTTTTATTGCTTTAATTTTCACTGCAAATTTATTCAACCCCCCCCCCCCCCTGTAGATTTTGCCATCACCGAATATCCGATCCTATAGAAGAAGCATATGATCTTACAGAACATTCTATAGATAAATTAATTGGTTCCTTAATGGCTCATGAAATTAACATGAAAAGATTTTCTGAAAGATCTTTAAAAAAGAAAATGCCAAATGCTTTGAAAGTTGTAGATTCTTCCTCTTCATCTTCTGAAGACTCAAAGGATAAATCTGAGGACAGTGATGACAAAGCAATGCTGTCTAAAAAACTTCAGAGAATTCTTGCTAAGAAGAAAAAGTATGGTGTAATCATGGGGTTGCATGCCCCTCGAAGCACACAACATGAAATGTCAAGGCATGGTATGAGGAATGTGATCGCCACCTAACATGTTGCCCTAGGATGTAAATGATGATCAAAGGCTAACGTGCTAGGAGAAGGATATGAGAAGACCCACTTACTGGTGTCGCGACGGGGTAACCCATCGCGATACAAAGCTTGTCGCAACGCCCCGACAAGTCGCGTTCTTGATATTGCGACGGTGTTGTTCGACGCCTTCTCAACAGTGCGGGAGATGGATGGGGAGACCTACTTCTTGTCCTTGGGCTGACCAGAGGATGAAATCCCCTCATCTGATCTTGTTGTAGAACCTGCCAAAACAATGAAACAAAAGAGAGAAACCCTACTAAACCATATTTAAGTGAAGCATCTACTCAAAATGAAAGGAAAGAAGGGAAGCATGGAGGGAACGAATCTGGGGGTGTTTAGAAACCCCTTGGGTTATATAAAACGTGGGAATGGAGATATGCAACTATTTAAAAGGAAAATGACATCATGCTTGAAAGAAAAATGAGGAGGGAAGGAAGAAGGGCCCCAAAGGGGTGACTCCGTGGCTGAAGGAGGTGCTCCTTAGGTCGTTCCGTAGCCTATGGAGGTCGTGGACGTCACCCTCTCAACTACCAAGCTCCATACATGAAGGAAAGAGTGTGATTTGGTGAAGAGAATAATGGGAGAATGGGTGGACTACGAGCTAAGGGGGAGCTCTGGGGAGATTTTGGCAGCACTTCGTGGTAGCTATCGCTCCTTCCCCATTCTAAAATATAGGAGTCTCTTATATAGAGAGGAGAGAGATTATCTCACCCTTAAGTGATAATAACCCATGAAAATAGTGAAAAAGGCAAGTAAATTGCATGGGAAGAGTCCTAGGATGGTTCCAAGGTGAGATGGAACCTCAAACCATGCTTGGGTGGTTGGAGAGTGGTTGTTGATGAGGATAGAGTCTAAAGGAAGATAGAGGGGAGGTGGTTTCGAAGCCGGCGCATGCATACAACATCGCGACGGATCGTAGAGACGCGATAGGGCTTGTCACGACTGCCAAGGCAATCGCAAACATGAGGGTGCATGAATGGATATGCATGGGTTGTCGCGATCTCCGGAGTTGACTCGATCAGGATACTAACGCGATGCCACGACCTGTCGTGTTAAGGATAATCGATCATATTGAGATTTTAATCGATTATTTTGGAAAAAAACAATTATTTAAATATTATAATTGATCAACTAGCAAGAACACGACCCCCAAGGTCATCGCGTTAAGGTCTGAGGGTTGAAACCCTAAACCAAGGACTCTTGAAGTGGTGATTGAGTGAGATAAGCTGGGAATTGGGCTTTGATGGGCTCAAAATGAGGCTAATAATTGGGCTTAAGGTGAGTGACCAACTTGGGGATCATTAAGAGAACAAGAAATATGGTTCGAATTGCAAGCCAAAATTGGGTGTCTACAGATTGCCCCTCCTTGGTTTCCACTTTGCAAGGGAGCGGAGTGGAAGTGTAGCGGAGATGTCATAAAATGATGATGAAGCTGAAGTGAAGTGGAGTTAACTAAAAAGATGGGAGCCAAGCTAAAGAGACACCCGGTTCGACCAACAAGCAATAAGAATCTTCTTGAAAGCCCCGAGTTAGCTGCTCAAGCAGAATGCAAGGAAGACACAAGTCTGGACGAGAGGGAGAAGACAAAGGACGATCAACCCCTCGATTGACAGGTACCCTAGCCGATTGGCCTATAGGTTTTGTTTTGGAGGGACATGTGCGTGCTAGGCAGGTAACTCAGAAGAAAATTGGATAGAGATTCCAGATAGGGAAATACTTGACAAACTAACAAGAGCGACTCGCTCGAAGGCAAACTTTTTGATTTGGAATGAATGGGATTTCTTGTTCTGAACATGAAGAATAGTTGGGCATTCACCAAGAACTTATCATTACCAGGGATGAGTCATGATAGCTCAAAGACCTACATGATGCATGCTGGGCTAAAAGAAAAGAAATCATCAAATCAAATGTAAGGAAAGGAGAAAATATAAAATAAATCAAGGATAATATTACTAAGCTAGACAAGAATGGGTCGAGAATCTTCCTGCAACAACTGTGCAAGACAGAGTCTATCATCCACAAACTTATCCAACTTAATGGCCTGTCCAACGATTAACAACGAGCACCTAGATCATCACTGTTTTTAAAGAAGGGGAACTTAGATCCCAGAGCACACTAAGAACCAGACGGTCCTTGAAATGATATAATAAGTAAGCTAACATATAGTAATGCGAGGGAATAGGGAGAAGAAGATCATACCTGCACTTACTTATGGAAAGCAGATATTGCCATTTATTTGAATTTTTGTTTTTTTTGTGATTTTTTGATAAATAGACAAACAACAGTTGACTGAATATAAGGGAAATATGTAGAAAAACACAACATCAACACAAGCAAATCATAGACAGACACAAGAAAACACAACTTATATTAACGTGACGCCTCTGGGTGTCGTGACAGTGTCACGGCACTCATAGAGGTTGCGACCTTATCGCATTGGATCGGAACGTCGCGACAATATTCTATGCGCTGGAACCCAAAACCGAGCCCTATCCCTATCCTAGGACCTATCCTATCACTAATGGGACTCCTAAACACAAACCTAATGCTACTCTAACCCCTAGGTACGAATTGGACTGGGATTAACCCCTCCTAGGGCTCTATAAATAGGGGTGCAGGGCTCCAAATTCACAGCCCACCTTATATCTCTTCTTCTCTCTTGGTTTTCTCTCTCTCCAATCCATGAAGAGGTCTTCTAGCTTCCTCCAAGCCAACCTCACCCCTTATGGCGGTCCAAAAGCTGCTAGGACAGCCCATGAAAAGCTCCATCGCCTTACCTCTGTGCCGGGGCACGTGAGTTCTAAGAAATATGATCAGGTAAGTTCCTCTAGCTCATCTTCTAGTTCTTCTCTCTCTTCTTCTTCTTCTTCTTCTTTTTCTCTTCTACTTCTCCTACCAACCTCATCCTTCTTCTTCTAGATCCTCCCTGGTGGAAGACAACATTCCAAAATTCCATGGCTGGAACCTATGATAAAGGCCCTGCCCATAGCATCCATCAATCTCTTGCGGGAGTGGAAGTTGACAACGGTGTTGGTGATAGCCAAGAATTACCATAAAATTGTGTATATCTGGGATAGTATCACTGCGCTTGTGGAGTTATGGCATCCCCAGACACATACCTTCATCTTCCCTACCTTCGAGGCCACCATCCTATTGGAGGAGTTGGAGATCATGCTTGGGCTCCTCAAGGACAAGAAGGGGTCGGAGCAGCTCATCTCCCATATTTTAGCCCCTATCAACTCTTGGGCTATTCTTGGTGAGATTACCACGAAGACCTGGTATCTGGACACTACGACAAGCCCAGGCTACCTGCACTTGATTCCACTCTTCCAGTGGATCGCCTCCCAGTGCAAGAAGAAGAGCGAGAACTATCTCTCCATCGCTAAGGCTACCGCCATCTGCATATGCGGCGTCATCCTCTTCCCCACGTAAGACCATCTTCTTTCTACAGCCAACCTGAGTGTCCTCGGCTATGTGTGGGAAGGTATGCCTATCTCCCAAGCCATCTTAGGCTATTTATATGTTGTTCTATCCTCTGCAGCTACTGGGGGACCCTTCTTCCGATCTGTGATCACCCTCAACTGTTGGATGGGCATGTGGATCTGCTACAAAGTGACGGATGACACTTTAGTCATGTGCATGAGCATGACCCATCATCCTCTCTTCTTCACCGATGCTCCACTACATATGACCACCCAGGTGTGGTGCAAGACCGTAATGGTCAAGGGGTTAAAAGATTGGAGACTATATTTAAACACACTGCAAGTGGAGCAATTCGAGATGCGGCCAACCTTCCTCCACAACAAGATCATTTGTCTACCTTAGTGCATCAGCCTGGACTTGTGGTTGATAGGGGACGAAGTACTAGTCTTCTACAACCCCCACTGCTATTACCTTCAGCTTGGCGTGGCATGCACAGTTGTACCAGCTCTCTCCCACTACCCTCCTATTCAAGTGAGGAAGATGGATAATGCACAGGACGAGCGTGATGTGAGGAGGACCATTGTTCACTAGGAGGTGTGTGCTATGGGCCTCATCTTAGCGGAGGTAGCAGAGGATGACGACGTCTATTAAGAGTACATGCAGGCACTGAGGAGAATCTGACCATGAGGGGATTGTGCCATGGCAGAGGCTGCACAGGTTGGAGGACAGGCTTGAGGGGGGGGAGGAATTGTAGCAGGTAATAGATAGGGCATGAAAAGAGGATTTAAATTGATCACATATATGATTGGAATATGTATTTGACAATTTAGATCAACAAAAACAAGCTTTTATTCATTGTTGTGTGCATCAGGTCATGTCATGACAACTATAGACATCGCCTTATGTCGCGACGCTTATCCTAGTCGCCACCATGTCACGACCGGGTAGGCTGTTGCAACCTTAACGTGTCGTCTATAGCAGTTGCAACTCTAACTGAGAGTTCAAAAATGGAGTGGCCCCCTCTTTTCCCCTTTCAACGCTCAAACCCCTTTCTCTCCGGCGATCTCTCCTTGCTCTTATTCTCTCTCTCTCTCTCTCTCTCTCTCTTGCACTCTCCCTCTCTCTAACAGTGATGGAAGGAGGTGGAAACAGAGGTGGTATCCCCCATGGTAGTGAACAGTCGAAGAGGACAGCATCAAGGTGACTCTGGCGGTGGGAGGAGGCAGCTCCAACGACTAAGGAGGTGCTGGAGGTTGAGATGGCGGAGAAGGAGGCGGCGGCCATGGATGTGGTGGTGGTGGCCGAGGCCTGGGAGGCGGCCATGAAGAAGGTGAGTCCTTGTTGCCTTAAACCCCTCAAATTTTGTGTATGAATGTCGTGGAAGCCCTATAGAGGGTGGATGTAGGGCAAAACGCTCAAGAGAAATGTCGTCGGAGAAGGGAGGCTCTGGTCGGCCAACCGACTGAGAATGCGACGGCCCTTCCCATCGTGACAGAGATTGTCGCGACGGGGTCAGATGTTGTGACAATGTCACATCAGCCAATGGCCATCGCAACATGGTCGCAGCCTCCCTGGGCATTGCGACAAGGTCGCGACGCATCGGGGCGTCGCGACCCAATGGGTCGACGCGACCTCAGCCGAGTCCTCAAAATATGCCTATTTTACTGACTACTTCCTTTTTTTTGTGCTTGCAGGGCTAGATGACGGCCAAGGTCTCCTAGCTGCTTGTGCTTGCCGTGTACCTAGTCCCAAGCTTTGAGAGGGAGAGATTGGAGGAGATGGGATTCGGGGTGGTCCTCCGGATGTAGAGGATGAGGGTGGATGCTCCCCTGACCTAGGCGCTAAGGAGCAGGTGGGATGCGGAGGTGACCTCATTCATGCTTCCATGGGGTTATATGATCCACGACTTGGAGGACATGGATAGGATCACCAGGCTGAGGGTATACAGTCGGCTAGTTAGTGGGTTTACCAACCCCTGTTATAGAGAGATCACCTAGAGACTCCAAGGACTGACGGTCGGGCATAGGTCTTCCTTAGTTCCTAGGGTAGACACACAGGAGAGCCTAGGGCTAGCCCAAATGGGTAGGGAGATAGGGGAGACAGCAGACGAGTAGCTAGATCGGCTAGTGAGAGGGTGCAGGGAGACCCTAGCTGGCGAGCCTGGCACTCAGGCGGACATGGATTTGCGTCTCTTCCTCACCGTCTTCCTTGGTAGACTGTTGTTTGCCACGAGGGGTGACGCGGTCCCCTGCCGCTTCCTGCCACTTTTGGAGGACCTAGACCAAGTTGGTGAGTATGCTTGGGGTGCTGCCCTTCTAGCACACCAGTTTGATAGTCTAGGGTCCTCTGAGCGGTAGACGGTAATCAGTGGATTCTTCCCCTTCCTTCAGGTACTTCACTACCTTTCTTCTTGTCTTATTCATGAATTTCCATTTTGTATATATGCGGTCAAATCATGCACTTATTTTACAGGTCTGGACCTACCTTCACCTCCTTGGCCTAGGGCGGGGGACATTGGAGCGTCTGGGCCTAGTGCCCCTGGCAAGGCACTGGGTGCTGTGCCGAGACACGCACCCCCTAGAGGAGCAGCTGGCGACCATCCATGATGCGATTGATGTCTACCTTCAGCTTGATGTAAGTACTACCCCTTCTTTAGTTTCCGGCTGATTCACTTAAAAAGTCTTGAACCTTGAGAAGATGTACTCTATGTTGTGCAAGTGGTGTGGCAGCCATACCTAGAGGACGGAGACGAGAGACAGCCCTGGTTGGAGCAGGCCCGCCCCTACATTGGTAGGGGGACATGGGTGCATGCTCTCAACCTAGTGCTTCCCCTCCATCTACATTTGACTCAGTGGTCACTCGGGCTACGTCAGAGTGACGTGGAGTTTCCAAGCCGAGGCAGGACACCTAGGCCTGGCCGGAGCTGCTGGGGACTCCATGACACAACCGACTAGCGCTAGAGGGCCCAAGAGCATATCATAGATTGGGAGCACCGAGGGCGCCGGGTCACGTTCGATGCGCAGATGAACGAGGCATACTTGCAGTCCTTCGCCTTGAAGTATGTGGCGAGGGTCTATAGGGGTGCCCGACGATAGGTATACCTCTAAACTCAGACTTTGTGAAATTTTTGGAATGAATGGATCTAACATGATTTGATGTTATGCAGGCGAACGTGACTGGGCAGATTGTTTCACTCCAGGCCCTGCTGCACTCCGTCGTGCAGGATCGGGACATTGTTAGGAGAGAGGTCGACCAGATGCTAAGTACCTACTCAAACTTTGGTAAAATACCAATTTCTTCAGCTTAAAGATGTTGATAGGTGTTTCATGTGCAGCGTATGGAGTTGGCGAGGCTGAGGGCGTCACAGGCAGGTGCCTCCTCATCTCGGGCAGCGGCGGTGGACTCCCAGTCCGACCTCGCTGATCAGCTGGCGAGTGCCCTGTGGACAGCAGAGGAGGCAGAGGCAGCATTGGAGGAGAGGGTAAGTGTGGCTTAAACCTAATCATTTTCGATTAAAGATTACATGTTGACATGATTTGATACAGATTGCAGAGATGAGGACCGCCATTGATCAGGCGAGCCATTGGCGCGAGGAGGCTAATGCGGCAATGGTAGCGACAGGTCAGTGGTGCCTCCAGGCGGAGACAGCGACAGCGGAGACGGCTCGGTGGCACCTCTAGCCGGAGACAGAGGTGGCGCAGGTGGGGGAGCTGGCGATGCTGCATGTGCAGGGGTCGACAACATACCAGACGGAGCTAACTTGGATGCGTGCTGAGACATCCGTGCAGAAGATCTGTATTGACAAGCTCTGAAGCTTGGTGATGGCGATCGGCCAGAGCCAAAGTAGGAGCGGGAGCGGAGTGAGCGGTGCCTTGATGAGGCAGTTTCTCGCAGGTTCCTCTAGTTGCCAGCGGAACGAGGAGGAGGAGAGGCACCGAGAGGGTAAGCCAAGTGCCCGGAGTGTTACGGGTGGTGGTGACATGCCACCTCCGCCTGAGAGGCATGAAGGATTCGGGGTGAGTGGTGGTGGATAGTGAGGAGTTTGTGACCCACCTCCCCCCCTACCTCATACATGGTGTTTGTATTTAGTGGATCTTTTGCTTTGTGCCAATGTTGTCAATGTTGAATGGGATGTGATTAATACGAGTGGAAGTGAGATCTGAGAGAGAGAAAACTGAGTACATCGTTGTCCTACTCAAAGCAGCTTGTCCCTGAACACTTAACAAAACAAGTTAGATCTGCTCTTTGGCTCAGCCCCTTGCATTAAGTAAGGATTGACTTTAACTTCATGATAGTCAAGAGGTTGAGCGTTATTAAATAGGCGAAAATAGAAAGTACAATGCATACTGAAAAAAAACGATATGTAAATATAAATTTCTGGATTTTTGGTTCTTCTATGTTTTTTGGATTTTTAGATTTTCTTTTTTTTTATTTTTGAATTTTCTATTTTTTATTTTTGGATTTTCTATATATATATTTTTATATTTTTAAACTTTCTATTTTTTATGTTTTCATATTTTCTATTTTTTTTATTTTTAGATTTTTTGTAGCGGCAATACCTACATTTGAGTGATTGGTTAAAGAATTTTATCTCCTTCTCTAGTTGTTAAGCATCCCCTGAGCATAGTGTGCATCTATATTTAGCAACTCTTTGGCTAAGTGCCCCCAAACTTTAGTGTTCTTACATAGATCGTGCATAGGACACAACTCGGCCATTGGTGAGGGTAGGAAGATATATTGGGATAAGACTTAGCGTTGGTTTTTAAGGTGCTGGTTTGTCAACTGATTGGGGTATAGATCATGTGGATTTTGTCTGTTGTCCAGAGACTTTGTGGTCATTGATTTTTACTTTCTCTTTCGTTTCTTTTGGTTTGGGCATGCATACGACCAGGCTCAAAGACGTCTCGCGGTCAACTTTATGGTCACTATTTGCCATGCCCCTATTTGTCTTTTCGACATACTTTCTTTTCTTTGCTTCACTTTCTTTGGCGAGCTTAGTTGACCGTCTCTCTTTGAGACTCTGTCACACATGAGATACCTCCCTTTCAATCTTCAAACGAGCGTTCCTTTGCCCCTACACTTGGTTCGAGTAAGAAGAGAATAGGCCTTCGCACATCCCACACAAGGGCTAGGTAGCAACACATTTGTCTAAAAGGGCAATTGACCAAGGGTTGTTGTGTTGTGTGTGTTGACCGAGCAGAGGGGATGTTCAACAATCATGGAAAGATATAAGACCTTAACACTATTGATACTCCTTGCATGGTAGTGTCGCCATAAAAACTCTTTTATTAAGAGTAGAATCCTTTAAGATACAAACCATTCCATGGGTGAGAGAGCTCCTCACCGTCGGCATTCACTAACCTATAGCGTTCTCGGGGACACTTCTTTGACGACATACGAACCTTCCCAATTAGCTTGCAATTTGCACCTAGGACCTCTAGGTTTTATGAAAATTTGCTTCAAAACCATGTCTCCTCGAAATTTATGTTCAATCACTTTCTTTTGAAAAGATATTGAGAGTCTATTTTGATATGAAAGCACGTGATCGGCTACGGCCAGATGCTGTTTGTCTAAGAGTTCCAGCTGTGTAAGTAACGCCTCTCGACGTTCATCGAGATTGAGTTCTTTGTCTAATTGTACCCTTAGCGAAGGAATGAGTATCTCATATGGAACTACCACCTCCATCCCATAAGTAAGTGAAAAGGGAGTTTGCCCCATGGGCGTGTGGACGGGGGTACGGTTGGCCCATAGAGCCTCAATCAATTTCTCAGGCCAATCAGTGAATTTGTAAAACTTGCAAGTTTTCTTTAAAATTTTCAAAAATATTTTATTTGTGGCTTCTGATTGACCATTGCCCTGTGGATAATACGGAGATGAATGATGCAGAGAATTGTTGAATTTCTTACATAGGTCTTGAAGCTCTTGAGATATGAACTGGGGTCCATTGTCGGTGACGATGCCGCTTAGCACTCTGAATCGTAAGATGATATTCTTCATGATGAATCAGCACACAGTTGAACCTTTGATTTCTGTGAATGCTTTAGCTTTGGCCCACTTGGTGAAATACTTGATGAATGATTTTTTTTTTATTTGAGCGTTAGGATCACCAAGGGGTCCAATGATATCAAAGGCTCATATGGAGAAAGGCCAAGGAGAAGATAGTGGGTGTAAGGAGGAAGATGGAGCATATATTTTGTCAGCATGGAGCTGGCATTTGACAGACCTACGAACGTAGATGGCACAATCTTCTTCTAAGGTTGGCCAGTAATAGCCCTGCCTAAGGATCTTCTAAGCTAGCATCTGGCTATTCACATGCCCTCCACACTTGCTGGCATGCGCTCCTTCCACTACCTTCCAAGCTTCTTCGTCAGGAAAGCATCCAAGGAGCATTCCATTGGGAGCATCTATAGAACACTTCTCCAACAATAGTATGCCTTAATGCAGCCCTACGGAAAGGTATCGTCCTTGCAATATCGCTCAATTTTGTGGTACCATGGCCTTTCTTCTTCTATTATTTTGCCTAACTCCATGAGCATCACTTCCTTCACTTCCCTTCTCTATGCCTTCACAATTAAAGAGTTCATGAGGTTGTCGAACTAAGGATCTTGAGTGGATGGTGCTTCTAACCTGTGGACAATGATAGTCTCAGCACTCTGGCTGAGAGGGAAGGAGAGGGATGAGGCCAAAGATGCCAAGGCATCAGCCAAGATATTCTGAGAGCGAGGAGTGTGAATATAGATGAGTTTGCTAAATTGCTTAGCTAAGAGTGTTACCAAATATTGATAAGGCTTGAGCTTAAGGTCACAAGTGCGGTAAGTAGAAAGGACTGGTCGAAGAACGAGCTGAGAATCTCCTATGATCTTGAGTTGACGCATGCCTAGGAGGTAGGCGTATTTGAGACTAGCTAGGAGTGCTTCATACTCGGAGATATTGTTGGTGCCAAAGAACTGAAGTTGATATGACAAGGGAATGGTGATTCCTTCTGGGGTGAGCAGAACAACACCTATGCCCCGTCCCCTAGAATTCAGAGCCCCATCAAAATGAAGAGAGCAGAAGGAATAGGGAGAGATGAGTGATAGGTTTTCATCAGGAAAATCCTCTTGGACCGACTCACTATGAGAAAGAGGAAGGTAAGCAAGGTGCTCAGCAATAGCATACCCCATTATAGCCTTCTGGACTACAAAGGTGATGTCGAACTGAGATAGGAAGTCTGCCAGTGTGCCAATCTGTCGGCGAGGACTGGCTTCGCTAAGAGGTATCAAATGGGATCCATCCTAGAGATCAAACTCACCTGGGCTAAGAAGTAGTGCTTCAGTTTTTGCACCACCCATACTAGCACTGCACAAGTTTTCTCCATAGCAGTGAGCTTGTGTAGCATCCCGAGAATTTCAGTAATTGAAAATTGGAGATAAATAGAAAATATGACCACTTAATAATTTAAAACAAGTTAAATGCGTACGCACCATTATCCCATATGTAAAAACACATCTAAAAAATTCGTAAAAATCATGGTTAGACTTAAATATTATTCTATAGACCCATTAAAAATCTTTTGGATTGAGTTTAAGAATTATTGTGACTTATTATTTTAATTAAGGAATAAGTCGAAAACCATTATCACATATACATAAAGGGGTCATAAATTAAAATAAAAGTTATGGATGGACTTCAAACATTGGGTATTGACAACCTAATGAAAGAATCAGGCTATAATATATATTTTAGACCACAAATAAATTCAAGTAGAAAAATAACCCCGAAATTTGAAAATCTTAACTAATCAAGATTAAAAGGTTAAATACACATCCAATACATACTTATTGGACTTCAAATTGAGCCCAAGTCGTGATGACAACCTAAAATAAGTTTCTATATCAATTCCATCATGAATTGGGGAGAGAAATTTCCAACTTGAAGAAGGATACACCCAAATTCGTCCCTAAAAGTTTCCTAATCTAATTAGGCAACTAAAGACCTCTCTCTCTATAAATAAGGCCTCTCTCTCCCATGGGACGACTCCTAGGGTTATTGGAGGTGTTCTTGGAGGCTATGGTGGTTGGAGATCTCGAGGAGAAGGCTGGAGCAAGGAGAACCTCATGTTCTTCCCAACTCGGATCTACAGCGAGCTGCACACAAGAGTCAGATTGATCATCACCAAAGGTTAGTGAAATCTCAATCAAATCAAGCAATAATACACCCATAGAAAGCCCTTCAAGTCTACGTTTAGACAAAACTATTTTGCCCAATTTGAACGTAGTGTACTGGACGTGTTAAGAAGATCTTTGCACTACTGCCAAAACTAGGGTTTTCGGGAAGCACGACTTTCATTCACCTAAAAGGTAGGTCATCAACATGCCAAACTCTAATTAAACTCGTCCATGCTTGCATCCATATGTATAGATCATGTTCTTACTGTTTTCCCCAATTTTTATCTTGAGAGTTTTACGAATTAAATCTTGCATGATCTTGACACTGTACTGTAGAGATTTAATTAACCTTGACTTGTTTTACGAGTTCCATATCTCTTTCTAGAGTCGTTTTTGGACTGAGTGTTCAACATAGAACTTGTTACCCTATGCGTCTACTTTCATTTGGTAGTTTATCCAATTTTCGTTGACCGTACAGAGAGTATGAGCCCAAACATGAACACTATGTTAGAATCATGTAGTCAGTCACAATACATTTTATTACCCAGTCAAACAACCTTTGTTTCTTGATTATTTTCTACTGTACAAAGTATTAGAAGTAATATAACTAACAAAGGTGGTTTCACCCTATTTGGATCACCCTAACATTTTTTTTGATTTTTCAAACCCACAAATGTCAAACCCAATCCAAGTCTGAGTTGGAAATAGGTAGAAAAAGCAACCTAAACGTCATATTCAGGTGGTGACAGGTCGACATGTCGCTACCAGAATGCGACAATATCATGTTCGGGACCCATACCAAAAATCTGATAGTTTCTTAGTCTTCTTTAGAAGGCGACAAGATGATGGTCGCCTTCATGTTTTGAAGGTGACAGGCAATGTGTCGCCTTCTGCCTATGTCCACTTAATTGGCCATAACGTTTTCTATAGACCTCGGATTGACAAGCCGTTTTCTTTGATGGATTCCTCATTCAAAGGGCTTAAATATGGTATATTCATGTGTGATATTTGAATAAAAAATCAATGAGTTATGACCTAAGGAAGTGAAGTGATGGGACTGCATTTGCCTTCTAAGGGGCATACATCTCGATTTTCGTCGTTTTGTGTCGTTCCTTGCATGTGTGAGTTGATATATTCTAGGAAGGTTATAGAAAGTATTATCATGAATTTAAAAACCCATATGAAAGTTAAAACATGTTCACATGATTTTTAATTGATCTTAAGTTCATGATCATGCTCTCTACCTGCCGATTATTCACGTTCTTGCCTTGTTACCGAACTTGCTAAACATACAATGATACTTGCTAAAATTGGTCATGCATGATTAGTGTTCCTAATTTATCACTCATGATACTTTCAAAGCATGGAGTTTTCATAAATGAAGTTTCTATAACAGGAGTTTCCATAATCAGATTCACACACGTACTGGAGCGATTCTCACGCGCGGCATGCGCATACACTCTAGCATGATAGGAAAGCCCCTTCTTGGCTTGTGGTGAACTCTTCGTCGAATATTCCTTCTGCCGGACTAGTGACCCCTTGACCAAGGCCTCCGTAAGTCTCCTCTGACCATGGATTCCCACATGGCTGACGAGTAGGTTGTACCAATGAAGTACCCGGAAGTTAGTGTGCACGTATCTCTTATCTTTTAGCATTCTTGACGAGATCTTTCTCTTCTCATCTTGACTTTCTCGGAGTGATCGATCGAGTATAACACATAGAACTAAGTTATTAAAGGTAGAATCTATGTAAATGTGTCGTTATGCTTCCGGATTGAACTCTTGACTTGATATTCCTAACGTACCCTTGAACTCTATATCATTATTGACACGACACTCTCGATAATCATTACTATTGACATGATAGTCCTGAACTTTCTCGACCAATCTATCCTTATTGACACAAATTGCCTTCTTGTGATACGTTCTTGAAGTACATTAATGATATTGGAGTCATGGACTCAAAACTCATTCTTGTCACCCATGAGTCGACGGGCTTATTAGGACACATGCCAGTGTTGGGCAATACGAACCTGACTGAGGGCCCGTATCTTGTCTTGGAGATTCTGGCAAAGTCCTATTACCTAAGGGTGTGATTGTCGGATTCTCCCCCGACAAAGTCTTGTTTACCTCAAGGTGTTGATTGCCCAGTTTTCCCAAAGATGTTCGTTACCCCAGGAGTTGATTGTTAGGCTGATCCCCTAACAAAGTCGTGTGCCTGGCATGGTGCGGAATCATGATTAGTGCTTGGCATGGCACGTACTTGTTACACGTGATAAACTTACTTGCTTGTTACCTACTACTGTGTGCTGGTCCTTAACCCGAGTGGCTGAAGGACGTACTTGCATGAGGCACCAGTAGATCCTACGTGATATTCTTGTGGAGTGCTCCGAGTGGGTTATTCAACATGATTTCTAGTGAAATGGCCATCTTGTTACATGCTATCTTGCTCTTGTTCATGAAGTTACCATCTTGCTAGATCATTGTTCACAATATCCTGAACTATTGAATACAACCTTATTGGTAGATTGATCATTACAATCTCTTGATCTCACAATCTTGCAGGATACACTGCACACGTGTTACTACCACCGTTTTAATTGTATTGTACATATCATGTTCATACCTTCTAGCTTTTAAAATGTAAATACTTATATCATTGCTGGAAGATGTAAATCCTACTGGGCGAGTGCGCTCTTACCTGCTCTCTTGAACATTTTAGGTAGTGAAGGTAAAGCTAAATGATGGGACTTGTGCGCCGAGCGTGGAGTACAGTTAGAGAGTCCAGTCTTATTTTTATTTAGATTGGTCACAAATGTAATTTCCCTTTTCTTTGAGAGATAGATAGATTGGTGAGCAAGGAGTGTTTCATTTGACATTGGAGGTTGTAATATTCATTTTGATAAATAAAGGATGAAATTTTGATTATTGCATTGTGGGCCCTATTTGTAAAAGCTAATTGTCTATAGCTTCTGAATGCTTGCTTGTTCGTCGCGTCTCTCAATTTATTCCACTGCTAAAATAAAATTCGGGGTGTGACAGCTTGAGCTCGGCAGGATTGAATAGCCTAGACAAATAATAGACTACCCTTTCTTCGCCAGTCTCATCATGTTGCACAAGGACAGCTCCCAAGGAGTCCTCAATAGTTGACAGATATAGGATCAGGGGTTTTCCTGGGACGAGAGCTTGCAATATAGGTGGATTCATTAGATAGCTCTTGAGTTCATTGAAGGCTTCTTGTCATTTATCATTCTATTCAAACTTTACTCTTGCTTTCAATAGTTCATAGAAGGGACGACATCTTTGAGAGTGTTGAGAAATAAATCTCCTTATGAACTATAGTCGACCGATCAATCCTCGAAGTTCGGATATGTTCTTAGGAGGATGCATCTCACCTATTGTCTTGGCCTTGTTCGGGTCTATTTGAATTCCCCGCTTGCTAACTATAATCTTTAAAAGCTTGCCCGAGGAAACCCCAAATATGCACTTCTTCGGATTCATCTTCAATTGATATTCTCATGCACGTTGAAATACTTTGGCAAGCATGGAGGAGTGTTCACTTCTTGTCCGACACTTTACCACAATGTCATCCACGTAAACCTCAACATGAATATGAATCATATTGTGGAAAATTTCTATCATTACCCTTTGATATGTGGTGCCGTCATTCTTCAACCCGAACGACACAACCATATAGTAATAAGTTCCCCAAGGCATGGTGAAGGATGTTTTTTCTTGGTCTTCCGAGGCTACACAAATCTGATTATATCCTGAATAACCATCCATGAATGAAAGAGTTTCAAACCCAATGGTGTTATCAATTAGGACATCCAAATGAGGTATTGGGAAGTCATCTTTTGGACATGCTCGATTTAAGTCTCGGAAGTCGATGCAAATCTATACTCTTCCATCCTTCTTTATTACCGGGACTATGTTGGCCACCCACAATGAATAGAGTACTACACAGATGAACCTAGCTACAAACCATCTATGCCACAAAGACACACAAAGTCCCACCGGGGCGATCGAGAAACTTGGAAACGAGCAATGGGACAACCTGGCCAGTGCAATGGCTAGACACACGGTCAAGGCACCACACCTTGACCGACAACGCCCAAGCAGACTGTAACACGGACAGTCCAACCGGCAACAGCGACAGCTCATCTCTACAGAGAGAGAGCAGCGACAACCAAAACAAACACAGGGCAGCTTTGGGGAGAACCTCCACCAAAAGTGCCAAAAGCCATCATGGGAGAACCTCACCAGAACGCAGCCTAACCAAATGGCACACTTCGAACCACAGGGGCCACACAACGGTGGCCCGAAATGAACACAAAGCACTCCTGGGAAGAACCCCCGCCAGAAGCGACAAAGGGTGATCCTGGGAAGAACCTTCACCAGAATGCATAACCCAAACGACCAAACAACACAGACCATCAGAGAGAACACTGCAACGAGCAGAACCAACGCAAGCCAGTCCTGGGAGAACCCCCACCAGAACCACCAAGGCACCATTCTGGGAAAACTCTCCAGAATGCACTAGCTGAAACAATAGCATACCTCAAACCCTGAGGCAGCACAACAAAAGCAGAAACGAGCATAAAAATAGTCCTGAGGGAAACCCTCGCCAGGGCACCAACAAGCAGTTCTGGGAAACCTCACCAGAACATAGGGCTACCAAGCGATGCACCTCAGCCTTGAGGGCAGTGCAACAGCAACCAGAAACGAGCACAATACAGTTCTAGGGAAACCTCACTTCCGCCAGGACCAACAGAGAAGAACTCTGAGAGCAACTCACCAGAGCTCACAACCAGCCAGCGCTAGGTCGACAACAAACACAGGCAAGTGTCACAGCGTTCAACCAGCGATGCAACACAGCACACAAAACATCTACTTAGCCTAAGCAACAACGCCGACTGAGTAGAGCACAATGCACAACAGCGAACAGACAAGAGGCCACACAGCACACACCCAAACAACAGGGGACACCCAACAAGGCAAGAACACCTTCCACCAGTTCCACAGGCAACAACCCTGTACTGGTGATGGCCACACCACACGTAGGCTCTCTCAGCCTCAGCAGCACACACACACCCAAATGCGCCGAAGACGACTAGGAGAACCGCACCCAGACTTGCCTGCAACCGTCCTCCACACAAGGAAGACCACTGCCAGCAAGTCCACCACCAACCGCGCCACCACGGCACGAACACACCGAGCGACCACACTCGCCACGCAAGCGACCCAGCAACAGCTGCAACCCATTGCAGCGCGCACACGAAACTTGAAGGGAAGCCACACACCTGTAAAACAATTGAAAGCACAAGCCTAACACTAGTCGGATGGTGTCAGTAGTGTACTAGTACCTTTCTTTGGGACATCTATAGTTATTAACTCGTTACAAATCTCAGTAGACTCCTCGCTCTGATACCAACTGTAACGACCTGACCTCCTGGACCCCCTCTAGAGACCCCGAAGTTCGCATCGCCACCCACGGATCCGAAGACCCGGAAGGGTTAGAAGAAATAGTCTAGTGAGATATGTACTGAATTCTAATAACTATAACAATCTGTACAATATACAAAAGTATGTACAACATGTCCCAAGCAAAAGCACAGGTACAAGAAGAAAGGTGTAGTCCTTAAGGGGCATACCCTGAGGACTTGCAAAGCACAACTCTCTACTCACTATGGTACAAGAGCTCACAACACTCGCTCTCACTACTGCTGACAACACACGGCATCACAGCCGCCTCCGCAACTCGTCCGACACTAAGCTCTCGTGACGACGAGCCCCTAGCTGCAGGAAGTAGGGGGGGTGAGCCTCACGAACAAGACCCAGTAGGGATTACCAGTCCCTCACTGGCCAGAGCAGCAGGAACTCCGAAGAAAGGAAACTACCCTAGAAAGCTGTAAAAGGAGTAACACCTACAACATGATACTACTAAGCAGCGGAACAGAACAGTGCAATGCCACGACCACCAACTGAGGTCGGGCCACACACACGACTCCCGCAACAACAAACAGAGTCAGGCACAAAGCGGAAGAAACACTCAGCACACCTACTGAGACCATGGAACAACCAAGTGAGAACGACGTCTAACCTCAAACATGGCCACCTCAGACATCCACAAGGTCGAGGTCCCACAAGCAGAACCATCCCGGACCCTGGACACATCACCAAGTCAGGAAACCACATTCACAGGTTCCACCACGTCACGACACCCAAGAACGGGACTACGGAATTGAGAGAACATCGAAGCGAAAACCACCAGAAGTACGGGTCCGCATGAGGCCAGACCAATGACGCCCACGGAAACTAGGCACAGTCAGGCTATAACCGCCGTGCACGCTAGGGCATCGAGGAACACTCGGAAACGTCATGAGGAAATGTCGTCACAACAATAGCAACCAAGCCACCACCGCTAGCAGCCAAGAGGGGGACCCGTAATCCACACGCTCTGCTCGCTAGCCTAGCTCCTGCCTCTGGCCCCGCGGAAGGGTGAGATAGAGCTGCCACAGAGACACACCAACGCACGCAACACCGCAGCCTGTCCAAGCTGCAACCTCACACCTAACCTCCCTACGCGACTGCGGAACCAACGTAGAGCGAGGCAGTGAGACAAAGAACTGTCTGGTTTGTGCCAGGAAGAACTCCAGCCGGCCTCGACGTCCCAGACCCAGACAAGAGAGCTCTACAAATGACTCAATGCCACTGTCCAAACCTCGTTTTCCCCTCAGCTCTAGAGTCCACCCTGTCGGTTGCCAACTCGAGCACGCTCGTAGCCCCGAACGCTCCCTCTAAGGCTCACGAGGATGGGGGTCCCAGGAAATGGAGACAACCTCTGAATGGGACAAGCCCTCAAGTGCCAAGCACCGGGCGAAAGGCGGGGCAAGTACAACAAAACCACGTCGAACTGCTGGCTTGTGACCCACGACAAGCTCAGCAAGCGAGAGGCACGCACGGACACTCATAAGGGTCATCGGCCAACCATACATGCACGGAAGAGCCAGAGCCTCAGAACACTACCAGAAGCCAGCACGAAAACCCGTCGCTCTGCTAATAATTGATTGACTACATGTCAATCGATTATTAGACAGAAGCGACCCTCCTGGCATCACAGCCAGGACATGACACGAAGGTGTCACCTTCGGTCACTGAATGCAGGGAGGTAACCTGCCGCGTTCCCTACCAGAAGGTCCTAAGGGCATAGCCTGCCCTAGGGCACACGCTGACACACAACCGGGCCCACGGAAGCACTCGAGGCAACACAGGTACTGTCATAACCCCCAAAGCCGTCATGACGCCATCGCGATGGGGAAGGGCACCGCGACAGCCACCCTGTTGTGACGGGGCAACGCGTCGCGACTGGAAAACGTGTCGCGATAGCGACCTTTATTGCGATCGCCAACCGCGTCGCGATAAGGTCATGACCGATCGGGCCGACGCCTTTTCTGATGTCGTGATGCGCCGAGCCGTCACAACATCAGCAGAGAGGCAGACCAACGGGATCCTCAATCCTGGGGCCACCCACGAGCTACAAACATTCCACACGGGGGAGGGGAGCATGGGGAAAGCAGTAAACACTATCTATAAACCTCGAGGGGCTCCCAATCCACCCAGATCAAGAAGGGTTCAAGCAATCCCTACCGTTCATGAAGAACGATCCCCAATAGGGCCCTTCACGTCGCTTGGCCACCTCCTCCTCGCTCCACGCAAGGTCCACGACGCCACGGCACCACGCACGACCCTCCTCCTCGCTTGAAACACTCAAAGAGGAGAGGGGGAGACGGAGCACCGCCGGAGGGAAAGGGAGAAGGGAAGAAGAAGAGAAAGAGAGGGGGAAGGGTCACCAGCCAAGGCCTTAAGCCTTCGGCACCTAGGACGTGACGGGGCGACGCGTCGTGTTAAGGACTGTAACGCGACGGGTCAACGCACCACGACAAGAATGCGTCCCCCAAGGATGCCGCGACAATGCGACAGGTCGTACTGACACACCTGCCACCCTGAAAGGCGTTAGATGACTGAAACGACAGAAAGTAGTCGCGACCCGTTGACAGGTCGGGACAGCAAGACGCGACGGGAAAGCCGGCCACGACAAGAATGTGACACACACCCTCGTCACGACAAGGATGACTGTTGCGTCGAATACTCACGACGTGACACTAACGCATCACCCACCCTGGATGCGTTAGTGGCCAGTCATCCAAGACACCAGACGGAAAGCCGGGAAGCCTGATCTTACATCTCTGGCTTCATCTCTCTCCTTCCCTCTCAGCCGCAGCACTGAGATTATCATTGTCCAGAGGTTAGAAGCACCTTCCATCTAGGACCCTTGGTTCGATAACCTCAGTAATTCTTTAATCTTGAAGGCAGAGCGAAGAGAAGCAAAGGAAGTGATGCTTATAGAACTGGGAGAAATGATACAAGAAGAAAGGCCATGGTACCATAAGATCGAGCAATATTGCAAGGACAGTACCTTCCCAGAAGAAGTTGAGGCCGAAGATAGAAAAGCCATCCGTAGAGTGCCGCTAAGATATAGCATTGTTGGAGAGGTGTTGTATAGACGTGCTCTAAACGGGATGCTCCTCAGATCCCTGCCAGACGATAAAGCCTGGAAGGTAGTGGAAGGAGCCCACTCCAGTAAGTGTGGAGGGCATGTGAATAGCCAGATGCTAGCTAAGAAAATCCTTAGGTAGGACTATTGCTGGCCAACCTTAGAAGAAGATTGTGCCATCTACGTCTGTAGGTGTGTCAAGTGCCAGCTTCATGCCGATAAAATCCATGCTCCATCTTCCTCCTTACATCCACTGTCCTCCCCTTGACCATTCTCCATGTGGGCCTTTAATATCATTGGACTTCTTGGTGATCCTAATGCTCAAATCAAACAAAATCATTCATTCTCACTGCCACTGAGTACTTCACTAAGTGGGCTAAAGCAGAAGCATTTGCAGAAATCAAAGGATCGACCATGTGTCGTTTCATCATGAAGAACATCATTTCATGGTTTGGAGTGTCAAGCGGCATCGTCACCGATAATGGACCACAGTTCATATCTCAAGAGCTTCAAGTCCTATGTAAGAAATTCAACATCTCTATGCATCATTCGTCTCCGTACTATCCACAGGGCAACAGTTAAGCCGAAGCCACAAACAAAACACTTTTGAAAATTTTAAAGAAAACTTGTGAGTCTCATAAATTTGCTGATTGGCCTGAGAAATTGATTAAGGCTCTATGGGCCTACCATACCTCCGTCCGCACACCACTAGGCAAACTCATTTTTCAGTTACTTATGGGATGGAGGCAGTATGTCCATATGAGATACTCATTCCTTCGCTATGAGTACAGCTGGACAAAGAACTTAACCTCAATGAACGTCAAGCGGCATTACTTACATAGCTGGAACTCCTAGACGAACGGCGTCTGGCTGCGGCCGATCATGTGCTTTCATATCAAAAATGACTCTCAAGATCATTTCAAAATAAAGTGATTGATCATAAATTCCAAGAAGGAGACATGGTCTTTGTTGGGTTGAGTGTGTATTTGAAACCTTTTAATGATGACTTTAATCATGACTAATTAACATCACTCATAATTTGATTTTGATGATGACATTTTGTACATATTAAAATGATGACATATTGAACATGTTATACATTTTATACATATTACAAAAATGCTTAAACAACATGTTTTTGATGTTTAATATCTCACATTTTATTGATAATATCTTGTATTAATGGTTTACAATTTATACTTTTAGGTTTACACAAATTTGTCACAGTGGTGTCGACACAGTCCACTGTGGTGTCAACACAATGTCTTGTGGTGTTGACACAGTCCACCAGTGGTGTCGACACAGTCACCTGTGTGTCGACACTAGATGACTATCCCAGAAGCCTGTTCTGAAGCAACAGCCAGTGGTGTCGACACAGTCTGCCTGTGTGTCGACACAGTCTGCCAGTGGTGTTCAAATAGTCCACCTGTGTGTCGACACTAAATGACTGTCCCAGAAGCCTGTTCTGAAGCAGTAGCCTGTGGTGTCGACACAGTCTGCCTGTGTGTCGACACACTTCGACTGAAACTCAAAAACGTGAATTTTTCTGGACACGTGCCTGCTTGGGAATCAAGAGATTTGACCTAGATTTCTGTGCCCATGCACCCCAAGGCACCTTATGGACATATGGGGCTATAAATACCCATGATTCTCCTACCCCAAAGGCAAGAGAGCCCATACACTTCCAGAAGAAGCTTTTTGGCGGCAAAAAGGCGCTTTCCAGATCTTGCTCCATCTCCAGAAGTTGCAGGCCATCCTTTCAAGAGGAAGGACGTGGGAATCAAGGGAAATCTCTGGAGAGAAGCTTGCTGTGCTAGGAAAGGGAGCAGATCCAACTGAAGAGGAGTAGTAGAAGAAGGATTTCTGGCATTTCAGATGCCATCAAGGCAGAGCATCGCCAATTGAGGAGAATCTCCATCGATTTCCATCAAGGCTCCTCAATTCAAGTGTCTGCAAGGCCTCTTCATCGAAGAACACTAATTCTACATTCATTTCTCTCACTTCTGAGTTTGTTCTTCCTTATTTCATCTATGAGATTTGTGCATGAAGTTCTGCACAAATTTTTGTGTACGAATCTATCTTGAATCAGATCATTGCTAGAGGATCTGATCTCTTTTGTGTTTGATCTAGCTTTTGTATTGTGAGCCATCGAGCTCTGGTTTGTGAGTCGTCGCACTCACTGTGTGGTTTGAGCCGTCGTGCTCAATTTGGAGTCGTCGTGCTCTGGTTGTTGTTTGAGCCGTCGTGCTCAGTTTGTGAGTCGTTGAACTCAAGGTTGTGTGTTGAGCCGTCGTGCTCAAGGTTGTTTGGAGTCGTCATGCTCCAGTGTGTGTTGTACTCAAGGTTTTGAGTAGTGTGTCCTCACTATGTGAGGGGTGGACGTAGGAGTCACTGGAGGTGATTTCCGAACCACCTAAAAATCCTCTGTGCAGTGGTTTGACTTTGTATCACGCTAGATGCATGCATAGGGATTTCGTTCAAACTTCTAATTGATTTGCTCACACACACTAATCACACATAATCTACACACACCCACACTTCAAATCAGTAATTTGTTTGTCTAAATTGATCTCTGATTCGAAGTAATTTAGAATTGCTTAAGCTTCCGCATTAATTGGTGTTAGATCTATTCAACCCCCCTTCTAGATCTGATCCATCCACCTATTCGATCCTACAATTGGTATCAGAGCGGGTTAACCAATCTAATTGTTAGATCTAATTCCTTGTTACATTGATTCACTAGATGTAATAGTCTTTTGAGTTTTGGTATAATGACAAATTGCTTTAATCTGCATCAATTTCTTGTTATAATTTTAGAGAAATCCCCAAGCTCATTTTCATCGGATTTTTCAGAGGATTCACAAAGAAAAGGAGCAAAAGAAATTCACAAGTACTTAATGGCAAAGAAGAGCTTCAATGAATCCAGAAAATCAACAATTCAAAAGATTTTGGCTCTAACAGCACATTCCATGAGCTCAGAGCATTCTTCATCCTCTTCAAAACACAAGAGTTCAAATGGGTCTATAAGGTCAGGTAAATCAATTCCAGATCCATTTATGTATTCTAATTCTGATTCTGATGCAGATGAAGGTATGTCTTATGTTGAATTGATTGAATTTTGTGAGAAGATACAAAATCTTAATGCAAAGCTGATCACTAAAAATAAAGATTTGAAAAAGACTTTAAAGCATTGCCACAAAGAAAGTGAAAAATTGAAAAGTACACCTGAATTGCTCCAGAACAATGATAAAGATCCTTCATAAGAAAATGAGAATTAAGAAACTGAATTCTAAAAAAGAAAGTTTGAAAGATAAAATCAAAATGTGTGAAAACAAGTTGTCCAAGTTGAAAGAAAATCATGATCAGTTGGAATATGAAAATCTTGATTTGAAAGATGAAAATGAAAAATTGATTGATCTCAATGAAAACTTCAAATTTGATAATGATCAATTAAACAAACAGATTTCTAACATGGCTCGTGATCATCAAATAAATGAAAGATGCAAACAACTTGTTGAAGAAAATAGTCATCTAAAAAGGAAGATTGAATGCTTGTTGCATGACAAACCATTGGACAATGACTGTAGCAATTTAAGTAATAAAATTACTGATTTGGAAAAACAAATTGCTCAATTTGAAAATGAAAAGAACAAGATGAAAAATGGTTTGGATGTCATGCTAAATAAACTTCAAATTTCAGAAAAAGAAGTTGTTGCATTAAAAGAAGAAAAACAAAAGTTTCAAGATGAATTGAAGAATACTACAAACACAAGTCTTGCTTCTGTAAAAAATAAAGAAAATGAAAAGAAAACCAAAGTAATATTTGTTAAAGCTGCTGCGAATAAGAACTTTGATATCTCTAATGAAAAATCAGTGAAAGTTCATGTTCAGAAAAATATTCAAAAACAAAATGAGAAAAATGGGAAAAATGTTGCTAAGAAGAAGAACCTTGTTTCTGTGAAAAACAAGAAAATTGAAACAGAAAAATAGAACAATTTACACAGGATTCCTCCATCTCTTCCACACTTCAAAAGTGTTCCAAAGAAAGTTCAATATTCACATGATGCCAAGAGCCACCAAAAGGTACCTCCTTCTCCTCATGGTAAGTCTCCTCACATGAAAAAGAGATTCCAGCAAATGCATACATGCCAAGGTATATAAGTACCAGGTAAGAAATGATCTCATTTGCTTTAATTGTAATAAACCTGGTCATTTAGCCAAATTTTGCTGGAATAGAGATCAACATTTCCATAAATATGCCAAATTAGTCCAGTGCTTCACATGTCATAAATTTGGGCATACTTCTAAGGAATGTTGGCATAGAATTGATAATCTTGTGCATGCTCCCATGTTTCATGTTAATGCACATGAGAATAAAGATCATGTTCATGCTGAAAACACTCAGAAATTCTATGTACATGAAAAAGGAACTGTTGCACAAAAGATCTCTTCTAAATTCCATGTTAAAAATCTCAATGATAAAAATCTAAAAAATAGAAAACAAATTGTTCAGTATGTAGTGGTGCATTCTATACCAATAACTCTAAGATTAGAAACCAAGATTCTAGTGTTTCTAGTCTTAATAAAAATGCACAATATCAAATCATTTTGGATTCAAAAATCGTTGTTGCAGTTTCATGGAAGATCCTTAAGACCCAAACAAGTTTGGGTTATGAAATGTGCTGCTTGAATGCTGTATGCAGGGATCCTTGTAGTCAATTTCAAGATGAAGGCTTCATGACTAAGGCTACAAGGAAAGTAAGTGAAGAGAATGAAAGAAAATGAAAATCTCACCAAGTAAATACTTCTGAGAGATTCCCTGCTAAATAAAAACTGAAATCAATTGGGACTCTTATGCAAAGATCAATTGGTATATCAAATGGTGAACTGTGGAAGGACAAGTCAGGCTTGTATGGAAACTATCATTATGTGTGAGGAATAACCTCCGCCAAGTACCAATAATCTTCCTTGTGTAAGAGTCATTATTTAAAAAAAAATGGTTGTGATTGAAACATGACTGCTTGTTTATTTCATTTCTTCCATGATGATTTTTGCTTAAATTACTTGCAAAAGTTTTCACATCATGCCCATGTAACTAAGAATCATGATTTTGTTGAAAATGCTCAGAAACTCCATGTGAATATAAATTGAACATTTCATGAAAAACATAGATGCATTAAACAAAGAATAATTATGTTATGGAACTAATGTTGCTCATAGTTTCATTAATGACAAAAGTGCATCTATACTAAAAAGAAAATGCTCTTAGATTCAAAAAGGTTCATTACTGCAATCTAACTCTTGCTCTACTGTAGGACCCAAGAAGGTAAGGGTCCTAAGGCCAACTTGATCAGTAAGTTGATGAGCCTTGTAGCCATACCTTTCCATCTGAAATCAAGACAATGGCTATGCAAGGCAAGAAAAATTAGAAACCACATGTAAAATCCAAATGAAGACTATTCAGGTAAAACCTCATATCATTTCCAAATTGAACTGCTTAAGTTAAAGAAAATTCTTAGAGTCTTATCTGAACAATGAAGAGTGTGTTTTGATGTTGCTCCCAACAATAACTTTGTGTCATAACAATTGGAATCATATTTGTATTATCATGCTTGCTTACTGTGCCCATGATTCTGTGTGCATATCAACTGCTTGGAATTTTTGGTATATCAAATGATGACATGTAGAAAAACAAGTTATGCTTGTTTAGAAGCTATCATTATGCGTGAGTAAAATACTCCGCCAAGTACCAGAAGTCATGTTATGCTTAAGGCTAATTGTGTGCATAATCATGTGTAAATTGCTTGCTAGTTTTTTCATTCCATGCATATATTAAGGGGGAGTAAATTTGAAAAAGTACAAAAATATTCTTGAAAAGTGCAATGAATTTCATGCTAAAACTAAATAATATTTGACCTTTTTACAGTGACTATGTGGTATATCAAATGGTGAAATGTGAAAGGACAAGTTAGGCTTGTCTGGAAACTCTCATCATGCGTGAGAAAAATTCTCCGCCAAGTATCAATAGTCTTTTTCTGCATAAAGGTCATCAAGAAAAAATGAAAATCTCAAAAACTTTATTTTAAGTCTTTGAAACAATTTTGAGTTTTTTGAAAAACTTTTCTCCTTCAATAAATTGTCTGTTGATATATGCTTGATCATGTTCATACTCTTTCTGTGCAAACTGCTTGGAATGAACATATCTGAATTGCTTAAATGATCATTTCATATCATGCATATCTTATGGGGGAGTGAGTCAAAAGAATCTTTGAGTGAAATGCTAGAGAAATATTCTTTCATATCTGATTTATCAACAACTCCCATTCAGTTTGTTGACAAATGTTCTTACAAATAAATTCCTCACTCTCACATTGCATTGGCATTCTTGGTATATCAAATAGTGATTTGAAGAAAGACAAGTTAGGCCTGTCTGGACACTTTCACTATGCGTGAGTATATTCTCCGCCAAGTATCAAGAGTCTTGTAAGCAATTGTTGAGGGGGAGTCTTGTCTTTCAATAAAACATTCTTGTTCATTCTATTTTCACTTCATTCCATTCCTATTTCTCAATAATCCTCATGTTCACCTTGTGAGGGGGAGATACATGAAAGGGGGAGTCATTGTCACGTTCCTTGACTTTACTTGTCTATCTTGAACCCCAAACTCATCAGATTTTTTTGAGTCATTGTGCTATTTTCTTATGAGAGAATTAAGACATTGAAAATAAACTCATTGTGCATTTAGTTTAATTTCAAAGATTCATTATCATTTCAAGGTTAAGCAATCTTAATACTGAATATTTTTAAAATGATTTGTAAAACACTATTATAGACATATGAGTGGCTTTAATATTTCACATGTGTATGTTTAAGCTTCATTTTTACCACATGTTAAGAATACTTTTTCTAAATTCATAGTCATGACTTTTCTGGTCAAAGCAAACATATTCTTGTAAAACATCAAAAGAAAATGATCAATAATCTGGAAAAATACAAACAAAGCAATGCAAATTCTTGAATCACTGAGTAACCAGGCCATTTCACCTAAAACGTGATTTGTTTCGCGTCAAAAAGTGGAAATCAACATTTTCAACTCTGTATAAGATAATGAAAGTTAAACCACTGAGTAATCAGGAGGTCTTGCATCTGATCAATGTGATCTCTTGCACTGAAAACTGAGATTTAACTAATTTATTATTGTATTCTTTTCCAGCTAAAATTGAAAGAAAATCAAAAAGACAGGATAGAAAAGCTTAAGACCTTAATAAAGTTCATGTTTACTGAGTTTAGACCTATTATTCTACATTGTGTTACAATTAAAGCTCCTAACATCCTTGTTAAATACTTTTGTTCACTCATATAGGTCACTTTTCTTCACATTTGCATCATTATTTTAACTACATTCAGATCCTTATATCTTGTAATACCTTGTGTTGAATGTGTCTTTGTGATTAAACTTTGTTGCACAATACCAAACTCAAAATAACTTCTCTCATATGTCAATATCACTTTGCCTCATTTATTTTGATCATTTCTGACTATTCATTTCCTACAGTTCATTTCTTGATCTCCTACAATCTTTGTTTCTCTCTCTATCTATCTTTTTGATGCTATCAAAAAGGGGGGAGAAAGTTCCTTAAAAGGGGGAGAAAGTTCTTTAAAGGGGAGAAAGTTTCTTATGGGAGAAAGTTGTTCAAAGGGTGAATATGGTCAAGGGGAGTTATTGCAGTCAAGGGAGTTAGGCTATTGAGAGATTGTGCATATATTTTGTCATCATCAAAAAGGGGGAAAATGTTGGGTTGAGTGTGTATTTGAAACCTTTTAATGATGACTTTAATCATGACTAATTGACATCACTCATAATTTGATTTTGATGATGACATTTTGTACATATTAAAATGATGACATATTGAACATGTTATACATTTTATACATATTACAACAATGCTTAAACATCATGTTTTTGATGTTTAATATCTCACATTTTAATGATAATATCTTATATTAATGGTTTACAATTTATGTTTTCAGGTTTACACAAATTTGTCACAGTGGTGTCGACACAGTCCACCTGTGGTGTCAACATAATGTCCTGTGGTGTTGACATAGTCCACCTGTGGTGTCAACACAATGTCCTGTGGTGTTGACATAGTCCACTTGTGGTGTCGGCACAGTCCACCTGTGTGTCGACACTAGATGACTGTCTCAGAAGCCTGTTCTGAAGCAGCAGCCAGTGGTGTCGACACAGTCTGTCTGTGTGTCGACACAGTCTGCCAGTGGTGTTGACACAGTCCACCTGTGTGTCGACACTAGATGACTGTCCCAGAAGCCTGTTCTGAAGCAGTAGCCTGTGGTGTCGATACAGTCTGCCTGTGTTCGACACACTTCGATTGAAACTCAAAAATGTGAATTTTTCTGGACACGTGGCTGCTTGGGAATCAAGGGATTTGACCTAGATTTCCATGCCCATGCACCGCAAGGCACCTTATGGACATATGGGGCTGTAAATACCCATGATTCTCCTACCCCAAAGGCAAGAGAGCCCATACACTTCCAGAAGAAGCTTTTTGGAGGCAAAAAGGGGCTTTCTATATCTTGCTCCATCTCCAGAAGTTGCAGGCCATCCTTTCAAGAGGAAGGATGTGGGAATCAAGGAAAATCTCTGGAGAGAAGCTTGCTGTGCTAGGAAAGGGAGCAGATCCAACTGAAGAGGAGAAGTAGAAGAAGGATTTCTGGCATTTCAGATGCCATCAAGGCAGAGCATCACCAATTAAGGAGAATCTCCATCGATTTCCATCAAGGCTCCTCAATTCAAGTGTCTGCAAGGCCTCTTCATCGAAGAACACTCATTCTACATTCATTTCTCTCACTTCTGAGTTTGTTCTTCCTTATTTTGTCTATGAGATTTGTGCATGAAGTTCTGCACAAATTTCTGTGTATGAATCTGTCTTAAATCAGATCATTGCTAGAGGATCTGATCTCTTTTGTATTTGATCTAGATTTTGTATTGTGAGTCGCCGAGCTCTGGTTTGTGAGCCGTCGCACTCACTGTGTGGTTTGAGCCGTTGTGCTCAATTTGGAGTCGTCGTGCTCCGGTTGTTATTTGAACCGTCATGCTCAGTTTGTGAGTCGTTGAACTCAAGGTTTTGTGTTGAGCCGTCGTGCTCAAGGTTGTTTAGAGTCGTCGTGCACCAATGTGTGTTGTACTCAAGGTTTTGAGTAGTGTGGCCTCACTGTGTGAGGGGTGGACGTAGGAGCCACTGGAGGTGATTTCCGAACCACCTAAAAATCCTCTGTGCAGTGGTTTGAATTGTGGTTTGACTTTGTATCTCGCTAGATGCATGCATAGGGATTTCGTTCAAACTTCTAAGTGATTTGCTCACACACACTAATCACACATAATCTACACACACCCACACTTCAGATCAGTAATTTATTTGTCTGAATTGATCTCTGATTCGAAGTAATTTAGAATTGCTTAAGCATCAGCATTAATTGGTGTTAGATCTATTCAACCCCCCCTTCTAGATCTGATCCATCCACCTATTCGATCCTACAGTCTTGAAGCAAATTTTCATAAAACCTGGAGGTCCAAGATCAAAATTGCAAGCTAACTGGGAAGGGTCGTATGTCATCAAGGATGTGTACCTTGGGAATGCGTATAGGCTAGCAAATGCTGAGGGTGAGGAGCTCTCTAACCTGTGGAATGGGTTGTACCTTAAAAGATTCTACCCTTAATAAAAGATTTTCGATAGCGGCACTATTTTGCAAAGGAATGCTAGCAGTCATGAGTCTCACATCCGTTTCATTATTGTCAAACAACCTCTAGGTCTAGCCAAAACACAGCACAGTAACCCACAGTCAATTCCCCTTAGACAAAAGTGTTTCTACTTAGCCCTAGTGTAGGAGAGCAAAGGTCTATTCTCTTCCTACTCGGACAAGGTCTAGGGGCAAGGGATGCTGACTTGTAGACAAATGAGGGTGTAGATCATGTGTGTATGAAATCTCAAATAGAGATGGTTAAATCCCATGTTGCAAAAGAAAGAAATAACAAAAGAATAGCAAATAAGTGAAAAATGAGAATAGGGGCATGGCAAAGAGTGGCAAAGTCCCCGCGGGATGAAAATGAGCCCAGTCATACGCATGCCCCAAACAAAAAAAGCAACGACCACAAAGTCTCTGGACAACAGACGGAATCCATGTGAGATACACCATTGAGAGTTAAACAAGCCAGTGTCCCAAGCATCGACGCCAAGTCTACTCCCCTTAAGTCTTCCCATCTCCACTAATGATCGGAACACTCCCACACTTAGTCTGTGTAGGAACACTAGCGACTAGGGGCAATCAACCATAAGGAAACCAAAAACAAATGCACACTGCACCTAAGGGGTATTTGACAGCGTAAGAATTGCCCAAGTGCAAAGGTGTTGCTAAAGAAAATCCAAAAATCCAAAAAAATCAGAAAAATCAGAAAAATTCAAAATAAAAAAAATAGAAAACCAAAAAATACAAAAAAAAATTAGAAAAACCCAAAATCCAAAAAAACAAAATCAGAAAATCCAAAATCTAAAAAAATCAGAAAAATCTCAAAATTCCAAATAAATTATAAAATCCCAAAATCTAAAAAAATTAGATGTACATATCACTTTTCTTTTAGCATGCATTATTTCCTTTATTTTTTACCTATTTAATAAGGCTCAGTCCCTTGACTATTTTGAAGTTAAAGTCATTCCTTGCTTAATGCAAGGGGCTGAGCCAAAGAGCGGATCTAACTTGTTTGCTAAGCCTCTGTTTGGCAATGGGTTGGGGTTAGAGATAACTCCAACCCATGACTAAAATTATATAGGGTTAACTTACTTTTTAGTTTGTTTTCTTCTGTATTAACCCAGTTTAACTATAGTGAGTTAACCCACTTTCTTTTGATTGCTTTGGCAAGATAAAGTGAGTTAACCCACTTTCATATCACAAAAAGTGACTTGAAAAGAGAAAGTAGCAATTAATGTTGTGTACCACCAGGACAAAGAAGTAGTTAACTCAATAGGTTAACTCCAATCCACCTCTAGAGGTGGGTTGGAAAATTGTGAGTTAACTCACATCTGACCACCTCCACTGATGATGGCCCCGCCTGTGTGCGCAGTTGGTCTATCTCCGCTGCTGCCATCTCTGCTTGGAGGCGCCACTGGGTGATCGACGCTGCCGCCGCATTGGCTTGCTCACGCCAGTGGGTCGCCTAACTGGTGTTGTAGCAACCTGAATTTTTGTGAAAAAAATAAAAATTTAAATAAAGAATTAAAATTTAGCTAAATGGATATTTAAATGAAAAGAGCATTAAATAAAACCCATTAAATGGAAAAGAGTAATGGGCTTTTCTTAATGGATCCTCTAGAATTTATTGGGTCAAAAATATGAATTTACAAAGGGAGAATAATAAGAAAATACCCTAAATTCGGAGTTTAGTTATATCCTAATTGGAAAGGGGTTATTAAAGCAATGAAAGTGTCAATTAGAGTTGGAATAGGATTCCTAAACCTACCCCATATAGTCTAGCACAAATTTAGATACTATCCTAACCCAATTAGAGATTGGAAAGCAAGAGAGGAAAGGTGGAGTTAGGAAATCTCGTAATTAAGAGGAATTTGAGTAGTAGTAGGAATAGGAACTTGTATTTATATAAATACACCTCTTAAACCCTCATGGCCGGCCCTAGCTCGTGCAAAGGGGTTCTTGGACATGGAGAAGAGGCCAAGGAGGGGGATAAATTGAGGAGAGGAAGATCCATCAAGCTTCTTCCTTCGTTCATGGAGTTCTAAGCCGTAGAAGATAAATCGAGTCAAAGGTAGGCATTCTCATGAGCAAAATTAAATTAAACTCGTATGTAGGTAGTTCCAATCACCAGGAACAAAAGCCCTCTTGATTCCCTCTTTTTCATCGAGCCAATCTTTTGTTCTTGATTTTAGAAGATCTGCAAACATGATAACCCCGAGACATCATGTTTAATTCTAAACTCTATTTATACTTGATCCCGTGCTACGAAAATTTTACTGTAGATACTTCATGTTGTTAGGGATCTTTTGCCCCTAAAAGCCTAATTTTTGTTGAGCATGTTGCTCGAATTAAATCAATCTTGCTCTCTGTATCATGTTCTATGTTACTCGTTATTGTTCATGCTCAAACCATGTTCAATCCATACTCTCTCTCTAATTCCTATTTACTGGAAGTACTCTTGCATGTCTAGTTTCATTTTCCACTAGTTTCATGATTTTTCATCGTATATACAATTAGTTATGATTTTCTGAACGACCCTATATCAAATATCTGATATTCTTGGACCGCAATCCAAGATAGAGCAGAACTCTGTCAGACTCAGTCCACGGACCTGAGAATGCGACGGCCCGACAGGTCGCGTTCTCAAGCCCGTCGCGACGCCTCTGCTTGTCACGTTCTGAACGTGATAGTATCCTACGTCGCATTCTGGCCTTCTGTTCTGGCAGCCCTGTCGCGACCCGTACAGGACCCTGTCGCGTTCCATCAAGACCCTGTCGTGACCCTTACATGAGTACGTCGCGTTCACAAGATTTGGCATGAAAACCCCTAAGATTTATGCCTTTTTGACAGTCACATACGCAGTAAGAACACCTGTTCTAAAACGGAGCTATATTGAATGCTTTAAAATACATATTCACGACTTCTTTTCTATCCATGATGTCTCTTACACATGCACACACATGAACCATCCATATATGGCTGAAATCTGGCATAAAATATCTCATAATGTATCGAGTAATTTATTTGAATAAAGTATAATAATTGTCCTATTTTAAAGGACTTGTATTCGTTTCTTGTGTTGCTTATATACCGATATCTACACTCCACTGTTCTAGAATTCCTCTAGAACGTCGAGCAACTATTTTTATATACACACTTTACTTGGCTTGTGGTGAACTCTTCGTCAATATTCCCTTCGCCAGACTAGTGAACCCTTGCACAAGGCCTCCGTAAGTCTCCTCTGATCATGGATTCCCACATGGTCGACGAGCCGGTTGTACCCTAACACCCATTACACCTTTAGGGATCGATACGATCCAAACGGCTATTAGAAGTTCGCTCATACCTTGAATCACGCTGGACCTCTGGACCTGTGCTTAACATGGCCATTGGTAGGGTAGTGAGTTCCACCTAACTGCCAACACCATGTGCGCGTGTTGTGCAACTATTACTATCGCCTGTTTACCCGTCGCATTACGTGCAACGTCCACTAGCTCTCATCTGTACCCTACTCGCTCGTCTATTCACGTTCACTCTACTTTCTCGTCTATTCATCTAGTGCTCTCATCTACTTCTTGGTACTCTATATTGGCCATTGACTGATTGTCTAAAGATAAACAATATAACTAATGCCTGGCAATATATAAAGGGCCCGATCTGGTCCTGGGATGTGCGCACGAAAGTGCTAGTGCCCATGGGAGTTAAATGATCAGAGTGTTTGGCATTACACTCAAGTGCTATCTATCTCGACTATCTATATGACAATCAAAATACAAAACGTGCTATACTCTCTTGATGTCTAGAATGACAAACAAGTGCTATACTCGTCGTGCTATTATTATACTTGTGCTAGTTGTGCTAAGGCCATCCTGCTATTCGTGCTATACTCGATACTTGTGCTATTTTTGGAAACTATACTCAATCTCATGCTATTGTGCTATCCTGTTACCTGTTATGCTATCTCTTGCTATATTTTGACTCTCTTGTACCTACTATATTTAGATACTCTACCATTAAATGCGTTAATTATTTTAAGCCTACTTGAGCCTGAGATTTAAGTCTTATTGGGCGTTATCGCTCACCCTACGTTATTTGATGTTGTGTTCTCAGGTGAGACCGAGGATGACACATACACTCACGAGGAAGGGAATGACCAAGAGTGAAGCTAGGAGTACCCTCGAGTCATTATATTATCTTAGAGTTGTAGTTAGTTATTTCCTTTTATTGCAATGTAATTGGGCCCTAAAGAATGGCTCTGATATTAGTGGTTGTAACTAGACATTTGAAAAGTTATTAATGAGAAAGATTTGCTTTAGTGTTATTCAAGGTGCAATGGTTTGATGTCTAGTACTCGCTCTATACCCTTTTCTTGCAACTGCCTTCGCGCTCCGATATTCCGTGTCAGGGCGTGACAGTGGCGGTCCTCAACTCTGTCACTTATGAGAGAAGAATGTAAGTGCCAAATCTAAATCAAATTGAGATCAGGTCAATGTTACACTTACCCTCTCCTCCAGCATCATCTCCGCCTCCTCGGCCGGTCTCAATGCACTTGCTAGTCAGTCTTCTAGATCCAACTGGGGTGTCTCTGCTGCTGCCCGAGATGAGGATGCACCTGCCTGTGACGCCTTTAGCCTCGTCAACTCCGCACACTGCACATCGAACACTTGTTAGTTCCTCCAAAGCTGAAAAATCTAGTAAATTACTGAAGTCTGAATAGGTACTTACCAGCTGCTCCGTCTCTCTCTAAGCCGCGTCTCAGTTCTACACGGCGGAGTGTAGCAGGGCCTGTAGCGAGGCAATCTACCCAGCCACGTACACCTGCAAATCATCAAACTGTGTCAGATCCAATTCAATTATAATAAATCACTAGGTCTGAGTTTAGAGGTACTTGTTGTCTGGCGCCCCTATAGACCCTCGCCCCATACTTCAAGGCGAAGGACTACAGGTACGCGTCGTCAGACTTAGCGTCAGACCAGACCCGTCGACCTCGGTGCTCTCAATCAACAATCTACTCACGGGCCCTCTCATGCCAATCAGTAGTGTCGTGGAGGCCCCGAAAGTTCCAGCCTTGCCTAGGAGTCCGGCCTCGGATGGGGAACTCCACAACACTCTGATGAAGGCCAAGTGACCTCTGAGTCAGATGCATGTGGAGAGGTAGCACGAGGTTGAGAGCGTGAACCCACGTTGCCCCACCGAAGTAGGAGCGGGCATGCTCCATCCAAGGTTGTCCCTCATCTCCCTCTTCTAGATATGGTTGCCACACCACCTGCACATCAAAGCACATTTGATCAATAACCAAGCACTTAAAAGAAATCAATTGGACTTTAAGGAGGGTAGAACTTACATCTTGATGCAGGTAGACATCAATTGCGTCCTGAATAGAGGCCAGATGCTCCTCCAAGGGGGTGGGTGTCCTAGCATGGCACCCAATGCCGAGCTAGGGGCACGAGGCTCGGTCGCTCCAGAATGCCTCTCCCCAAGCCTGGGAGGTGAAGGTAAGTCCATACCTGCAAGAAGAAAGGCACAATTAGATCACATGTATAGTAGAAAAGCAATTCAGGCAAAAGAGGCAAGAGAAAAAGGAGAGTACCTGAAGGAAGGGGAAGAAGCCTCTGATTGATGTCTGCTGATCAGAGGAGCCCAGGCTGTCGAACTGATGTGCCAAAAGAGAGGCCCCCCACGCATAGTCCCCCACCTGGTCTAGGTCCTCTAGTAGCGGTAGGAACCGGCAGTGGACCGTGTCACCCCTCGTAGCAAACAAAAGTCTGCCAAGAAAGAATGTGAGGAAGCAGCACAGGTCCAGATCTGCCTGAGCCCCCAGCTCGCTAGCCAGAGTCTCTCGGTAACCCCTCACTAGTCTATCCAGCTACTCGTCCACGGTCTCACCTACCTCCCTGCCCATCTGAGCTAACCCCAAGCTCTCCTACAACTCTACCCTAGGGACTAGAGATGACCTCTGCCCTACAGTCATGCCTAGGAGTCTATGGGCTATCTTCCTATAGCACGGGTAGGTATATCCACTCACCGGGCGACCATACACTCTCAGCCTGGTGATCCGGCTGACATCCTCTAGGCTGGGGATCATGTGACCCCATGGAAACACGAAGGCAGTTGCCTTCGTGTCCCACCTTCTGTGCAGGGCCTGGGTGAGGGGACCATCCACCCTCATCTGGTCCATCCGGAGGACCTCCCCGAATCCCATGTCATCCAGTCGCTCCCTCTAGAACCCAAGGAGGACCAGGTACACCACCAATACCAATAGCTAGGACACCCGGGCCCTCATTTCTCCCTGCAAACATAGAAGAAGCAATCAGTCAGCACACTTGTGTGCTCCTTGAACTCTCGGCTGAGGTCGCGATGCCTCGATGCGCCGCGACATGGTCGCGACGACCAGGTGGACCGTGACCTTGTTGCGATAGCCTTTGGCTGACACGACAATGTCACGGCCTCTGACCCCGTCATGACTTCTGATGTCTCGACGGGGCGGTCGTCGCGTTCTCAGACGTGGGTCAACCTGAACTTCCTTTGCCCGGTGGCCATTTTCCTGGGCCCCACGGCCTACATTGGCCCTCTGTGTGGCTCTCTTCCATACACACCATCAATTTAAGAGGATTAGGGCCTTAGGGACTCACCTTCCTCATTGCCTCCTCACGCGCTATCACCTCCACCTCCACGTCCACGGCCGGTGCCTCCTCTTCCTCCATCTCCACCTCGGGGATGTCCACCGCCGGAGGAGCCGCCTCGTGCCGCCAGACAGCCCTCGTCACCGGCCTCTTCTTCCTTCCATTGTCGGGGGAAGCTTTGCCATTGTCACCGCCTTCCATTGCCGTTGGGGAGTGACGAAGAGAGGGAGAAAGTGAGAGAGGGAGAGATAAAGTGCACAGAGAGAGTGAGTGGGAGATCGCCGGGGGGGAGAGCAAGAATCACTGGAGCTCGGGAGAAGCAAGTCTGTAAGTGCGAATGAGAGGAAGAAGGGGTTTCTGCACTTTTGAATCCTCGGTTCATGTCATGACAGCTATAGGCGTCGCATTCCGATCGCAACGGCCATGTAGGCCGTGACAATGTTGCGACCTATCAACCCATCGCAACCTTAAGGCGTCGTCTGTTTTGGTCGCGACATCAACCGAACAATGCAAACAGTTAATAAAATTCTGATTTTATTGATTCAAATCATAAATTATAGTTCCTAATTATACCTACAATCAATCAATCAGTCTTTTCAAGCCCAAATTACCACCTCTTACATTTCCTACCCCTCTCATGCACCCGGTGCAGCCTCCGCCACAGCGCAATCTCCACGTGGTCGGATCCTCCTCAACACCTATAAGTACTCCTGGTACACGTCCTCATCCTCTGTCATTGCTTCTGAAATGAGGCTTTCTGCGCACCCTTCCCAGTGGACTATGGCGCTCCTCACGTCCTGCTCATCTTGTTCATCATCCATCTTCTGTGCTTGAATTGGCGGTTAATGGGAGAGTGTCAGTACAATTGTGCATGCTGCACCACGCTGTAGATAGCATCAGTCAGGGTTGTAGATGACCAGTGCTTCATTGCCAATTAGTCGTAGGGCCAGGCCGATGCGTTGAAGAAGACGTATGATCTTGTTGTGAAGAAATCTCAGCCGCATCTCGATTTGCTCTACGGTCAGTGTGTTCAGGTAGAGCCTCCACTCCTTCAATCCCTTGACTATCGCCGTCTTGCACCATGCTTGTGTTGTCATGTGAAGTGGAGCACCGACGAAGGCAAGTGGGTGGTGGACCATGCTCATGAACTTGATGGAGAGGTCGTCTGTCGCCTTGAAGTTTATATGCATGCCCATCCAGCATTTAAGGGCAACCACAGAGCCGAAGAGGGGTCCACCAGTAGCTGCAGAGCAGAGCCCAGCATAGAGATATCCAAGGACAGCTTGAGAGATGGACATACCTTCCCATACACAGCGAATGATGGTCATGTTGGATGCCGTGAGGAGGTGATCCTGGTCAGGGAAGAGGATGACGCTACATATGCAGATGGCGGCGGCCTTGGCAATGGCGAGGTAGTTCCCTGTCTTTCTCTTGCACTGAGACATAATCCACTGGGAGAGAGGTAGAAGATGGATATAACCTGGGCTAGTCAGGGTGCTCAAATCGCAGGTGCGAGTGGTGATGTCTTCGAGGATGGCCCAGGAGTCTACGGAAGATACGGTGTGCGTGATGAGGTGTTCCTCCCCTCGCTTGTCTTTAGGAAGCCCCAGCATGAGCTCTAGCTCTTCTAATAAGACGGTGGCTTCGAACGAGGGGAAGATGAATGTGTGGGTCTGTGGGTGCCACAACTACACAAGCGCTATCATGCTATCCCACACATGCACTATTTTATGGTAGTTCTTGGCTAGCGTAAGGACTGTGGTGAGCTTCCACTCACGCAGCAGGTTAGTGGACGCCCCGGGGAGCGCGTTGACCATAGGTTCTAGCCAAGGAATTTTGGAGTAGCACCTACCGCCTGGGAGGATCTAGAAGAGATAGAAGAGAGGGTTGGTAGGAGAATAAAAGAAGAAGATGGAAGAAGAAGAGGAGGAGAGAGAAAATTAAAGTAGAGAGAGAAAGCACTTACTTGAAGATCATGTCTTGCACTAATATGGCCGGGCATGGAGGAGAGGTGTTGGAGCGCTGCATGGGCCGCCCTTGTTGTTTTCGGACCGCCATTAGGGTTGGGACCAGCTTCAAAGGAAGAAAAAGATCTCTTCATAGCTAGAAGAGAGAGAAAAGTAAGAGAGAAGAAGAGAGAGAGGGTGAGCTCCGAATTTAGACACTTGCACCCCTATTTATATAGCCCTAGGGGGTGCTAATCCCATCCCAATTCGTCCCTAGGAGTTAGAGTAGCAAAAGGTTTGGTTTAGGAGTCCTATAGGTAGTGGGATTAGCCTTAGGATAAGGATAAGGCTCGGTTTTGGTGTTTATCATGCAGAATGATGTCGTGATGCCCCAATCCGACGCGTTAAGGTCGCGACCACCTATGGCATCGTGACAATGTCGCGACCCTCAGAGGTGTCACATTTAAGTGGTTTGTGTTTTCTTATGTCTGTGCATAGTTTGCTTGTATTATTGTTGTGTGTATACATATTTTCTTTGTTTTTAGTCAATTATTGCTTTGTTTATTTATCAAAAAATCACAAAGAAAATTGGAAAATTACAAAACCCAAAAAAATTGGAGATGCACAGATAAGTCAGGTACGTATTTCTATCCTTGCTCTCTTGCATTACTATATGGTAATCTACCTATTATATCACTTCAAGGACCGGGTGGCTCTCAACGTGCTCTGGGATCTGAGTTCCCCTTCAACAAAAACGATGATGATCTAGGTGCATGTTGCTAATCTCCAGATAGGCCGTTAGGTTGGATAAGTTTTGGGGGGATGGACTCTGTCGTGCACAGCGGTTGTAGGAAGACTCTCGACCCATTCTTCTCTAATTTCGCAATATTATCCTTGATATATTTTCTATTTTCTCATTTATTTGCATTTGATTTGATGATTTCTTTTTCCTTAAGCCCAACATGCATCATGTAGGATTTTTAGCTATCATGCTCATCCCTGGCTAACGGTGAGCTCTTGTTGAGTGCCCAACCATTCTTCATGTTCTAAACAAGAAATCTTATTCCATTCTGAATTGGAGGGTTGGTTTCCGAGTGAGTTACTCTTGCCAGTTTGACAAGAATTTCCCTATCTGGATTCTCTATTCAATTTTCATCCTTATTCCTTTTGATCCATTTTTCTTGTGAACCGCTCCCAGGATAGAGTCTGAGTTACCTGCCTAGCACGCACATGTCCCTCCAAAATGAAACCTACAGGCCAATCGGCTAGGGTACATCTCAATCGAGGGGTTGATTGTCCTTTTCTTTCTCCTTCTCGTCCAGACTTGTGTTTTTCCTTGCATTCTGCTCGAGCAGCTAACTCAGGGCTTTCAAGAAGATTCCAATTGCTTATCGGTTAGATCGGGTGTCTCTTTATCTTGGCTCTCATCTTTTCAGTCCACTCCACGTCATTTCTGCTTCATCGTCATTTCATGGCACCTCCGCTACACTTCCGCTATGCTCCCTTGCAAAGTGGAAGCCAAGGAGGGGCAATCTGTAGACACCCGATTCTGGCCCATAAGTTGAACCATGTTTCTTATTCTCGTAATGAGCCCCAAGTTGGTCACTCACCTTGAGCCCATCTATTAGCCATGTTGTGAGCCCATTAAAAGCCCAATTTTCCCATTATCCCGTCCAATTATCTTTTTAAGAGTTCTTATACTTCATTGTTGATTATTCTTCTAAATAATTGATCAATAATCCATGAATAATCGATTTTCCTTAACGCGAAGGGTTGTGGCGTCGCGTTACCATGTCGCGCCCCCTTTGGCTGTCGCGATAGCCCATGCATATCCATGCACGTGCTCTTATGGTCGCGACCACCCTGGCTGTCGCGACTATCCTTGTCACACCCCTACGACCCGTCGCGACATGATCTGCATGCGCTGGCCTCTGCAACCACCTCCTATTTATCCTCCATGGGCCTTATCTTCATCTCTAAGCAACTCCCACAACCCCCATACGCGGTTTGAGGGTCCATGGCACCTTGGGACCCTCTTAGGACTCTTCCCTCCAGATTTTCATCATTTTATCACATCATTTTGGGTAATTATCACTTAATGACGGGGATATCTCTCTTATGTCTATTTAAGGGACTCTTCTTCTTCAGAGGGAGGAGAGCCCCGTTTTTGCCACGAAGTGCTGCCAAATTTCCTCCATACCAGACCCTTAGCTCGTGGCTCACCCTTTCCCTCCCATTTCTCTCCATTTTCTTCACCAAGCCATGGCTACTTCTTCCCATATGGAGCTTGGTGGCTGGGGAGGCGACTTCTAGGGCTTCTACAGCATCCAAGGACACTGCACCACGGCCAAGAAGTTGCCCCATTAGGGCTCCTTCTTCCCTTCCTCCTCTCATTTCTATTTCATGCATGTTCTTGTGCTTTCTTAGATAGGAACACATTTTCTTTTCTTCCCACATTTTTATATCACCCAAGGGGTTTAAAAACCACCCCCAGGTTCGTTCCCTTCATGCTTTCCCCTTTCATTTCATTTTTGAATAGATACTACTCTTAAATATGGTCTAATAGGGTTTCTTTTGTTGTTTTCTTCATTTTGTCAGGTACCTATGAAAGAGTTGACGAGAAGCTCTTGTCCTCTAGCCGGCTGGAAGGCAGAAAGAAGGTCCACCAACACAAATTCCTAACTCAGGGGTTGATATCCTTCTTACCCATCTCAACGCCTCTGAGTATTACACCCTCATTACCCAACAACCCTATGACTCAAGCAAGGACTTTGTCAAGCTCAATGACAACACCTTTCCACCACTCCATAGGATGATCCATCATATCTTCACTACCCTCATTGCTCCTAAGGATGGTAGTAGAGAACTTGTCACCGAAGTTCATAAAAGTTTCTCTCCTACTACATCCTTCAGGGCCAGCAAATCAACTTGCCCAACCTCATGCTTGACCTCATTAAGCATTGCTTCAGCAATCCCAAAAGGTCAATGCCCTATGCTTGTCCCATTACTTTTCTCTTATCCTTTGTTGGAATTCAAATCATTGCGGGTGAGACTGTCACCCTCAAGACAAGGAATGCATATGAAATCACCACAACCCATCGGATGTGCTACAAGATGGTAGATGGGAGAGTCACCCGAACTCTCAAAGGGCAAGAGCCTGAAGAAGAGCAAGCCACTGATGAAGATGAGGAAAGTGAAAAGGAACCACCTCAAGAACCAATGGATGTCTCAGGTGGTGATGAAGGTCTCCATGCTGAGCAAGATTAGCAGCCTGCTCCTCAAGACTTACGGGAATTTATGGCAGAACAAATGGTTCAACTCACCCAACACTTCAATGCAAGATTTGATCAGCTTACATTGCATGTCAATACTAGGATGGATGACTTTGAGAACAGTCAAGCTCAGATCCAGAGATAGCTTACCCAACTTCCTTCTGATCTTCATGACCCATGTCATCCCACTCCTCCTGGGAATGACAATCTTTAGAAATGTATATGGTGTCTTTCAACATTTCTTTTTGTTGGGAAAATGGGTTGTTTGTCGTGTCATTTCAGATTTTTCTCTTTTTGCAATGTAATGATTGCCTATGTAATGTGTGCACTTCAAGCTTATCAATGAAATCCTAGTTTATCTCTTCTATGAGCTCGTGCACCGTTTATCTTTTTTAATGTTGTCAAAAAGGTGGAGGCATCAATTGTATTTTTGTCATCATTAAAAAAGGGGAGAATGTTGAGTTATGATTGGCATGATGCTTAAATGTTTTTGATAATGACATAATTGATGTTGAGAAGATGTGATAAAATGACATGACACTGTGAAAAAATGCATAAGACATATGCCTTCATGATATCTTATTTGAAGCTTCTTTTTGTAGGTAGTCAAGTGAAAATGGAAGTAAACATCAAGAAGCAATCTTAAGCAAAAAAAGGATCTGGAAGAACACAAGAAACCATAAGCTGTCGACAAGCCTAGACCCATCTGTCAATAGCTAGTGAAGATGTTCATCAGACAGTTTTTGGAAAACAAAAATAATAAGTAGATGTCGACAGCTAGGTTTCATCTGTCGACAGCCCAGCCAGTTGTTTAGAAATTCGGTTCCGGAAGACACAAGAGTTGTAGTATATGTCGATAGCCGATGAGCAGCTGTCGACAGGCGCTTGCTAAGTCACAACATGTGACAAACATGCGATCTTTATTAGGGTGTCCTCTTCTCTCACGAATCCCAAGAGTTGTGTGAGACTTGGGCACTCCTATATATGGATCTCTTGGACTCATTTTCACAGCAAGCAACCTCCACATCAAAACCAAAACCTAAAAGAACCAGGAGAAGATTTCTAGACCTCTGCTTCAAACTTCAAGCCTCAACAACCAGAAGATCTTTCTAAGAAGATGAGGTAGAAGCAGTTTTGTCCTCGAGGCTTCAAGCAACAACATCTGATCATCTACGACTTGGAGTCTTACGATCATCAGGACGTAGTATTCGAAGTGTTCACCCATCTGATTTGTTCTCTTCATTCTAAACTCTTCCTGCACTTGATCCTTTTATTTCATTTCACGTGTGTGTTGTTGGTTTGAGCAGCCCTTGTGCTCATTCCGTACATGTGTGTATTGATCTGAGATCTTGCTTATCTCAGACCTTGTGTGTGTTTGTAGTGATCTGTGTTGAACTCGCTTTATAAGCAGTTTGGTGTGTGTGTGTGTGTGGACGGTGGACGAAGGATACACAAGTTGTGTAGTCCGAACCACCTTAAATCTTTGTGTTCTGTGGTTTGCATTGATCTAACGATAGATGTATGCTAGGCATGATTAATTGTTCACACAACCTCCATATTGCTAATCCATTAAACACATTTTTCACACAGATCTAAGTCTGAACTTGATCCATATCTCTACAGTCTGTTTTAATTCCGAAAAGAAGATTTATTTGCTATTAATTGGAAGTAACCTATTCAACCCCCCCCCCCCTCTAGATTACTGTCATAGTTAGTTCTGCACACTTAACAAAAGTAAGGACTCCTTCCTCCTATCAGACAAAAAGGGTTTACCTACCACATCTGGACGACAGTAGAAAATATGGAAGAAAGGCAAGGTATGAGTTTTCTGTAAAAAAACCTTTTTCAGTCTGACTCTATCTTCTGTGTCTACAGATCTTAAGACCTCTCTACACCAAGTATCTATTAGACAGAAGAAGAAGAAGAAATGGAAAAGCAATGGCTACAATAATTCCAATGGATCCAAGAAGCTCTAACAGCTACTCTTCAACGTATTTGTTCAAGCTGTTCTATAAAAAGTTGAAGCAAGACTGAAGAACAAGAAGAGAGCTTTCCTGAAGATCATTCAAAAGTGTACATCCAGTGAGAAACCTCAACTCCACATACACTCAAAAAAAAAGAGAGAAGAGTTCGAGCCCTTTCAAGAGAAGCCTTCAAAGCTGAAGAATTTCAAAGCTCCAAGCATTCAAGCTTTCCTCTCTTCACTCTCTCTGTGCTCATTATAATTCTTGGGGAGAGTCTTTTCGCACTGCTACTCTCTATCACACACTATCACATTAACTAACCAAAGTTTTTAAGTTGTGATTTATGTGTTTTAAGTTTCAGATTTTCTATAGTGAATCTATCTATTCACCCCCCCCCCCCTCTAGATAGCTTGGTACATACCAAGTGGGCTAACAGTCCTAATTGAGTTATTATAAAGATCGAGAAATACCAACTCGAGGGCCTAACATATGATATACTGGTCCGATTAACGAGCCGATGGATCTTACACGACTCGGTTGATGAATGGGACATGCGAGAGTTGACGGAATACAAATTAGATTTCTAGTTTGAACACGGTGCTTGAAGAACTATTCTTTAAATTTACTTAGTGAATATTCATGTATTCTTTCTTTAATTGTATAAAAAATAATAAATTTTGAATTTATATTTCTAATGTAATTTTCTTTTTAAATATAGGATCCTGCTAGCCATGATGAGCATGAGGCGGATCGAGAGGAAGATGCGGCAAATTTATCTTGACTCTTATTGATTTGTTATATTATTATTGTGGATGTTTTGTTAGTATTTAGTGTTGTGGATGATATTTCATAAATATTTGTTGTTATGGATGTATTTTTATGGATATTTAATTATTTTCAATTTTATGGATGTATTGTTTTTCAGTATGTGTAATCAATGTCAATTACTCGCGGTCTAATAAAAAAGCAAAAAAATTCGACAGAATTATCGATGGATTATTTCCGTCAGAAGTTTAGTCAGAAAATTGCTGGAGAAATTTATCCGATGGAGTTTCCGTCAAAAATTTCCCGACAGAAATACCAACGAAATTTGTTCATTAGAAATGCCAACAGATTTATTCCATCAGTAATTTCATCTGAGTTTTCGATGGGTAATTGCGTCAGCAATTTTTACATGAAATTTCTGAAGGAAATAATCTGTCGAAAAATTAGACGATTTTTCTGACGCATATCTTTCTATCGGAAATTTCCGATGCATTATTTTTGACAGACATATTCCGATGGATGTTCGACGGAAAGCTGTCGGATGAACCTTTTCTCATGGATTTTCGACGGATTTTGTCGGTCGAAAATTCTTGATTTCCTTATAGTGATATGCATTATTATCACGTGTCAAAATGCATCTAAAAATTTCATAAAAATCATAGTAGAGTTTAAATAACATTCCTCAATGAACTAAAAAGAAACTATAGCCGCAAAAAATCTTTTGGGTCAAGTTTAAGTCCAACTAAGACTTATTACCATAAATAAGAATTAAGTCGAAAACTCATTATCACATGTATAAAAGGTTATCCAAAAATTCAATAAAAATTGTAGTTCAACTTTAAATAATATATTTCAATTAGCCATCTTGAAATTGGCCAAGAAAGATCACTTGGCCATGTTTAAGATTTATGGTGACTTGTGGCTGAAAAATGAATATAAATGAAAAAAAAAGTTATTCACTCATGTACGAAAAATAAGTCCAAAAATGATATAAAAATTATGATGGACTCCTAACATAATTCTCAACTACCCATTAAGAAAATTGGGCTGAGAAAATCTATTGGACCACAAATTTAAATCAAACTCGAAATATCTCAGAAATTCGCAATACTTAACTAGTGAGATTTAATAGATCACTAGCACTCAATACACCACTAATGGGCCACCCAACTGAGCCCAAATTGTAGGAATAGCAAGGAGGCATATTTACCAACATGAATCCCTCTCTAATTTGGAGAGAGACTTCCAAAATGTGGAATGAAACACCCAAATTTCGTAACCCTATAATCCTACTCCAATTAGGATTACTAACATCACATATCCCTATAAATTGATGCCCTCTCTTCCATGGAATGACCCTAGGGTTACTCATGATTAGAGGCTGTGGAGACGTGGTTTCCAGAGGCGAAAGACTTTATATGCAAATCATATACCAAATTATTCCTCTCTGAGTCTAGATTCATTTGGATCTATTTTTCCCAATTTTCATTCAGTAGATCATGGGAATTTGGCATAGTTTGTTTGGCATGCAGATCTAGGGTTCTGTAAGGAAGGTTGTTATGGCGTCGGGTGTATTACGTTTATATCTAAGTTCAGAAATATTTTTTTTTCCTTTGGTTGATCACCTAGTGGAGTGAGAACATCTCATCCCTTTGGGATGGGGTGCACTCTCCTGGTCGCTGACCCATTGGAATTTTTAATAAAAAAAAAGGAAGGTTGTGTTCTTCGCTCTAAAGGTAGGTTATCTTGGGCCAAATTTTAAATAATCTTGCTCATACTTGCATCATCATGTCTATAATGCATTCATCCTATTTTCCCCAATTTGTTTCACGTTATTCCATGAGTATTTTTTATTTTCCTTGCATACTATAGTTCTGTCTCCACCTTGTTCATGTAGATCAACTTGTTCACTATAGATCTTTTAGTGTAGTTAACTTCTTGCCATGAAAGTTTTACTGTACAATTTTCTTAATGTCTACTTTCAACTGATACTGAAAGCCCTAATTTTCATGCACCTAATAGAGAGTTATATGGCTCACATCATCATTGTTTCAATTTTTCCTTTTCAGTTACAAGTCTTGTTATTGCCTTGCGACCAGTGCATAAAAGTCTAATTCCTCATTACAATAGATAGGTTCGTGAGTTAGGAATCCAATGAACTTAGTTTTATAATTTTTCATGCTCTATATTGTGAGTTATAACCCCTAGAAGTTCCCTATGTCACCCAAGTCCAAGAAGGAGTTGAACTGGGCATATTGGCAACCCAGAACATTTGCTCAAAACATGACGGGTAGAGCTGTCGGGTTCTAAACACAATAGGTAGGTTGTTGCAACCAAATCCAGCCTCTATGCAATGTCCGCTTAACTAGCCATAACTTTTATATGACCTTGGATTGATGAGTTGTTTTTCTTTTTTTTTTGTTGGATTCCTTACTCAAAGGGCTTAAAGATGGTATACTCATATGTGAGATTTGCACAAGAAATCTATTATCTATGACCCAAGAAATTGAAGGGATGGGACTACATCTGCCCTCTAAGGAACATACGTCATGATTTCCGCCATTCTTCGTTGTTTCTTCGCATATGTGAGTTTTGATCTATTCTAGAAAGGTTCTAGAAGGTATTGTTATGCATTAAATCACTTATATAAAAATTATAAATACTGAAATATGATTAATGTTCTTAAATCTCTTGATTGATCTCTACATGCCATGACTTGAACTTTTTATCTTGCTCTCTTGCTTGTAAAGTTGAGAACTTGCCATGATAAGAATTTGACATATATGAGTATTTCCTTATTTAGCACTTTCCATACATGGGTATTTTTACGTCCAATCCTTATCCTAAGTTGTTGACATTGCTTTCTTTTTATATTACCTAAATTTCTTATCTTTTTCTTTCTTCTTCTCAAATCTTTCAGATTGATCCTTCTTCTTCAATATTGGATAGTCAACCATCAGATGTCTAGGCTTCTTGCATTCATAGCATATTGGTTCCTTGCTTTTATTTTTCTTTTTGTAAAATAATTTAGCTCTAAACTTTTTCTTTTTTTCAAGATTCTTCAAAGTTTTCTTAACATCATGGCTTCATCTTCATCACTGTCCTTTGAATCTTCACCTACATGATGATCAGTCCATCTCCATATAAAATTTATTATGAATTATATATGTATTTTTGGTGATTAACAAAACCTTAAAAAATATTTTCTAACAACATTTTCTGAAGTTTATCCACAGAAAAAAACTCAAGCAAAATCTCTAAGTTGTCCACACACATAGTCATTTGAAGTTCAAAGCATGACTTTTGTCTAAGTATACATCGACTTCCATATAATAGCTCACAACGATTTCGTTGGTACATCGATCTCATATCACTTAAACATCGATTTCGTTGATACATTGATTTCATATCACTTAAACATCGATTCCGTTGATACATCAATTTCATATCACTTAAACATCGATTTCGTTGATACATCGATTTCATATCACTTAAACATCGATTTCGTTGATACATCGATTTCATATCACTTAAACATCGATTTCATTGTTACATCGCTTTCATATCACTTAAACATCGATTTCGTTGTTACATCGATTTCATTTCACTTGAACATCGATTTCGGTAAAACAACGATTTCATCATTGAAACAACGATTTCATTATCGGTTTCACTTAAACAACGATTTCATGATCGATTTCACTTAAACAATGATTTCATCATTGAAACAACGATTTCATGATCGATTTCACTTAAACAATGATTTCATCATTGAAACAACGATTTCATCATTGATTTCACTTAAACAATGATTTCATCATTGAAACAACGATTTCATGATCGATTTCACTTAAACAACGATTTCCTTTCACTTATACAATGATTTGGTCGCTACAATGATTTTGTTTCACTTACACAATGACTTGTTTGCTATAACGATTTGAGTATTGCTACAACGATTTCATCTCTACAACGACTTCCTATGAAATAATGATCTTAAACAACGATTTCATCTGCACATCGATTTCTGTTAAACAACAACTTTGTACAGAACATCGATTTCATTAATACATGGATTATGCTCACATCGACTTGATTTCAACATAGATTACATCATCTGTTTGATATCAACATCATCTCTCTCTGTATATAGTATGTCTTTTAAACATCAACTTTCTATTCACAAATAAAACTTAGTCAGCTATTGAACATTCTCATTTATATCTTCTTTTAACCATTCTTTAGTTCCATTCCACATGATATTCAAATGTATTTCAAATCTTTGAGGATTTCAAAGTTTTCCCATGAAAGCATGTTGTATCCTACATTGTCTAACATTCATTGTAACAGTACACAACTCTGCACGATATATCTTTTACCTATCTTGCCTATTCACGCAAAGTCAATGACAAAATGACATTTCCCTTCTAGTGTATCTTCATACAATACAACTACTAATATTGACTGACAGTTTAGACAAAGATAAGTTGTCTAGGGTCAGCATTTATTATGTGCAAGGTTTCCAGAGAAAATGCACGTCTCAAAGTTGGACCTGTCAACCTGATAAGAGGATAGAAGATTCAGACAATCTTTCCTTGAGTATGTGTGTCTATCCAAGCATTAATGACTGTAGACTCACTTGCACTCTCCTTTCTACCAGACATTCCAACGTGCATGAAGATGTGAGACAACGGATATTTCAACGGATACTACAATGGTCAAATTATTTCAAAGATGATAAATAGAAGACTGGTGACTCCATGAAGCACAGTTCGAACACTCTTTTCTTAAAGAAAATCTTAGTCACCTGAAGAACAACTAGAGTCAGCTCATCCATTCAAATTTTCCATAGCTCTTAGCTCTTTGTGAGAATGTTGTATTACTTTTAAGATCTTGCGTAGATCTGAGAGAAAGAGTTCATTTGAGATATTCTTGTGTCTCTCAGTCTTCACCTCAGATCAAGCATTGTCTATAAGCTTGGTCTTGGGGCCTTTCTCATTAAACTCATTTTTTTGTGAGCATTTCTCTTCGTGTGTGAAGAGATGACTTGTTGCATCAGGTGGTGTGATTCCTCTTCTAGTAGAGAAGAGAAGGCCAGCTGGTGCTAGATGTGTAAGTGTCCTTAAGGGGGACTGTACCCTTGTTTAGTGGAATCCCAAGTGGTTGCTTGGGGACTGGATGTAGGACTCCTTGGGATAGGAGATCTGAACCAGGATAAAATTTCCTTTGTCTGTGTGATTGTTCTCTTTGTTTTGATTAACACTAACTCTAACTATCGATCTTAGTGTTATCTGTCAAATTTGTTTATTTACAGAAATTTGTACAAGAAGATTTTTTAGCAATCCATTCACCCCCCCCCCCCTCTGGGCTTACTATCTGGGCAACAAGTGGTATCAGAGCCAACTCTCTTCAAGTAAGAAGATCTTACGATCTTAAGAGCAAAGATAAATGGCAGTTCAAGGATATGCAGAAGGTCAGTCCGTCAACAGACCTCCTCTATTCGATGGTGAAGACTACAACTACTGGAAGACACAGATGGAGTTCTTCCTTCAAGGTCTCGATTTCCAACTTTGGTCAATTGTTGAAGAAGGAGATCTCTTAGTCACCAATAGTAGAGACAAATGGACAGACGAAGACAAGAAGAAAATATCTCAAAATAGGAATGCCAAAAGTATATTGTGTTGTGCGCTCAGTAAGAAAGAATTCAACAGGATTTCAGTATGCAAGTCTGCTATGGAAATGTGGGAAAAGCTCTGGCTCACATATGAATGAACTGACAAAGTAAAGAAGACACGAATAGATATTCTTGTGGCACAATATGAAAGATTTCAAGTGCAACCTGGAGAATCCATCTTTCAAATGTACAGTAGATTCATAGATATCACCAATGGCCTGGCTGGGCTTGGAAAAACTTATGAAATCAAAGACATGGTAAGAAAAATACTAAGATCCCTACCAACCTCATGGACTCCAAAGGTTATAGCTATAGAAGAAGCCAACGATCTAAGGAGAATGTCTCTTGAAAAGCTCATTGGGTCTTTGATGGCTCATGAGATAAACATGGAAAGGTTGGGAGAATCCTCCAGGAAGAAGAAGCACAGCAATGCCCTCAAGGCCACAGAAGACACATCTGATGGTGAATCAGAAAGTGACAAAAGTAATGAAAGCAATGAAGATGAAGAAGCCTTTCTTTCCAAAAGACTACAACGCATATTAGCTAAACAGAAATACCAGTCAGGAAGAAGATACTTCAAGAAAGGTAGAGACTTTAAAAGATCTGAAGGTAAAGATGTTAAGAGATCAGAACCGATATGCTACGAGTGCAAGAAGCCTGGACACATCAAAGTAGAGTGTCCAAAATTAAAGAAAACTGAGTTCAAAAAAAAGGACAATACAAAGAAATTCAAAAGATACAAGAAGAAAGCCATGGCCATTGCATGGAACAACGAAAGTGACTCAAACAGTGAGTCAAGCTCCAGTGAAGAAGCATAAGAAAAGGCCAACCTAGCCTTCATGACAAATGTTGATGATAAGGTAACTTCCGATTCATCCTTTACTTCTTGCAATGAATCAAATTCAGATAGTTTAGAAGATGCTTTTAACGAATTATACAGTAAATATAAAGATGTCTGTAAATTGTTAAAAACAACTAAGAAAAACTATGCATGTCTTGAAATAACTAACTCATATCTAAAATCTGAAACTGAACAGTTAGAAAAAAATCTGAATTAAAAAGAATAAATGAACTATTATGTGAAGATATAAAGAATAAAAATGAAAAGATATCAAACTTAGAAAGTCAAGAAACCATAATCAAACATAAGAGTGAAATTAACACACTAACAAAAGATAATGAATATTTAATGGCCACAGTTGAAAATTTTATTAATGGAAATTCCTCTTTAATATTAAAAGGAGTAAGAAGATCAGGTAGGAAAAAGTAGGCTTAGGATACACTCCACCAGACAATGAAGAAATTGTAATTCATCCAAAAATTTATCCAACTCCAAAATTCGTGGCTGAACAAAATCCTAATTATAAAGTAAATAAAAATAAGAATCATAAGTCAAATAGGATAATAAACAATATTTCTTGTTGCACACACTGTAACAAATTAGGTCACACTAAAATAAAATGTACAACCAAACACCTAAAATGGATTCCCAAAAGAAATTGTGAAGAAACTAACCAACCAGGACCCAAAAGAACTTGGGTACCTAAATCTCATTGATTTATTGCAGGGAAACCTTAGGGCATCAAAGTGGTACCTTGACAGTGGGTGCTCAAGGCATATGACAAGTAATAAGAAACTGTTCTCTCATATCAAAAGTGAAGAAGGTACAATAACCTATGGCAATAATGGCAAAGCATCAGTGATTGGTTGCGGATCCATTGGAAACCAAGATAGAATTCTGATAGAAGATGTACTATGCGTCAAGGGACTGAAGCACAACTTAATCAGCATTAGTCAGTTGTGTGACGAGGGTCACCAGATCAAGTTTCAGGAATCTAAGTGTTTGATCATCAATGATGGTGCAACCGTCTTCGAAGCCAACAGAGAAAAGAATCTATATGTACTGCATCTAGAAGAATTGAAAGATCAAGACATTTGTCTAGCAGCAAGTAAAGAGCAGAACACTGAACTATGGCACAGAAGGTTAGGTCACTGCAGTAGGGATTGAATAACAAAACTCATCAAACTTGATCTAGTAGAAGGTCTACCGAAGATTAACTCAAGATTAGAAAACATTTGTAAACCATGTGCAAAAGAGAAGCATGCAAAATCCTCCTTCAAATCAAAGATAGTAGTCACTACCTCCAAACCACTAGAACTGTTACATATGGATCTATTTGGACCAATGAGAACTACCAGCTTGGGAGGAAAGAACTTTGGATTTGTCATAGTTAATGATTATTCAAGATTTACATGGGTATCATTTTTATAGCATAAAGATGACACATTTTAAAGTTTTGTGAAGTTTAGTAAAGTAGTTCAAAAGGATAAGAAGTTCAGCATCATCAGTATCCGTTCAGATCATGGAGGAGAATTCCAAAATGACATATTTGCAGAATTTTGTAATGATCAAGGTATAGAACACAATTTCTCAGCACCTAGAACAGCACAACAAAATGGAGTAGCTGAGAAGAAGAATAGAACCTTGTTAGATATGGCTAGGACCATGCTATCTGAATATAACCTTCCAAGATACTTCTGGGCATAAGCCATAAATTCAGCATGATATATTATAAATAGAGTCATGATCAGGCCAATCCTGAAGAAGACTGCATATGAGATGTACAAGCAAAGGAAGCCCAAGATCAGTCATCTCAGAATTTGGATGTCCATGCTTCATTCACAACAATGGTAACAGAGAAATAGGTAAGTTGGATCCCAAATCCGATGAAGGATCTTTATAGGATACACTTCTAAACCCAAAGGCTATAGAGTATTTAATAAAAATAAGTTTATTGATTGAACAAACTATTCATATTATTTTTGATGAATCTAACCCTTCCTTGAGAAAGGAATCTATAAGTGATGATGAAGACACAGATGGTCTTACCCAGAAGCTAAAGGAATCTACCATCAAGGATGGTGAAGATCCACCATTGGAAGAACTACAACAAAAGGACATTATCCATGATGATTTTCCAAAGGAATGGAGGTACGAAAAGGATCACTCTATGGATAACATCATTGGAGGTCCATCAGTTGGGGTAAGAACAAGAGGTAATGTTATTCCTTGTGATTATTTAGCATTGTATCTCAAATTGAGCTGAAGACAGTCAATGAAGCACTGTCTGATGAATCTTGGATTTTCCATGCAAGATAAACTTAATCGGTTAAGGAGAAATCAAGTTTGGTCCCTTGTTCCGAGACCATCAAATCATCCTGTGATTGGCACCAAATTGGTGTTCAGGAACAAATTGGATGAAGCTGGTGTTATCACTAGAAACAAGGATAGACTGGTTGCTCAAGGCTATTCCCGAAAGAAAGGCATAGATTTAGATGAAACCTATGCACTAGTGGCTAAACTAGAGGCTATTCGAATTTTACTTGCTTATGCATGTGCATTGGATTTAAATTTTTTTCAAATGGATGTAAAATATACTTTTTCAAATGGTTATATAAAGGAGGAGGCCTATGTGGAACAGCCTCCTGGTTTTGATGATTTAGATTTTCTAAATAATATTTTTAAACTGCATAAAGCATTATATGGTTTAAAACAAGCACCTAGAGCATGGTATGAAAGACTTAGTGCATTCTTATTAAATCATAGTTTTATTAGAGGACAGGTAGATAGCATACTATTTATTAAATCAAAAGTCAAAAATATATTACTTGTGCAAAATTATGTAGATGATATTATATTTGGATCTACTGATGAATCCTTGTGCAAGTATTTTGAGAAACTCATGCAGGGAGAATTTGAGATGAGCATGATGGGAGAGCTGAACTATTTTCTTGGATTACAGATCAAGCAAAGCAAAGAAGGTACACACATTTGTCAAGCAAAATACACCAAAGAATTGTTGAAAAATTTTGGTTTTGATAATGCTAAACCACTGTCCACTCCAATGATCACATCCACCAGGTTAGACAGTGATAAGAAAGGTAAGAAAGTTGATCAAAAACTTTATAGAGGTATGATAGGGTCATTGCTTTACTTGACAGCTAGTAGACCAGATATTTTATTTAGTGTATGTATGTGTGCAAGATATCAGTCTGATCCTAAGGAATCTCATTTAATAAATGTTAAAAAGATTTTTAGATATTTAGATAAAACTCATGACCTAGGACTATGGTATCCTAAATCATGTGAAACTAGTTTAGTTGGATATTCTGATGCTGACTATGCAGGATGCAAAGTAGATAGAAAAAGTATCAGTGGTGGTTGTCAGTTTCTTGCAGGATGCTTAATTTCATGGTCTTCAAAGAAGCAAAATTCAGTAGCATTATCAACAGCTGAAGCCAAATATGTAGCTGCTGGGAGCTGTTGCACACAACTCTTATGGATAAAACAATAGCTTGAGGACTATGGGTTGCATATCAAGACCATCCCACTACTGTGTGACAACACAAGTGCAATAAAACTGACGAAAAATCCAGTACAACACTCAAGGACGAAACATATAGAGGTCAAATATCATTTTATTAGAGATCATGTATCTAATGGTAATATTAATATTTCATTTGTAGATACTCAGAATCAGTTAGCAGATATTTTTACAAAAGCCTTACCGGAAAAGAGATTTACGTCTCTTAGAAGGGAACTAGGCATGTGAAATTTGTAATAGATATGTCTATACGTAATTGAAATAATAAATTTCAGAATAATACTTATCCTTCCCACTAGACTTAAGTAAATCCTTTATTGCTTGCGTCATAAATTGCTATGGCATTTCAAAAAGATACTTTATGTCTTGCCATTACATCCGAAATACTTGCTTCATCGATTTCCTCTCTCTCTTATCTCTTTCGACATGCCTGCTTGTGAAAACCCTCATCGACTCCAAAATCCCCTCTGTATGGTTTCGAAGGATCTCTCTGTTCCCGCTTAAATTTCTTAAGGGATCTTGTTCCTCTCTTTCCCACGATCCTCAAGAATCCTTCCTTGCTCGATTCCATGGCCGCTTCTGGGAGTTTCGGTAGTGTGGGTGGTTATAGCATCGCCGTCCTCACGGCGGAGCAACAGGAACAATTTGCTGCTATAGGGATCAAGCTATGTGGAAACAAGGTAGTGGATCTAGAAGTCCTAGAGAAGCATGGTATGCACAGCATAGTCGAAGCCATTCAGAGGATGAAGTGGACAAAGATGTGTACTATCTCTAAACTGAGTTATCCAGACCTCGCGAAAGCTTTCTACACTTGCTTAAAAGTAGAAGAAGATGGGACTCTCTCTTCCACAGTCAAAGGTACACCCATTCACATCACTCATGATCTTTTGGAAAGATTATTTGGAGTCTCTACAGTAGGACACAGTTTGGTGGACTATGTGGACATTCATGCCAAGGGACTAGGGATCATTGGAATAGAGTACAAGCTGAAGGTTGGGAAGATCGACATCAACCAGTTCAATACTTTTAACATAATATTGCATTTCATAGTCTGTCGGATTTTGGTGTCGAGGAGTGCTACTTTTTCAACCTGCCCAAAGGGAGATGCTGATATGATGTTCTGGGCCATCCAAAATCAAGATATCAACATGGCTCAAGTTATAATAGAGAGGATGAAGTCTGCTGTAGAAATGATTTGGGATAAGAAGAATAAGTTGGCAGTATCCCTACCATATGCTCATTTGCTTACTAGAATTTTCAATCACTATGAAATTGATCTGAAAGGAGAATTGATGGAAAAGTTGGGTCAGTCTATTCGGTCCTGAAACTTGAAGAGGAGTGGTTTTTCTCTTGTGGGAAATGTTTGGACAAAGACTTCGGTGGCAGAAGGAGAGGCCATCATTGGTGATGTTCCTACAGTACCACTAGTCCAAGAGGCAGAGGCATATGTCAGAATTGAAGAACCTCCTACAACTTTAAGGAGGATTGAGGAAATAAACCCTGCGCACATTGAGCCCGTTGGGCAATCATCCGAAGCTGTGATCCCCTCTACAATCCCTGCACCTGCTATTAAAGAATCTTTAGAGACTGTTGCTCATACTGAGGGGGAGCACGAAGTTACTCACATGGAAGAAATCCTTAGTGTTCCTACTGCAGATGTTGGTATGGAAGATAGTTTGGCAGAAGTCATTCCGGAAATTGTGGCACTAGGTCACACTGAAGACATTCAGATAGAAGATGCTCTAGCTCAGGGGGAGCCAGAGATTCAGGGGAGCCTACTGCTAGTGCTCCTGTAGACCAGTTCTAGGAAGGTATTGTTGAAGACACCTCAGATGAGGATGTTGAACCCATTATTAGCTTTGGTGGAAAGACTAAGGGTGTTGCCTTAAGAATTCCTTTACTCACCAGGAAGGCACACTACCAATCCAAGAAGAAGAAGATTATTGTGCACTTGAAGCCAGTCATTAATAGACTGAATGCACATGTGGAGATTTTGTGCTCTTTGCAATCCGAAGTAACATCCATCTTTCTTAGTCAGAGCACTGGAGCCAAGGAGATTAGAGCAGTTAAAACTGAGCTCTAGGAGATGAGAAGTGAGTTGGGTAGCTTGAAGCAGCTAGTGTCAGATCTTTTAGATTTTGTGAGGGTACAATTATATGTTCCTACCCCTCCTGCTACCACTCAACCTGTACCAACAGTTAGCACAGGGCTGTCTGTACCAAAAGAACCAGTTGCTGGGACATCACGGCCAATTGTTGAAGAATCAGGGCCACTAGGGCCTTCTAAGAGGAAGTCAGGCCGCCAGGGCCATCAGCTGCAGAGTCAAGGCTTCAAGATGTTGGTATTGGGCCATTAGGGCCATGTGAAGTTCAAGATGTTGGTACTGGGCCATTAGGGCTAGTGGAGTCAGTGGCAGAGCCAACCGAGTCTCAAGCATCAATAGGGGTTGCTACTGTCCCCCAGAGCCTTCTGTCCCTTCTACTCTTCAGACTCCAGCCCCTTCTTCTCCACCTACATCCTTCACTGCTCCACCTGCACCTGAACCCTCCAAGAATCCACTTCTAAAACATCTCTTCTCCTACACCTTTTCCTGCTACCTCCTCTTCTACACCTTTTTCTTCTATTCCTCCTCATATTTGAATCCCTCATCCTCACTCACCATCATACCAGCATCATCACAGACCATATGCACCACCTCCTCCTACTTCTTTCACCTCTCTTCATCCACCCACTCTACCATCCTTCATCACTATTTTCCAAAGAATGATACTGTTTAAGGCCATGTCATTTAGGACATTAAAGATGAGTTTAAAGAAGCAACTCTTTGCTCAGTCCTTTCTATTTCATCTCATGTTAATAGGACAGATTTCCCCAGTCCTACCTCCAAAAAGAGAAAAGTTTCGAATGAACTTGCTCTCTCCTCTGAACCTCGATTCCCTCCTCTTTGGTTCTCTCTTTCTATTGTAAATAGCAGGAGACTTCTCTACTGTGAATACTTACAAAAATGCACCTTTGCTACACATTTTGGCCTCCCTCACCTCAATCTCACAGAACATCTCAATATTTCTTCCTCTCTCTTTCTTATCCAAACATGATCAGTCCAAAATCTTCTCCTCAGCTGAGTCTAAGATTGAAGACCAATGGGTTCGGGAATAAGCTCTCTACAGAAAGTTTATGCTTGCCAGATCTGACCGGTTCCACCCACAGACCACCCTCTCACACTGACTGAGTGATTTGTCCTCCACCATAGAAATACTTGGGGTCCCTTCATCCAGAGGAAATGAAGTTAATCCGGCACTTTCAAATGTTCAATGATTATCGTTTTGTCAATAAACTTCCAGAGGTTCAACTTGGTCAATTCAGGGCAGCCATTGCTCAGCTCAGAACTGAAAATCTAGTCAATACCTCTCTTCAAGTGGATTTTGCTACTCTGAAGATGCCAGACATTGTTTATCTCCTAAAGCTACACTCCTTGCTCATGGACTCTGTTGTGGGTCCTAGTATCTTTGAAAGATTTGCTAGAGTCATGGCCAGAATCACTGTTCAGCAGGGAACTCCTCTTGCTTTCCACAAATTTTTGTTCAGGGAATATCACAGGGGTTTTATCAAGTCAGATGTCTTAGCTCCTCTTTTGTCTGAGGATGAAAGACATTTCCCCTCTGACTAGGAGAAGAACTATCCCCAAGCTTCTCAACAATTGGACAATCTGAATAACTCCATGTCCAGTTCCAACCAACCCACTCTATCTGCTGAACAATTCTTGGACCTCAACTCCATTAACTTGGTTCAAGACCCTCTTGCTGTTTGGGTTAAGAGGTACAAAATCTATGTACCCTTGAAGAGGGAGCTATTACAGCACAAGATTTCCTACCCTCTATCCATTAATAGATTTCTTCAGCATGATAGTGGACTACTACCTTGTACCGGTCATCTCTTGGTAAAGATGAGTATGCCAATTTTATTGAAGCTCAGAGGCAGCTCCATATCAAGAGACTTCTTCCAGATATGGGGCCTTCTTACAACATCAGTTGGGGTGCCTTTAAGAATTACTTCGAAGAGTAGGAACTCCAGGCTTGGCCAATCATTACTCGCCATGCCTCTCTTCTGTCTCATGCTGTCTATATTTCTGATCCCCATTAAGTAATCGAGTTTGCTATTTTGGCTCCCATTTATCTTAATCCTTTTTTTTCTGACTACCTAATTCCTTTTGCTTAATGACAAAAATGGGGAGAAATTATTCTGAAATACAATTCTTTTCACAAATAAAATTTATTTCAGCTCTCTCTATGTATGCAAATTCTCTATGTTTTGTAATCACCAAAAAGGGGGAGATTGATGATCAGTCCATCTCCATATAAAATATATTAAGAATTATATATGTATTTTTGGTGATTAACAAAACCTTAAAAAATATTTTCTAACAACATTTTCTAAAGTTTATCCACAGGAAATAACTCAAGCAAAATCTTTAAGTTGTCCACACACACTGTCATTTGAAGTTCAAAGCATGAATTTTGTCAAAGTATACATCGACTTCTATATAATAGCTCACAACGATTTCGTTGGTACATCGATTTCATAACACTTAAACATCGATTTCGTTGATACATCGATTTCATATCACTTAAACATCGATTCCATTGATACATCAATTTCATATCACTTAAACATCGATTTCGTTGATACATCGATTTCATATCACTTAAACATCGATTTCGTTGATAAATCGATTTCATATCACTTAAACATCGATTTCGTTGTTACATCGATTTCATTTCAGTTGATCATCGATTTTGGTAAAACAACGATGTCATCATTGAAACAATGATTTGATTATCGATTTCACTTAAACAATGATTTCATCATTGAAACAACGATTTCATTATCGATTTCACTTAAACAACGATTTCATAATCGATTTCACTTAAACAACGATTTCATCATTGAAACAATGATTTCATGATCGATTTCACTTAAACAACGATTTCATGATCGGTTTCACTTAAACAACGATTTCCTTTCACTCATACAACGATTTGGTCGCTACAACGACTTGGTCGCTATAAAGATTTAAGTATTGCTACAATGATTTCATCTCTACAACGACTTCCTATGAAACAACGATCTTACTTAAACAATGATTTCATCTGCACATCAATTTCTGTTAAACAACAACATTGTACAGAACATCGATTTCATTATTACATGGATTATGCTCACATCGACTTGATTTCAACATAGATTACATCATCTGTTTGATATCAGCATCATCTCTCTCTCTATATAGTATGTCTTTTAAACATCAACTTTCTATTCACAAGTAAAACTTAGTCAGCTATTGAACATTCTCATTTAAATCTTCTTTTAACCATTCTTTAGTTCCATTCCACATGATATTCAAATATATTTCAAATCTTTGTGGATTTCATAGTTTTCCCGTGAAAGCATGTTGTATCCTACATTGTCGAACATTTATTGTGACAGTACACAACTCCACATGATATATCTTTTACCTGTCTTTCCTATTCACGCAAAGTCAATGACAGAATGGCATTTCCCTTCTAGTGTATCTTCATACAACACAACTACTAATATTGACTAACAGTTTAGACAAAGATAAGTTGTCTAGGTGTCAGCATTTATTTTGTGCAGGGTTTCTGGAGAAAACGCATGTCTCAAAGTTGGACCTGTCCACCTGACAAGAGGATAGAAGATTCAGACAATCTTTCCTTGAGTATGTGTGTCTATCCAAGCATTAATGACTGCAGACTCACTTGCTCTCTCCTTTCTACCAGACACTCCAACGTGCATGAAGATGTGAGACAACGGATATTTCAATGTATACTACAACGGTCAAATTATTTCAAAGATGATAAATAGAAGACTGGTCACTCCATGAAGCACAGTTCGAACACTCTTTCTTAAAGAAAATCTTAGTCACCTGAAGAACAACTAGAGCTAGCTCGTCCATTCAAATTTTCCATAGCTCTTAGCTCTCTGTGAGAATAGTGCATTACTTTTGAGAGCTTGCGTAGATCTGAGAGAGAGAGTTCATTTGAGATATTCTTGTGTCTCTCAGTCTTCACCTCAGATCAAGCATTGTCTATAAGCTTGGTCTTGGGGCCTTTCTCATTAAACTCATTTTTCTGTGAGCAGTCTTCTTCGTGTGTGAAGAGAAGACCTGTTGCATCAGGTGGTGTGATTCCTCTTCTGGTAGAGAAGAGAAGGCCAGCTGGTGCTGGATGTGTAAGTGTCCTTAAGGGGGACTGTACCCTTGTTTAGTGGAATCCCAAGTGGTTGCTTGAGAACTGGACGTAGGACTCCTTGGGCTAGGAGTTCCGAACCAGGATAAAATTTCCTTTGTCTGTGTGATTGTTCTCTTTGTTTTGATTAACACTAACTCCAACTATCGATCTTAGTGTTGTCTATCAAATTTGTTTATTTACAGGAATTTGTACAAGAAGAATTTTTAGCAATCCATTCCCCCCCCCTCTGGGCTTGATATTTGGGCAACACTACATGTTCTGAGCTAGAAGAAGAGGAAGATGTGATTTGCACTGAAAAGGCAAATCGATGGTTGTTCAATCAACATCGATTACTGATTAAGTGCAACAACAATTTCCATACAAAAACATCGATTATGGTTCATTTCATTAGAACATCGATTTTGTTCAACATCAACTTCACTCAAACATCGACTTTATTGAACACTGATTTGCTTAAACATTGATTTCATTAAAAAATCGACTCTGTGTATACATCGATTTCGGTAGAACATCGACTTCATATGAAACAATGACTTCGTTTCTACAACGATTCACTTAAACATCGATTTCGGTAGAACATCGACTTCATATGAAACAACAACTTCGTTTCTACAATGATTTCACTTAAACATCGATTTCGGTAGAACATCGACTTCATATGAAACAACGACTTCGTTTCTACAACGATTTTACTTAAACATCGATTTCGGTAGAACATCGACTTCATATGAAACAACGACTTCGTTTCTACAATGATTTCACTTAAACATCGATTTTTGTAGAACATCGACTTCATATGAAACAACGACTTCGTTTTTACAATGATTTTACTTAATCGATTTCGGTAGAACATCGACTCCATTGAAACATCGACTTCAAAACATGAATTACTTTGAAACAACGATTATAGTGGAACATTGATTGTCTTTCACATCGACTCTATTTCACTTAAACATCAATTTCCTCTGTATTTCAATTATTTCAAATTGTCTTTGGTGCCCAATGAAAACTCAAATACATTTCATATGCGTATCCTACTGTCTCTCTGATAGGAAATCTTTTTGCTTATCTCATAGGATATCTTCCTTCCTGTCAGATAAAAAGAGCTTACCTACCACTTCTGAGTGACAACAGGGAACACAGAGGTATGAGCCTTCTGACAGAAACACTCTTTGATCTAAACACTTTCTTCTATGCTTGCAGACCTCGAAGACCACCAAGTGGCTAACAGAAGAAGAAGAATAGAAAGATCAGCAACGGCTAGAAGAGTTCCAACGGATCTATTCAAAGCTGCTCAATATATATGATAAAGCAAGGCTGAAGAACAAGTTAGAGCTTTCCTGAAGATCTTTGAAGGAGTGTACATCCGTGAGAAACCTCAACGCCCAATATACTCAAAGAAAGAGAGAAGTGCTCGAGCCTATTCAAGAGAAGCCTTCAAGCCTTCCCTTCTTCACTCTCTCTGTGCTCATTGTAATTCTGGGGAGAGTCTTTCAGCTGAGAGTTTCTGAGTTAGAGCCCATCCTTATAAAACTCTCAGCATGTTCTTTCTTTTCTATGAAAGAGTTCGGTCCAGCTAAGGGACTGTTCTTAGCATTTCCTTCAGGGAAGAACCTAGCTGGGGTTAGTGTCAGCTGAACCTTGTTGGGGTTTGTACCAACAGAACCTAGCTGGGGGTTTAAGTCTAGTAGAACCGCACTGGGGTTTGTTCCAAGAGGTTAGCTTCTTGACCTGTAATAGAAGTGAGTATCCTTCCTACTCAGAAAGGAAGAGGACCAGCGGGGAGCTGGGGGTTGTATATCCTTGGGGAGATTGTACCCTGGTTAGTGAAATCCCAAGATTCTACTTGGGGACTAGACGTAGGTCTTCCTTCTGTGAAGTACCGAACTAGAATAAAATTCCTTGTGTTCTTTGTATGATTGTTCATTCACTTCCGCACTGCTACTCTCTTTCACACTCAACTATATTAACTAACCAAACTTTTAAGTGGTAATTTTTTGTGTTTAAGTTTTTGTTTCAGATTTCAGAAAAACCTATTCAGCCCCCCCTCTAGTTAGCGTGCTGCCATAACTGAGCGGACCAACAGAAGAGGGGCCTACAAATTTCAAGGCATTAGTAACTTTCTTCTTAGATGAATTTTCTAAGAATCTTTCCATGTTTATTTCATGCACTATGAGATATCCAAAATGTTTATCTAAAAGAAGTTCAAATAAATCATTAGCTTCTTCTATAGTTGTTACTTTAGGTGTTCAAGCTGTGTTAATGATCTTTAGATTTTTCTAACAGTTTCTTATTATGTATAATTCTTACATAGAGATGTCAATTCATTAGTTATATTTGTGACCTAGGGTAGATTTTGAGTAATATTTTCATCAGGTGACATTTTGAATTTGTTATACGGCAAAACTAGAATATCTATTCTAGTTTGTTTTACTTTATTTGTTCCTTCATAGGTTATTTTTAGTTTGTCTCACTTTTTTTGGTGAAATTATATATATAAATTCTATTAAATTCTTTTTGGATAGAGCACAACACATAGCTTTATAGTTTAATGATATACTTCTTTTGTCAGCTAAGGACCAGTCAGAAGGATTTTCAGCATGAGGGATTCTATCACCTTCTTCTATTACCTGCCATAGATCAAAGTTTGTACCTCTGATTAATCATTCCATCTGCATCTCCCAATATTAGTAATCTTCTCCATCCAAACATGGAGATTTTGTGCATCTCAACTGCTATTTTTCTCAAATTGTTGTATTCTTTGGAGAAGAACTCGCTCTGATACCACTTGCTTGATTGTTAGATAGCTACTTCACCCTAAGGAGAGGTGAAAAGGGTAATTTGCAAGGCTAAATACCAAATAACAATTCTCACAAAATCTTTGGTTAGTGGTTAGTATGCGTGTGTAGAACAAATATAAACTTGAAAGCAATCATACACAAGAACATGGAGAATTATCCTAGTTAGGATTTCCCTCCACCGGGAGTAACACTTGGGATTTTCACTAACCGAAATAATATTACAAACACCAAGTCCTACTTGATCTTCCCTTCATAGAGGGGTACTACAAATCGCTTGCACCTAGCAAGTCATCTCTTCTCAAGAGGGTGAAATAAACCGGCCCTTGCAAGTCTTCCATTAACCCCAAGGGGAACACACCTCTTTTAGATTTTACAATCAAGGAGAGAGTTTATCAGAGAAGGAGTTCTCATAAGAATAAGCTAAGTCAAATGACAATGAGAACAATGAACTAAGAGTGTAACTTTTATTGAGCACTCAGAGAGATAGAGAAGATGTTCTATCTATGCTAAAATCTCTCTCAAGATGGACTCTAAAATTTCTAATGTAATGCTTAGGTCCACAAAGGCTTGAAAAAGAAGAGCTTGAATGTGAGTCAATGATGGCGTAGACTTTGAGCGAATGTTCTTCTATTGTATGTGTGTCTCTCTATCTTGTTCTTCTCCTTTGCTCCTAGCTTTGACTCTTCTATTTATAGGCTTTAGCTTCTCTTTAGACCATTGGGATTTGACCATTTGAATGTAGTCATTTGGAATTTTTCTTTGAGGTAACGTCTTCAAACTTATGTGTAATGATCACTTTCTTTCTATTCTCAGTTTCGTGCATACTACTATAGACAATGGCATTAAATGACCTTTATGTAAAAATAGACAAGGAAAAAATTTCTTTCTAGGGTGATATCATGGGTCAGTAGAAACCGTTTTGTTCAATGGTCAATAGAAATACATAGATAAGACTATATGAAGCTTTCTATTGAGACGTTAGTACATTTCTATTAGTATGCAACTACAGAGCATTAAATAGAATGGACAACTGGCGTGTATATTGTTTCTTTGTCCAATTGCGCCAGCTATGGTTGCTTTATAGAGTATTAAATAGATGGATAAAGAAATATTGATAAGTTTGAAACAATCTTTTCTTAATAACATGACTGAAATTTTGAAATGTCAAATCATAGTTTGCAATATTATACTCAAATATTTTTTTTTACATAGAGAATACTTTATCGTGAACGAAAATCATTTGTATGACTTAGTAATTTTGTAAAGAAAGTTTGTCAATGCTTTTAAGAAAAAAAAAATAAGTGAGTAAATTTTCTTTAAAAAAAATTAAGCCTATCACTAATTAGATAATCAAGAAATAATCATACAAATAAAATAGTTAACTTCGACTTAAGGTTTGATTACTGAAGAAAGTCACAACATAAATCGAAGTGAGCATCGACTTGAAGTTCGACTACTATAAATGTAAGGCCCTAGTTTTCTGTGCATTTTATGACTTGTTGTATGTTTTAAATTGCTGCCTGAATTTCTTCTTAACATCAACATCCTTTGACATTAACAGCTGGTTGACGACAAGATATGTGTCGTTTACCATCTAACTTGATGATCTTGACGTCAAAATCGATTGACGTCTACTTCATGTAGATGGCAACCAATTGGACGTTAACTTCTCCGACTACATTTGGGTTTCTTTGCCCTGAATCCGTCTCGATTTCTTCGGGAGATAAACATGAAAACCCAAACTCCGATAAAACTGGGTCATCTCTGCAAAGAGAGGACTTTTGCTCAGCTAGGGCTATTGGGTTTCGGAGAGAGGAAAAGAGAGAGTTTTGAGGTGGTAGATCCGGAGAACCAAAGGCTGCACCGACATTCTTCTTAAAGAGGGAGGTCCTCCTGAATGTGGAGAAGCTCTCTTGTTGCTGGCAGATCGTTCGCTTGGTCGTGGGAGTCGAATCAAAACCATGAAGACTACCTCTTTGGCTTGGCCGAAGAGGGCTTCATCACCCTAATCCGATCTTCATGGAGTTTTCTAGAGGCAAGTAACTTAGGGGTTTCATCCCTATACCTATCATCTAGGGTTTTACAATTCTTAAGGATTTTTGTCTTGTGTCATAGACCCCCAAATTCTTTGTCGTTCTACTTTCAGTATGCACTTTCTGCAGATAGGAAGTTGACGACAACATCATTGCCATTAAGTTCCTATGTTGATGACAATCGATCATGTCCTTAACCCCCCCCCCCTGACGACAAATCCTTTACCATTAAATTTTTCTATTTTTTGTGGAAAGGTGTTTTAACATATGTGATGTGATCTTTCAGAGATTTTGAATGTATACATAGGTTTGAAAATTTTTGTCATGTCAGGTACATTTAGCAGATTGAGTCACGAATTTCTCATGATTTTCTGATCATATTTGTAAATTGTAGAAATTCTGTCATGAGTAAATGAGCATGCCATATTAGACTTAAATTCGGGATAAATGTGCATGATGTGTATTATTGTCACAGTATTTTTCCATGAACTTAGGGTTACTGTATGCATGTTTCAGCACAGATAGAGTTGTCAGTTTCCTATTTACCATGTTTTTAATAAATCATCTTGTTAATTGCCTGAGATCTATGTTAAAAGTTAAAAATAGATAAACTATGGTGAAAATTCTGAAAATGTAGACATCTGATATATTCCATGTGATTAAAAATTGAACATGTTCTGACATTGTGACTACTGTTTCCAATTATAAGTAATTAATCGTCATGTTTAACATGATTAGTTAAAAATGATATTTTCTAATGATTAGTACCATGATTAGGCTCTATTAAGCATGTTGTAACACTGTTAAACAGTAATGACTATTTCTGTAATCTGAGATACGTGTGGTATTTTTAAAGCATGTGAATGGACTATTAAATGCATGAGAATTATGTTAAACATGTGGATAATGTGATTAAGTGATTAATGTGCCGATATTGACACTGCTACCATAGAAGATTGTGGAGTCATACCATAGAAAAGTCCCTATGGGAAAGCTCAATGTGTATGTGATGTCCTGTGGGCATCAGGATGAAATCTTTGAGGTGGACAACTACCACTAGTTAGGGTGGAGAGTGGTTCTCCCGGTTCTGTGTAGTTATCAAGATTTGTCACTGTATTGCCTAGGTGACGGGTATGTGATATGTGTGTGATGTGTCCTTCTTTATGGTGGTTCGGACTATGTGTCATGGCAAAAGATGTGTAAAGATGGGAACTAAGTGTGAATGTGCATAGTGAATATGTGAAAGTGATGTGATAATGTGCTTCGATGTATAAGAATGTGAAACCATGTGATTTACTTTTATGTTAAAACAGTAAGAAAAAGATGAGAATATGTGACATATGAGGATATTGAATGTGATATATATCATGCTAGTATCACTAGTATATGTATGTGTTTAATTTCATGTTTAGATGTTTGGAAATGTGCCATGAAATGAGTTGTAAATGGTATCATGAGTTATATCAAATCCATGTGTAGTTAGCATGTTATAGATTGTTCATTTAGTACTTGCTTATTACTACATGAATCATGTGATGAATTGCTCTATATGTTGAACTTGTGTAGAATGAATGTGATAAGTGTTTGGATGTACCAATAGGTTGCTTGCTAAGTCTTTTGTGAATACTCATCCTTGCTTAAGCATACAGGTGAGGCAGGTATTCCTGAGATCAAGAAGGAGATAGCAAGGAGTGACTCCAAGCGAGAGGAGTAGCTGAGATCTTGAGAGCTATTTACATAGCTTGTACTTTTCTTTACTTAGTATGTGAAACGATCATATGATATGGACTTGTTTATTTTGTCGACTTCATGTATTTATTTTGCTACTATATAGACTGTGGGATGTGTGTGGTAATGATGGAATAAGAATTATTTACATTTCCACTGTACTTTTCTTTGTTATTTATGTACATCTCTATCTACTGTGTTGTACTAGGTACATGTCCCACTGTGATGGCACACTTTACATTAACGTAGATTGTTATAATCATACCGGTAGAAAGTGGGTCATTACTGAGATTGGTATTGGAGCAACAGGTTGAGATTGTACATAAATAAGCCATCATTCACACAATATTTCAAAGTCTTTATAGAATCAGTACATATATGTGGAACACACTTAATAATGAATAAAAGATAGTTAAGAAAATGGTTAGGACTAAAGAATTTAGATCCTAATTAAGATATTTGTTTGGCAGGAAATGGCGAGCTGTGGTAGGCATAGTACTCACGCTCGGGAGGACGAGTAGAGACGTGAGGAGAGGGGTGAGCAGTAGGCTCCAGCACCCCAGGGTCCCATGGTACTACCACCACCGCCACCTGTGGACTACGACATGTTCATGCAAGGTCTAGTCCAGCGATGCAACGCAGGCACAGACCCAGGCCGCATTACAGGCCCAATTGTAGGCTCAGGTTGGAGTTGTCAAGTAGGAGTAGTCTACTTTGTTGGTTGTATGATTGTTATGTGTTACTTATTATTTCAGACTCAGGCTCCAGCTCTAGTTCCTCAAGAGCATGCACATGGTGGTATGTCCATCATAGAGAGGTTTAAGAGGATGGCTCTACCTTCTTTTAAGGGGGAGAGTCAGCCCCTCTTAGCAGAGAGCTAGTTGAGGGAGGTAGAGAAGATCTTCTGTGCTATCAGGTGTACGGAAGAGGATAAAGTGAGCTTGGTGACTTACATGCTACAGGTACTTAGAGTATATGCACTCTCATATGATTAAGATTTTAGTCTAGATGGTGCTTATTGGTTGAATCTTGCAGGAGAGGGCCGATGTTTGGTGGGCCTCTATGCTACGTACCAGGTGCGAGGATGAAGTTTTAGAGGTGACTTGAGCCAAGTTTACCAAACTTTTTAAGGCCAAGTTCATCCTTGAGCATATTCAGAAGAAGATGGAGTAGGACTTTCTTGCTTATACACAGGGTTCCATGCCCGTCCTGAAGTTTGAGTCTAGGTTTGCTGAGCTTTCCAAGTACGCTCCCCACATTGTTGCATATGAGTGAAGGAAGGCCAAGAAGTTCGTGATGGGGCTTAGACCATCACTCAAGTCGAGACTAGTGGCTTTCGATCACCAGACTTTGGACGAGGCTCTCAGTGCAGCATGCAGACATGAGAGCAAGATGGACCAATACATGGAGGAGAAGAAGGCAGCCCAGAAGAGGTCAGCGGCACCATTCTAGAGGCAAGACAAGAAGAGGGTAGTTGTATACCTGCACCAGCAGCCACAATGTACGGCAGTTCCGAGTCAGTTAGTGGCGGTACCCAGGCGACCAGCTTCAGGCCCAGAGATAAGAAGGAGTGTTCTCATTGTGGAAGGACACATGGCGGCTCAGAGTGTTGAAAGCTAGTAGGGAAATGTCTGAAGTGCGGTAGCATAGAGCACTAGATCAGAGACTGCCCCAGACTTCAGCAGTTTGCACAGAGAGGAGTGCCAGCCCCAGTAGCGGCAGCGGCAGCGGCACCAGCACCAGTGATCAGGAAGCTGGGAAGGCCTCGGGCCCAAGCCTGAGTCTATGCACTTGCACGTGAGGATGCTGAGTTGGCCGAGAATGTCACAGAAGGTACTATTTTAGTTATGGGTGTGCAGGCTCGAGTATTGTTTGATACGGGTGCTACACACTTGTTTGTTTCCGAGTGTTTGCTAGGTAGTTAGTGGCAGAGTCTAGACTTGAGGTAGAAGAGTTAGAGGTTCCCCTATCGGTTCATACCCCAGCAGGTACTATAGTGACCAGGAAGTGCATTCTATCCTTGCTGGTGTGCATTGAAGACCAAGGTTTTTTTGGGTGCTTCTACTTGCTCAAGATGAAAGACTATGATGCTATACTTGGTCTAGATTGGCTTGAGGAGCTCTATGCCTTGGTCGATTGCAGGAAGAGAATTACTTTTCGTATTCCTGAAGAGGATGAGTTCTCATATCCTTTTCCTAAGAATTTAGATGGAATGTTTGTGAACTCCACCATGAAGGCTGTAAAAATAGTGAATAAGGGTAGTGATGCTTTCCTTGCCAGTATGGTCTTGAATCCAGAGGCCGATCAGTCGCCTACCCTTAGAGAGATCGAGGTTGTGCAGAAGTTTCCAGACGTGTTCCCTGATGATTTGTCTGGACTGCCACCAGTAAGGAAGATAGAAGTCACTATTGAGTTGCTTCGAAGCACCTCACCTATCTCTAAGGCTCTCTACCGGATGGCACCTGTAGAGTTAGTTGAGCTGAGGAAGCAGTACAAGAGTTGCCCGATAAGGGGTTTATTCGCCCTAGTGTGTCACCATGGGGCGCACCTATACTATTCGTGAATAAGAAGGATGGTTCTCTCAGACTGTGCATTGACTACAGGAAGCTCAACCAGGTGACAGTGAGGAATAAGTACCCCTTACCGCACATTGATGATTTATTTGATCAGCTCTAGAATGTGTCCATTATCTCCAAGATTAATCTGCGATCAGGCTACCATTAGGTGAGGATCAAGGAGGAGGATGCTTCCAAGACTTCATTCAGGACCCGTTATGGACACTACGAGTTTCTTGTGCTTATTGTTTGGTCTAACTAATGTCCCTACAGCGTTCATAGATCTCATGAACAAGGTGTTTAGGCCATACTTGGATAGTTTTACTATGGTGTTCATAGATGATGTGCTAGTCTACTCCCCTAATGAGGCTACACACCGTGAGCACCTGAGGACAGTTCTAGAAGTTCTCCGAGAGCACAAGCTATATGCCAAGTTCAGCAAGTGCAACTTCTGGATGCGCAAGGTTCTTTTGCTTGGGCATGTCATCTTAGGTGCTGGAGTTGTTGTTGATCCAGTGAAAGTGCAAGCAGTATTAGAATGGGAGACTTCGAGAACACCATATGAGATTAAGAGCTTTCTTGGTTTAGCAAGTTATTACAGGTGATTCATAGAAGGCTTTGCCTCCGTAGCAGCGCCTTTAACCAAGTTAACTAGAAAAGGGGTTAAGTATGTATGGACTGAGAAGTGTGAGAGCAGTTTCCAAAAGATGAAGACGAGACTGACATCTGCATCCGTGTTGATATTGCCTAGTGGTACCGAGGGTTTTGCAATTTAGTCAGATGCTTCACAGATAGGCCTTGGTTGTGTTTTGATGCAGCATGGTAAGGTAGTTGCCTATGCTTCTCGTCAACTAAAGGAGTATGAGCGTAACTATTCAACCATGACTTGGAGTTAGCAGTTGTGATCCATGCACTGAAGATCTGGAGACACTACCTCTATGTTGTCAGGTTCGAGGTGTTCACAGACACCAGAGCTTGAGTACCTATTCTCTTAGAAGAAGTTGAACTTGCGGCAAAGGAGATGGATCGCGTTCCTCAAGGACTACGACTTCAAGCTTCAATACCACCAAAAGGAAGGCAAATCATGGCAGATGCACTTAGTAGGAAGAGTCTCCCTTCAAGATGGAAGATGCTTGAGGATCTGCAATCGTGTAGGAATGACCAAGGCCACACCATTTTACCATCACAATTGTGCTATCCAATCCATCCGATGTTATATAAGATATTTATATGAACAGTAGGAACTAATACCGAGACTTCAGAAGATGGTAGACAAGGCAGGCATTGCTCGAGATGAGGATGATGTTATCCGATTTCAACATAGAGTATGTGTACCAGACATCGTAGAGGTTTGAAAGCAAGTGCTTGCAGAAGCTCATAGGTAGCAATTCTCCATTCATCTAGGTAACACCAAGATGTACCAGGACTTGAAGTGATCTTTCTAGTGGTCAGGCATGAAGAAGGACATGGCAGAGTTCGTATCTCAGTGTTTGGTGCGTCAGTAGGTTAAGGCTGAACATCAGAGACCATAAGGTCTTATGCAGAAGATGGAGATACCAGTGTGGAAGTGGGAAGCGATCACCGTGGATTTCGTGACAAGTTTGCCCAGATTAGTTATAGGCAATGACGCGATATGGGTGGTCGTGGACTGTTTCTCTAAGACTACTCACTTCTTACCTATGAGGAGAAGTAGTCTGTGGAGTGCTTGGCGAGGCTGTATGTGAGTAGAATTGTGAGACTACATGGAGTGCCGAAGTCCACTATCTCAGATAGAAACTGGCAGTTTACATCGAGGCTATGGCAGGGTCTCCAGAAGGCATTGGGTTCTCAGTTGAAGCTTAGTTTGACTTTTCATCCTTAGATAGATGGTCAGTCTGAGAGGACAATTCAGATGCTCGAGGACATGTTGAGAGCGTGAGTGCTTGACTAGAAGGGCGACTAGGAATGTCACCTACCTCTTGTGGAGTTCGCCTATAATAATAGCTTCCACGCAAGTATAGGCATGGCTCCATTAGAGGCAGTGTACGGTCGACCCTATAGATCTCCCTTGTGCTGGGAGGAGACTAGAGATAGACAGTTGATAGGACGTGAGTTGAAACAACAGACAAGATCTACTCATCAGACAGAGGTTGACTGCAGCGCAGGATAGGCAGAAGAGCTACATGCGACAACAAAAGGAAGGACTCCGAGTTCGCGGTTGGTGAGCATGTGTTCCTCAAGGTGTCACCTACGCGAGGCGTTGTTACATTTGGCAGGTATGGCAAGTTGAGTCCGAGGTTTATTGGCCCATTTGAGATTCTCAGATGGATGGGCATGTTGGGGATCGGATAGGTGAAGGGATCAGATCTAGAAGGGGGGGTTGAATAGATCAAATACCAATTAACGCGGAAGCTTAAGCAATTTAAAATTACTTCGAATCAAAGATCAAATCACCCAATCAATTTACTGATCTGAAGTGTGATTAGAGTGTGAGCAAATCAATTAGTAGTGTGAACGAAATCCCTATGTATGCATCTAGCGAGATACAAAGGCAAACCACAAATCAAACCAATGCACAGAGGATTTTTTAGGTGGTTCGGAAATCACTTCCAGTGACTCCTACGTCCACCCCTCACACAGTGAGGCCACACTACTCAAAAACCTTGAGTACAACTCACACAGAAGCACGACGACTCCAAACACCCTTGAGCACGACGACTCAAGAAACACCTAGAGCACGACGACTCCAAACTGAGCACGACGGCTCAAACAACAACCGGAGTACGACGACTCCAAATTGAGCACCACGGCTCAAACCACACAGTGAGTGCGATGACTCACAAACTAGAGCTCGATGGCTCACAGTACAAAAGCTAGATCAAACACAAAAGAGATCAGATCCTCTAGCAATGATCTGATTCAAAACAGTTTCGTACACAAAAATTTGTGCAGAACTTCATGCAAAAATCTCATTGACGAAGAAGGAAGAACAAACTCAGAAATAAGACAAATAGATGTAGAAAGAGTGTTTTTCGATGAAGAGGCCTTACAGATGCTTCAATTGAGGAGCCTTGATGGAAATCGATGGAGATTCTCCTCAATTGGCGGTGCTCTGCTTTGATGGCATCTGAAATGCCAGAAATCCTTCTTCTCCTGAGCCTCTTCAGTTGGATCTGCTCCCTTGCCTTGCACAGCAACCTTCTCTCCAGGGAATCCCTTTGATTCCCTTGTCCTTCCTCTTGAAAGGATGGCTTGCAGCTTCTGGAGATGGAGACAGATCTGGAAAACCCCCTTTGGCCGCCAAAAGGCTTCTTCTGGAAGTGTATGGGCTCTCTTGCCTTTGAGGTTCAAGGAGCATGGGTATTTATAGCCCCATATGTCCATAAAGTGCCTTGGGGTGCATGGGCACGGAACCCTAGGTCAAATCCCCTAAATCCCAAGCAGCCACGTGTACAAAGAAATTCACATTTTTCAGTTTCAGCCGGAGTGTGTTAACCTGCCCTGATCTAGTGTTGACCTGCTCTCCCAGTTAGGCAAACTGGTCTGCTGGAAACTGGGTCTAGTGTCGATCTGCCCTGATCTAGTGTCAACACTGCCTGGGACTGCGTCGACACTGCTGGGACTAGTGTCGACCTGACTTGATCTAGTGTCGACCTGCTCTCCCAGTTAGGCAAACTGGTCTGCTGGAAACTGGGTCTAGTGTCGACCTCACTTGATCTAGTGTCGACACTACCAGATAAAAATGTGTGAACCTGAAAATTTAACACATAAACCATTAGTACAAGATATTATCATTAAAATATGAGATATTAAACATCAAAAACATGTTCTTTAAGCATTATTGTGATATGTATAAAATGTATAACATGTTCAACATATCATCATCAAAATCACAACATGTCATCATCAAAATCACAATATGTCATTATTAAAATCACAACATGTCATCATTAAAATCATAATATCTCATCATTAAAATCACGATATGTCATCATCAATATCACAGTATGACATCATTAAGATCACAATATGTCATCATCAAAATCAAGGTATGAGTGATGTTCATTAGATATCATTAAAATACAACTTTAGGAAGTTCCAAAACACACTCAACCCAACAGGGTAGTGCAGCGTACGAGCTAGCATTACCCCTAGCGCTAGCAAGTATGCACCATGTATTCCACATATTTATGCTCAGAAGATACATGGGAGATGCATCACATGTTATCAGCCACGAGCCTGTGGAACGTCAGCCAGATTTGTCATATGTGGAGAGACCAGTGGCCATCTTGGATCATAAGGTTCAGCACCTCAGGAACAAGGCTATAGCTTTCGTGAAGGTGTTGTAGAGTCTGCAAGAGGGAGTTCCTCCTGAACGTGGAGAAGCTCTGTTGTTGCTGGAAGATCGTTCGCTTGGTCATGGGAGTCGAATCAAACTTGTGAAGACTACCTCTTTGGCTTGGCCGAATAGGGCTTCATCACCCTAATCCAATCTTCACAGAGTTTCTAGAGGCAAGTAACTTAGGGGTTTCTCCCTATACCTATCATCTAGGGTTTTACAATTTTTAAGGATTTTTGTCTTGTGTCATGGACCCCCAAATTCTCTGTCTTTTTGCATTCGGTCTGCACTTTCTGCAAACAGGAAGTTGACAGTAGTATCCTTGCCGTTATGTTTCTGTGTTGATGGCAATCGATCATGCCGTTAACCCCCCCCCCCCCCCCCCTTGACGGCAAACCCTTTGCCATTAAGTTCTTCTGATTTTTCTAGAAAGGTGTTTTAACATATGTGATGTGATCTTTCGGAGATTTTGAATGTATACATTGGTTTGGAAAATTTTATCTTATCAGGTACATTTAGTATATTGAGTCACGAATTTCTGATGATTTTCTAATCATATTTTCAAATTGTAGAAATTTTGTCATGAGTAAATGAGCATGCCATATTAGACCTAAATTCGGGATAAATATGTATGATGTGTATTATTGTCACGGTATTTTTTCATGAACTTAGGGTTAATGTGTTCATGTTTCAGGATAGATAGAGTCGTCAGTTTCCTATTTCCCATGTTTTTAATAAATCATATTGTTAATTGCCAGAGATCTATGTTAAAAGTTAAAAATAGATAAACTAGGCTGAAAATTATGAAAAATTAGACATCTGATATATTCCATGTGCATGATCTGTGATTAAAAATTGAGCATGTTCTGACATTCGTGACTACTATTTCCAGTTATAAGTCATTAATGGTCATATTTAGCATGATTAGTTAAAAATGATGTTTTCTAATGATTAGTACCATGATTAGGCTCTCTTAAGCATGTTGTAACACTGTTAAATAGTAATAATTATTTATGTAATCTGAGATAAGTATGGTATTTTGAAAGCATATGAATGGACTATTAAATGCATGAGAATTATGTTAAATATGTGGATGATGTGATTAAGTGATTAATGTGCTAAGATTGACACTGCTACTATAGAAGGCTGTGGAGCCGCACTGTAGAAAAGTCCCTATAGGAAAGCTCAATGTGTATGTGATATCATGTGGGCATCAGGATGAAATCTTGGAGGTAGACAAGTACCACTGGTTAGGGTGGAGAGTGCTTCTCTCGATTCTGCACAGTTATCAAGATTCATCACCATATTGCCTAGGTGATGGGTATGTGATATGTGTGGGATGTGTCCTTTTTTATGGTGGTTCGGACTATGTGTAACAGCAAAAGATGTGTAAAGATGAGAATTAAGTGTGAATGTGCAAAGTGAATATGTGAAAGTGATGTGATAATGTGCCTCAATGTGTAAGAAAGTGAAACCATGTGATTAAGTTACTTTTATGTTAAAACAGTAAGAAAAAGATGAGAATATGTTACATATGGGCATATTGAATGTGATATATATCATGCTAGTATTTTTTTTATTATTATTAAAAGGTACCAAGGAAACAAACCAGCTAAGTGCGCTATCTCCCAACAGGAAATAACGTTCTCACTCCCCTGGCTGTACCCGGCCCTAAAATTTTATAAATATCATGATAAAACAATTACAAGGAACAACAGGCCATACCCCTAAGATCTAAACAACAAACTAGACTAACCGAATAGATGGGAAGCCAGTTTTATCAAGCACAACTAGGCCCTTACAAATATGTGGGAAATAGGAACTAGTGAAGACGGATGAGACGCCTTTTTCACAAGCATAAGATGCTAAAGTGTCTGCCACCCTATTCGCCTCCCTATAAGTATGAAGCACAGTAATGCTGAGCTGTTTGAGTAAGGACTGGGCAATTTTCCACCACCATGAGCATTTCCACGAGGGACATTTATCCAAAATTAGAGACTGAACCAAAACCATAGAATTTGAATAAACAACATTAATATGAAAACCGCGACGCACCGCCAACCTCAGTCCATCACATAAAGCACGCACCTCGGCAATCACACTATTTCCTTGGCCATAAAAATATGCAAAACTGAGTTGGACATCCCCTTTGGAGTCCCGAATACAACCACCAGCACCACAAGGGCTAGGATTACCTTTACAAGCTCCATCTACGTTCAAACATAAGCCATATGAGGGAGGAATCCACCGCACTAACTTTGGGGTTTTCAGCTTTACAGTGGGTTTAAAGCCAAACGTGAGAAGGACACCAAGTTTGTAAGCTGAGCAATCTTTTTTGAACGTCATTCCATGGATAGCCACATTAACTGCAAATCTGATATCATAAGTAATGCTCCGCACAATTTTGGTTTTAGAGTCAAACCTTTTAGCACATCTGAATTTCCAAATCTCCCACAACATAAGAAGAGTAACATATGTAGCAATGAAACCAGGTGCAGTATGACAGTTTGAAGTGGACAATATCTTCCATAAGGTGGACGTGATACGAGGACCCTTAGCCTGAGCATCAAGAAGAAGAATAGCCCAACTCCACAGAGCATTGGCTAACTCCCCCTCAAGGAAGAGATGATCCAGGTTTTCAACCGAAGGACATGTGCGACAAGAGCAGGCGGACACTATATGAACTCCACAATTAGATATTCGATCATCAGTAGCTACAGCTCTATGAAGAACTCTCCATCCAAAGAGAGCAACCCGGGGATTAAAGGCATTGTGCCTAATTTTGATCATGGTAGGACGGTGGATACCTTGCGGCCTAATAACCTGGAAAGCTGACCTGGTCGAGAAATGGCCATTAGCATTCCCAGTCCAAACACAAGAATTAGGTGAATCAAATATGATGACATTTTCCATAACTCGAAAAATAATATCATGACTTCTAAGAGGATGGTTCGGGTTCACTGCCACATCATTGACAGTAGTAAATGGGTGATGAACCAAAGTAGGAAGAAAGGAAATTAGTGGGGCGCTGCCAACCCACTTATGTCTCAAGATGTCAATATCCTTGCCATCCCCATATCATGCTAGTATCACTAGTATATGTATGTGTTTAATTTCATGTTTTAGATGTTTGGAAATATGCCATGAAATGAGTTGTAAATGGTATCATGAGTTATATCAAATCCATGTGTAGTTAGCATGTTATAGATTGTTCATTTAGTACTTGCTTATTGCTACATGAATCATGTGATAAATTGCTCTATATGTTGAACTTGTGTAGAATGAATGTGATAAGTGTTTGGATGTACCAATAGGTTGCTTGCTGAGTCTTTTGTGAAGACTCAATCGTGCTTAATATACAAGTGTGGTAGGTATTCCTGAGATCGAGAAGGAGATAGCGAGGAGCAACTCCGAGCGAGAGGAGTAGCTGAGATCTTGAGAGCTATTTACATAGCATATACTTTTCTTTACTTAGTATGTGAAACGATGATATGATATGGACTTGTTTATTTATGAACTTTGTGTATTTATTTTGGTACTATATAGATTGTGGGATGTGTGTGATAATGATGGAATAAAAATTATTTACATTTCTGCTGTACTTTTCTTTGTTATTTGTGTACATCTCTACCTACTGTGTTGTACTGGGTACATGTCCCAGTGTGATGACACACTTTATATCGACGTGGATTGGTATAATTGTACCGGTATAAAGGGGGTCGTTACAATAAAGTTCTTCTTCAGTTAGAGTGAATATCGACTATCAAGAAAGTATATTGGTCGAAGTGGACTTTGACTCGTGAACTAAGTATACGACAGTCGGAGTTGGACTTCAACTGATGATGCAAGTCGAAGTTGGTCTTCGACTTGTGAAGAAATTCTTCTTCAGTTGGAGTGTGACTTCGACTGCTGAAGAAACTTCATCGTAGTCAAAGTGGAACGTCAAGTACTGAAGGAAGTTTGCTTCATTGGGAGTTATATTTCGACTCAGTCAATTAGAACTTCAACTTTCGTCATGACTTCCGCTTTAAAACAAAGATACTACAGTCGATATTACACTTAGCTAAATTAACTTTGTTCTTTTGTATACTGTCCAAAGTGATATATTTTAGATAATGCAACATTCCTAAAAAAAAAATCTTTGGTATACAACAATCTTTCTAAAATCAAATTCTATCTGTAGTAATGAATAAATTCAAATAACGTTTTGTCAATAATATGAAATGAAATTTGTCATCATCAAAATAAAGATAAATGGAGTATGGTTAATATGCAGAAACTAGTAAAATGTAATGCAATTAAACTCTATTAAAGTCTTGCTTACCCATGATCTTAATAGTGATGGTTCTTACGACTCTTCTCGTCTTCCCATGAGTTGGGACTTTGGAGGTGCTAGCTTAACTCATGATTGTAGTTCATCTGCACACCTTCTTCATGTGTGTGTCTTCCAAGCTTCTTGTTATGCTGCATATATGTGTTGCAACAGAGTGGACTCCTGCCTAAGCTTGGTGCTTTCTTCCTTCAAGCTCTAATAGGCATTGCTCATTCCTATTCTTGTCCTTGACTTGGAGCAATCATGATAGTAGATCGGTGTTTCCCCTATTCTTTCATTGAAAATGTGTTCTCTATGATTTTGTCTTTGGAAGATGTGGATTGTTGCTACCATACTTGTGTTCACAAGATATGCGTAGTCTTGTTCCCTTTTCCTTTCTGCTTTGTTCTTTTCCTATAGCTTAATATAATCCCCTACTTCCTTGTCAAAAAAAAGAAGATTAGGCGTAAGAGGGAGGCTTGGGAAAGGAAATGCTAGCACTAGGAAACAGACATCATAAGATTTGTGTGTGTCACCCTCACAACTTAGTCATTGAGGGAATAAGGCTTCATTATATAAGGAACTTCTCACGAGAGGAGGCTACATGGGAGCTCGAGGAGGCCTTGAAGAAGTAGTATGCTTATCTGTTCGGTTAGTACCTTTGCGCTAACTTCGGGGACGAAGTTTTCTTTTAGGGGGAGAGGGTGTAAGGCCCTAGTTTTCTATGCATTTTATGACTTGTTTAATGTTTTAAATTACTGCCCAAATTCCTTCTTAACATCAACATCATTTCACGTTAACAGTTGGTTGACGATAAGATATGTGTCGTTTACCATCAGACTTGAGGATCTTGATGTCAAAATCGATTGACGTCTACTTTATGTAGACGACAACCAATTGGACATCAACTTCTTCGGCTGCGTTTGGGTTTCTTTGCCCTGAAACCATCTCGATTTCTCCCGGAGATAAACATGAAAACCCCCACATCGGCTGGGATTCTCTTTCTTAGGTTACCTACGACCCAAACTCTGATAAAACTGGGTCATCTATGCAAAGAGAGGACTTTTGCTCAGCTAGGTCTATTGGGTTTTAGAGAGAGGAAAAGAGAGAGTTTTGAGGTAGTAGATCCGATGAACCAGAGGCTACACACTACAACAAATGTAACTTTTAGTAGTGATTTTATATGTTGCTATAGCTAAAATAATTGCTACTAAAACTCTTTAACAGCCATCCAAATGTTTGCTGTTATAAGTCTCATCGCTAAAAGTAAATAGCAGCCATTCACAATCATGGCTGCTAAAAGGAATCCTTAATGACACTTATAAATGCTGTTATAAATATGCACAATTGTACTCTATTTGTTGTCTAAGCGTTGCAAAAACTTTTGATAGCCATTTAAATGGCTGCAATAACTAGCAATAAAAGCATTTAAAATTGCTGCTAAATATGTTTATTATTGGTAGCTAATCTTTTGGCTATCATTTTTATTTGTTTTGGCAACTATAATTGCTTCCATTGTATACCATTAGAAGCTAATATAATGGCTATTATTTATTCTTTTAAAATTAGAACATATTTGTCACTATACGCATTAACAATATTTCTTATTGCTTTTGAAGATTAGATATGTGCAATTTAAATAGCTACTGAAAGGGAGTAATTGGCTGCTAATAGATATTTTAACAACAAATATAATTGCTACTATAAGTGTAAATAATAACATATACTAGCACATATATTTGCTATGAAAAGTTTATAATAGTGACATTTAAAATTATCACTATAGTTGATTATACAACACCACCTGTATACAAAGATATCAAAATGTACATTGTTCTATGTGTATTCGATAGATCTTTCCACAACATTTATGATTCATTGGCAAAAATCTACCACAAAACATCGTACATATCCATTCCATTTCCACAAAGAAGACATCATATATATCCATTCTCACAAGACATCACACATTTTTAGAAATGACGAATGCAAAAGAGTAAAATATATTTTCCAAACATTGTCTCAATGAACATCCAAAATGTAGGTGGTTCTGACATGGTCATCATAAAATGTCCAAAGGAGAAAAGAAAAAAGAGATGACAAAATGTTTCATTTCAAGCTGCCTTCATGTAGATCATTCTTCTGCCCTAGTGACCTGCAAGAGAAAAGACATATTTAGCATAGAATTGATAACATTATTAATATTGAAATATGTACAATTTAACAAACGTATAAGAGTAAAAGGCCAAGAATAGTTGCCTCAATTGCATCTCCAATTGTCTTGAATTGTCCATATGGCCTTGGGAGAGGTTTATTATAAACAAGAGCAACATTTATAGCCACTTCCCAATATTCACATCCTAAGTCACAACCTCCAACCTTCTTTAAAGGATCTTTACTTTCAATAGTAGCAAGAGCCACATTGACAAGAGACTTTTTGAAACTCTTTAAGTAAACCATCACTTTTCCCTGTCAAAAAAAAAAGAAGAAAAAGAACTTTTAATCATAATACACTAACAAACAATAACATTAAGAGTTGTTTTTACCTGAACATTCAAATTATCATCATTTCTTCCCCTTTCTTTAATCCTCGTTGCACCTGTGGATAACAAGATAATTCATTCAACAAGATCTTTAAAATATGGTTTCAAAATAATAGTGACATGTCAAATATGTACGTCACTATGTAATTATGTTGTTCTTTTTGAAAAGATTTCGCGAGGGCCTTAGATGGGAATTCTGACCTAATCCATTAGTTGGATGAAATTAAATGTTATTAAAAAAGAGAATTCTATCAAGTAACATGCATAAAAATAGACATAATTCTCACATTATGATGTTGTACTTCATGACTTGAAGTAGATGAATGAATGGAAGGCGATGCATTACCCTCATGTGCCTGATTAAAAAAAAAAAGAAGCAAAGAAGTTTATTCTATACATCATTAAACAAATTTGCATGCAAGAATGGTATAAATTAAAAAAATTACCTGATAATTTTCATTATTTTGCTGCATCAAATCTTTAAGTGTACCAATTTCTGCATGTAAATTGCTAAGACGATTCTCATATGTTTCCTTCATTTTTTCGTGTTCCACCTTCATTTCCTCCATCTTTTCAAACATTTTAGATATATCAGTCTCAGATGATGTCTTGACTCGATTAACCATTTGTAGAGCTTGAGTACGAGTGGGCATAGGGCCATATATACTAGAAGGTGTAGGACCTAGTCCAAGCATCCTTATGTGTCCAGGCTTATCTTTTCCTAAGACTTGGGATAGAATGTCATCCTTCATTATCTTAGGAGATGTATCTTCTTCTGGAGAAGAAATTTCTTGCAACATACCCTAATAAAATTAATAAAAAGTTAGACATCATTTAGAATAAAAGGAAAAGCCTTATATGTTAATAAAACATTTACCATAACTCTAGCTGATTCTTCATTAACTGGATGACCATCCTTTTGAGTATGTGTTATACTAAACTGTTCTGCTCGAGAAGGATTTTTTGCATCATCTCTTTTTTGACGTTGTAACAAAGAGAATGAAAAAAAAATCAATCAAGACAAAATATATAATGTGTGTTACAAACATGACAATGTTGTATGGTACACTTACAATCTCCTCACGTATCATTGCAAAGCTTTTTGAACCAGTAGTATGACCTACTATTTGCTTTTCATGATTCAACTTGTTCATGGCACTTCGTTGCTAGAAATTTAGAAGAAATATTAGAGAATACATAGATATATTATTATATTAAAGAGTTTCAAATGTTTATTACTTACTTGACTTTTTTAAGTTCTCCAAAAGTTGACAAGGTCCTTCCATTGTGCTGGAACTACTCGTGGATCAGATATATTTAGAACATCATCACCAACATTGATAGCATCCACGTATTTTTTCTTAAGACTGCATTTGAAGTTCTTCCATTTATTTCCAAGGCTTTTCATTGCCCATATATATAAGGCATCATCGACCTCAAACTTCTCATGTTCATTAGTTTTGAAAGAATATAGAGATCAACTTACAAATTGTAAAAGATTTAAATAATTATAGATTAGTACCTTCACAAGATCCCACATGTGATTCTTATATTCTATTTGGCATCTTCGTCCAATCTTCCCATGTTAATGGAGCTTTTTGTGGATTGCGAGCAATAGTACCCAAGTAGCTTGCCAACTTTCTAGCATTGGGTCCAACTGGTTGGCCTAAATCATTCACATCAACAGTTAAAAGTTTTTTTCTATCTATATTTAGTAGATCTAGATATCGAGTAACTCCACTAGTTTTCTTTTGTGCACCTGTAATTATTTAGACAATCATATGACAATGTGAATGAACAATGTGAAAGAAAGTTATAAATCGATTGAACACCATTACATTACCTGTATTGTTATCTAAATCATGACTTGGAGATTCTTCTAAATGGTCATCATGTTCTTCAACATGTGTTGACTGTGTGAGTGATTCAAGATCCTCTCTAGTATGTGTTCCAGACAATGCCCTAGTAGATTGAATTTTTCTGAGATGGAGTGTTGAAATTTTCAGCCTAGATTTAGAAGTGAGTTGTAGTTGAGAAGTGTCTTGTACGCCCTGTCATTTGAATACAAATAAAAAATCAACCCACATATAAACACAAAGTAGAGAATTAAATCAGCTTAAATCAATTAGGTGATATTTACATATGTATGAACAAAGAATAGAACTAACACTATTATACATATTCAGATGATGCTTACAAAAGAATAGAACTAACACTAGGTGATACTTACATATCTATGAAAAGAAAAAGAAAAAAAAACTAACATTATTGTATACATGAAATTATTTGCAAGATAAATAATGTAAGTATCATAAATCTTTAGGAGCAGCAGCATAGCTAGCCTGCGTCCTTTCTTTTTTTTCTTTTCTTAAACTCCCCCACCCCACCGAAGCAGTAGCTTCCTACAATGGCCTACTATATTTTTTCTTAAACTCCCCCCCCCCCCTCCCCATTCACATCCAGCGTAGCCTGCTTAGTTTTTTTTTTTTTTCTTAAACTCCTCCTACCCCACCGAAGCAGTAGCTTCCTACAATGCCCTACTATATTTTTTCTTAAACTCCCCCCCTCCCCATTCACATCCAGCGTAGCCTACTTCATTACTTTTTTTTTTTTTTTCGTTTCCTCTTAAACTCCCTCCCCCAGACAAAACATTGGAGCTGGCCAACATATGAATGTAAAATCTAATATAATCCCATTCTTATTCTTATTCATAGTATATCATCTTATCTTTTTTGTGTTTCTATCAAATATTTAATAAGCTCTCAACATCAGATTATAACTATCAACGAGGTGAAGGATCAAGAAATTAATTCTAAAAATAATAATAAATAATGCAACAGAAAGTAAAGTAATTACCTAATATTACAAATCATCGTATCATCCATCAATGTCTATTCTTAACCAAGTTACATCATTCCCTTCAATTTGGATGAAATTTTCAAATACTTCACCTGAAGGTGGCTCAGTATCCAAATTCCTTTGACCTTCTTCTTCTGAAAATGTTTGATTATCATTTTGTTCAATCAAATCAATTAAATCTCTTGGTGGAGCTTTTACAACAACATGGCATTCCTTGTCAATAGGATCATTTGAATAGAACACTTGCTCAGCCTGAGATGCCAAGATATATGGCTCATCAGAAACTCTATGGTTGTTTAATATTCTATCAAGATTCACAATTGTTAAACCAAATTTATCTATCTTTACTCCGGACTCAGACAAAACATCAACCCCATCACATTTAAATAGTACAATCGTGAATTTTGGTCCATATTCTAACTCTATTATGTCTTTCAGTATACCATAATAGGATACATCTCCTGTGATAGGATTTCTATATTTGGCACTTGAAAAGCTTGATGTTTTAGCTTCAACCATAACTCCACTATTCTGCACTTTTCTTTCCATTTCAACATCCTTGATATGAAACCTAAATCCATTGATGATAAATCCTTTGTACCTCCGAGCCAAACAATTTGGGCCAAGCGCCAAGCGTTCAAGTTGTTGATATTGAAGTGCATCCCTTCCTATAGCCAATTCTTTTACCTAGATTTTTTCAATGTTCAGATGCATGTAATGTTAGATAATTTTAATGTTGTAAGGTAATATTACAACAAATGTGTTACTTATCCCTTACATTATCTCTAAACTATATATGAAACTGTTCATTATGCTTTCTTTCAATATCCTTGGCCCGACGATATTGCGTTGATAATGCATTCAGATGAATCTTGCATATTTGAATTCATTAGAATATATAATGTAAATAAACATAATATCATACCTTCATATTTAATAAGTTACATACTGAATAAAAGAGTTGATTGCATCACAATTGAAGAGCACATATCGATGAGCTTGTACTAATGTGGTATGATCTAATAAAACCACATCAAAGCTACCTAGAGCACGACTAGATCTTGAAAAAATAGAGAAATCATCTGATTCAAAATCCATTGTTTCATCAAAATTCCTTGCTGGTCGTGTTAATTTCTCTCTATGTTATGCAAGTACCTTGAACAAAATGTTAAACATTCTTCAGCCAAGTAACCTTGAGCAATTGAACCCTCTGGATGACTTTTATTGTGTACATATGATTTTAATGTCATCAAGTACCTATAAATGAGAACTTGATTGAATGAATATAGCTCACTAAATATTAGTAATCAAATAAGCAATTTGAATATACATACCTTTCAATTGGATACATCCAACGATATTGGACTGGTCCAGCTAGTCTTGCCTCTTCAGCCAAATGAATTGATAAATGCACCATAATTGTAAAAAATGATGGCGAAAAAAGCCTTTCCATTTGGCAAAGAGTCAAAGCAATACGAGATTCCAATAATTGTAGATCACTTATACGAAGTGTCTTTGAACAAATTGCCTTGTAAAAGTTGCATAGTTCAATCAATACAATTGTTACCTTCTTAGGCAAAGATCTCCGCAAAGCTAGTGGAAGTAGTTGCTGCATCAACACATGACAATCATGACTTTTTAAGCTCAATAGCATATTCCCTTTAACACGTTTAGAAATGTTTGAAGCATAACCATTTGGAACTTTAATCTCTTTCAACACTACAGAATATATCTTTTTCTTTATCATCCATATTGAAGCATGCAGGAGGAAGGAATACCCTTGTTCCATGGTAATGCGGGTGTAGTTCCTTCCTTATGCCCATGTCCATTAAGTCATATCAAGACTTAAGATTGTCTTTATCTTTACCTTCTAGATCCAATAATGTCCCAAGTATATTATCACATTTTTTTTTTCAATGTGCATCACATCCAAGTTATTTCCAATAAGATTATCCTTCCAATATGGTAAGTCAAAAAAGATGCTTCTTTTTCTCCTTTAACTATGTACTTTTTCTAAATATAACATTCATATCTTTTGTTTCATCCAACACAATATCACCTGATAAAGGACGTGGTGTATCTCGATGTTCTTCGCTACCATCAAATGAAGCATTTTCTTTTCTGAATTTATGATCATGTGGGAGAAATCTTCGATGCCCTAAATAACATTGTTTACGCCCATGCTTCAATTGCCTTGAGCATGTGTCTTTGTGACATTTAGGACATTCTAGCATCCCTTTAGTGCTCCATCCTGATAAATCAGCATAACTAGGAAAGTCATTGATGGTCCACATCAATGCAACACGCATTCAAAATATTTCATTTTTTGATGAATCATATATATCTACACCACTATTGCATAGCTCCTTCAACTCATCTATCAATGGTTGCAAATATATATCAACATCATTTCCAGGACTATGAGGGCCTTCAATAAGTAATGACATGATGATAGAAGGCTGTTTCATACACATCCAAGGAGGCAAATTATAGATCATCATTAACACGGGCCATGTACTATGCATAGTATTCATAGTTCTAAATTGATTAAAGCCATCACTAGCCAAACCAAGTCTAATATTGTGAGCATCTCTAGACAACAAAGGATAATGATAATCAAAAGTTTTCCATGCTGGTGAATCTGCAGGATGACGAAGCAAGCCATCTTTAATTCGATGTTCATCATGCCATCTAAGAAAAGAAGCTGTCTTTGAAGACACGAACAATCTTTGAAGTCTTGGGATCAAAGGAAAATGGTGAAGAACTTTTGCAGGAGATTTTTCTTTCTTAGATCTAAAATCTTTTCCTTGTGCAGACTCAGGATTTTTCCATCTTGAAGCTTTACATATACGACATGAATCATCATTAGTAGACTCTTTCCAATATAACTGACAGTCATTAGGGCAAGCATGAATCTTCTTGTAATCAAATCCCAAATCTCTAATTATTTTTCTCATCTCATAATAAGAACTTGGCAGTGTTTTACCATCTGGAAGTACTTTCCTTAGTATTTCAAGCAGCATATCGAAAGACTTATCACTCCACCCATTAAGACACTTGACATGAAATAATGTAATCTAGAATGAAAGTTTAGTGTAAGTCTCACAAACAGGATACAACTCTTTGTCAACATCTTTTAGCAAAGTAAAGAACTTATCTGTCTCCAAGTGAATGCATTCTGTTTTATCATGTTGAGTTCTATCATCATTTTGCGATGTATTTGCACATATATCTTTTGATATTCCATACATGGCCTCATGATCTTCATTGTATTTGTCATGCCCTTGATTTTGAGTATTGATTTGCATAGAGTTGTTTATTCTTTCACCGTGGAAGTACCAACAAGTGTAATTTTGAGTAAAACCTTCACATATAAGATAATCAACAACATCTTCATGGAACATGAGAAGACAATTGCTGCAACTGTTACAAGGACATAATATTTTCTCTCCAATAGTTGTCCTCTAAAATGTATAGTCTAAGAACTTGTTAATTCCCACCTTGTACTCATCACTTGCCCTATTTCAACCAAGTGCAAAAAAAGTGGTAAATGTTTAAAGTATTTTAAAATTAAAGTTACAAAACTTAATGGGGGAATAATTATACCTTGGTTTACGAATCTAACTTTTATCTATAGCACCATCTGATTGGTTCTTCTCTACTTCTTATATATTAAATACTTATTGATTACAGATGACTATACAATGTGAGAAAATAATCAAATGTTAATATAAGCTTCTTATCTATCTCGTCTTTTTAAAATAATAAATTGAAACCTAAAAATATAAAAATTGACACAATACTTTAAATAAAAATGATATAACGATAGAATTAAAGAAAGTATATTTATCTATTCAATATATATACCTCTTAGCATGAATATCTTCATTCTCAACTAGCATATTTCTTGTTGCATTTCTCAAATTTGCTCTAGGTAATAATTCCTATAGTCCAATACAAACATAAATATCACTAGGTTGGAGAACAACTTCAAACTCATGCTCATTAGATATAAGAGTTAACAATATAAAAGTGTACTGGTAGACATAAAGGTAAGAAAACATCTATCTTGAATTTAATAAGATTAAAAATTATTTGCAACATGTTCTAATCCTAGAAAAACAGAGAGCATATAAACTTGCTACATGAATAGATGTCCTTGCTTTCTTGAAAGATGACTTTCTACCTGAACATAACTTACGTCTTTCTACGCTATTCCTCAGGTCAAAAACACAACAATGCCAAACCATATATATGTCTTACGGAATTTGATATATGTTAAGTTGATTCTAAAGATGCATGTGTTACATATAATTTTTATTCCTATTTTCATTGTACTAGACAGTCAAAAATGTTCCAGAACCATTCTTGTGCTAATTAATTTGAAATTCCAACCTCCATTGTGTTAACTTTTTTATTTTTGAAAAGAATAATGAAAGGTTCATGTCCAACTTAATTACACCTACATAAAATTAAACACGACAATTTATCCATCTATTGATAAAATAAAAAATAAATTATTTGAATTAGAGTAAAATACCGATGGAGTTAGAATCGACGGCACTGGTTGGACTCAGGGAGATGTTGTCGACCGATTATAACCTCCTCTTCCCACATGTTTACTTTGGACAAAAGTTCAATCCTCATGTTTGTTGTTGGAACTTGATATATTATCTTCATATTTAGAGCCGCCATCGGTAGGAGGTCTCATGTTGCAGGTGATTCACCAATAGGGACGTCGAGTGTTAATATAATTATGGTCTGTTCACTCTCAAATTAAGGTATGACTGCATTGACGCGCATTATCACTTGTTGAGACAGTAACTTTATATATGCACAGTCAGAGCATAATCTTAATGGGAATAAACACTACAAACCATAAAACGAACTAATGAATCTACTGTAGTAGTAAAACCAGCTAGCAGAAGCCAATATTCATCTCCTCATGTGTTCCTAGGATTATAAAAATCTTGATTTGGCCATCTGCATGGGCTGCAGAAAAGGTACAACAACATGTGCAACAAAGCGGGAGAGGGAATTACAAACATATCGTGCCCGTCAGCGAGGGGGTTGAATGATGAAGGCCTGTGCACAAGTTGTGATGCAAGTCTATAGCATGCACTCAGGCGGTGACAGGCGTGTCTCCAGCACGCACATAGAAGGACCGGCCTTACGTGGAGATGGACCTTCCGCTCGCAATCAACAACGACGTCGAAGGAAAAGGCAGATGCTAACGGCTGCTCGTGCGTGCAAGGCGGCCGCGTCGACACATGGGATGTTCACATTAGCAGGCGATCATGAAGGACGTCGACGGCTGCTGCGAAGACTTGCGAACTATGCAGGGCCGGGAGTTGTCCACGAGAGGAAGGAGCGGCGGTTGGGTAGCGATCACCCGTGGCCCTCGGTAGCGATCACCTGTCGAAGCATGGGACGATCACGAAGGACGTCGACGGCTGCTGCGAAGACTTGCGAAGTGTGCAGGGCCGCCAGTCGTCCGCGAGAGAAAGGAGCGACGGCTGGGTAGGCCCTGGGTAGTGATCACCCGTTGACGCCTGGGGCGATCACGAAGTACGTCGACGGCTACTGCGAAGACTTACAGAAGCGTGCAGGGTCGGCAGTCGTCTACGAGAGGAAAGAATGGCGGCAGGGTAGTGATCACTCGTGGCCCTGCACGGCTTGGTGTGCAACGGCGACCGGGCGGGGTATTCGTCATGTACGGGGATATGAGGAAGGAGGAGACTTCACGGGGCTTGGTGTGCAGGGCCACGAGTGATCGCTACCCAGCCGCCATTCTTTCCTCTCGCGGACGACTGCCGGCCCTGCACGCTTGGGTAAGTCTTCACAGGATATTCATCACGTACGGGGATATGAAAGAACAAAAACAACCTATAGCTATGGCACAATTTTTTATTTCAGTTGCTGATGTGGCACAGTTTTAATGGTGATGTTACAGTCCTCTTCTTATATTTTTAATTGATTATTATGTTTTAGAAGGAGTTGTAGAATGTTGTTTATCATTATCTTTTGTTTTTTTCCTTTTGTTAGGAGCTCTTCGATCAATTGATCCGAAGGCTACTCAATCTTGATGTGTATTGCTCACATTTTGTGTAGGGTTGTAAACGAGTCGAATTTAGAATCGTAAATATATTTTTCGATTTCGATAATCGAAATATAGTTTCAATTTGATTCTAATAAAATCAGAATAGTTAATTCTGATTCTAATTATATTATCAAAATCAAAATTTCGATAAAAAAGTGTTTATCATGACATTGTCTTTTAAGTTTATAGATAATTTATCAAAATAATTAATACCGATTTTGATTACACACATGGTACTGCAAATGGAATCCAAAATTCTGACTCGATTCTGATAAAAATTGTGCCACATCAGCAACTGAAATAAAAAAGTTAAAAACACCTCATAAATAATGAGATTGTGATACATTTTAATTGATTTGTTATTTTAATGTGTTATCAAATGGTATTACTAAACCATTTTTCTCGGCTCTTTTAACCTTAAAGGTTTTCTCTTCCCTACAACTATGTACACGTGAAGGGCCCGTCGACGAGGCGGTTGCGCCACGTGCCGGTATTGGAACCGCAAAGCGCGTCCGCTTCGTTACCGACCAAATCTCCTTGTTTAGAAGGACCGCGGCACCGTTACCGGCAACGCTGGGCTGGTTTGACAAGAGGTTAGTTTACCCATGGGTGGGCTAACCCACCTTTTTCTAGAAAACCATTTTGGATGGTTGGTTAAATTACCCATGGTTATTTTTTATTTTTTTTAGTCAACTATGTACTTTTACTCTATTTATCTTTATTAAGAGAATGTAAAAAGTTATAATTTTAAGAGATCTATAATAAAATATTATTTACAATCTAATGATAATTTTTTAAAATTTTTTTGAAAAAAAAAAAAGTTACCCACCCTCTACCCCACCTTTTGAGGAGGGGTAGAGTTACCCACAAAAAAATTGGGGTAACCAGGGGTACCCCTAGTTAGTCCACCCACCCCTACCAAACTCAAAAAGTAATTTTAACCAGGGGTACCCCCTCTATCAAACTGGCCACGGTGATCATCACCGCCGTTCCCGCCGGTGGCCGCAACTACGTTTCCCGCTGCGAGGCGGTCCGCCAGAAGCCACCGCCGTAGAAGCGGGCCAACATCTCCATCTCCATTTCCGACACTTCCGCCGCCGGCGACTTCTTGTCCTGCCACCCTGCTACACCGAAGTCATCTCCGCCGCTGACCAGAGCCTTGCCATCATCCTTTCTGGCTGAGACCACCCTGGGCCCCAGGAGCCCCACGTGCGTGGCGCCGGCATCCCCAGCGGTGGCGCCTTCCCCGCATTTCCTCTTCCTGGAAGCGGCAGTTATCTCCTTCTTCTTCTTATTCCAGAGGAACGCTCGCCGACAGAATCGTGCCGGCACCCTGACCACTGACAGCACAAGCAGGCCCAGCAGCCCGCAGGGGCAGCAGCAGCACACCGCCGTGCAATCGGCCGCCGTGCCGCCCGCCACCTCCGCGCAGCGCGCCCCCCGCGACCGGGTGGGCCGGCTGAGCACCACCGGCTGCCGCCGCGGCGGACACTGCTTCGTGGGGGTATTGGGCGGCGCCGGGGACGGACAAGGCGCGGCCTTTTTGCGACGGCCCATAGCGATGGAGGCTTCCACGCGAGGTGAGGATTCTCGTGGTGTCGTATGTGGAAGCCTGAGAAGCCAAGGAGAAATCGAAGAGAGGTGCGAAGGAGGAGACTGCGGGGAGGTTGGGTTGTTGGTGGGGGAGGGGTCGGACGACGACGGGCTTCCGAGGGAATGGCCGACGACGGCAGGTGTTTGGGGTGGGGGAGAGGGAGGAGGGTCAGAGGATGGCCATGATCCCTCCCCCCGGCAGCCACTTTCTGTGATGTCCCGGACGATGAAGAATTCCTACGAGGCCCTTATGATCGCAAGAGGAACACGACGAAAGTTGTTGATACAGAGAGAGAGAAAGGAAGGGTGGGGGGGGGGGTGCGGTGACGACAGGAGGTCTTCTGCCCAGGGTAGGAGGAGGAGGGGATGTGGCCAGTTGCGAATTTTGTGGGATTGCCACTCTCTTCCTTTTTTTATATTTTTAATTTTTTTGTCAGTTTCCCTTCTCTTGATAATTATTATTTCATAATATAAATAAATAATAAATGAATGGTCGTCTAACTATACCCTTCTTCTCCTCCTTATCGACCGGCGCGGACAACGGTTTCGACGTGGCAGTTGCAGCATGAACGGATACGAGAGGCGAGGGAGAGGGTGTGTGTTTGGAAAGCGTGGAAGGATGTGTGCGGGGAGAAACATGTGTTTGATAATAAGACACAAAGAGACAATGGAAGTAGGTGGGAGAAGTGAGAAACTTAAAGAAGAGCTTTTGATGAAGATTGCGATGAAATAGAGGAATGTAGTCTCTAGGGACGGGAGAGGAAGGCGGAGAGATGGGGCAGCAGATGAAGAATGCCAACACTTTAGTTTTAGAGTCTGGATCCTCCCAGTGTTAGTCATCAATGGGGTGACGGGGTTGGTGGGAGTTTTGAAAAAAAAAAAATTCTAAATTTTTTTCATATTTTGATTTAGATTTTTTATGTAAAACTCTCACCAATCCCTCACTCCATTCGTGACTGATCGAGTTCGGTCCTCTCATGTACTGGGAGGATCCGGACTCCTAATTTTAGGGGGCGATTGTGTCGTTTTGCTGTGCGTGTGTGGAAAAGAGGTGCCCACATCCCCACCGAATAGTTGGGATGACCCGCCCGAGGGAGTTAATACTCATGCTCTCGTGCCGTATCGATACCGTGTCAAATATTTTTTTGTGTTTTTTATGTAAAAATTGTTTTTTTTTAGATTTCAAATGTATTTGTTGTTTCATAATTTTTATAGGTAAATAATGATATAAGCATCACATTGAGAGAGAGAAAATGTAAAAAAGTGCATGATATTTCTTTCTATAAGTATGACATTGTCACTATAATAAAAAGGACATTTGTCAACGACTCATAGTCGCCGACAAAAATACAAAAGCCGTTGATTTATGAACATGTCATCAACTTTCTAGCCGTTGATAATGTCATTGACAAAATTATTGTCGACTTATGTTTGTCAACAATCACACCTTAGCTGTTGACATATGTCAACGATTTCAAACCACTTATATATATGAAATATGTCAACAGATATAAATTCTTGATATATGACCCATATATCAGTGGCTACATATCAAATTTGTGTCAACGGTTGATTAGTATGTTGACATATGCCCCAACATTTGTCAACGACTACTCTAGCATAAATAAAACAACTTGAATAGTTCATTAACTTTTTTCTACTCCAACTACATGAGATCCACAAGAGCCTTTTATCTCACTTCATGAGAGTTGACACATAGTTATTTTAAGTCTAGAAGTAAATATCATCAAAAAGCTAATAGGGTGTTTGGTTACAATTTTTTATCTTTTTTTTCTCTAAAATTTAAAAAAGAGAGAAGACAGACACAAAGAGGTGTTTGGTAAGTAAATTTTTTTTCAGTATAAAATTTTTACCCTACGTAAATCTCTTCCAAAAAAAAAACAAATCCTAACCTATTTTTATTTTAAAAGCTCTATCTCTCTCTCTCTCTCAAGCCCCCCCCCCCAGCCTCGGCGGCTCCCTGCCGCCCACCCCTCCCAACTCCGGGGGCCCCCAGCCTCGCCCCCCCTGTGGGCGCTCCTCCCCCCTCCCTCCCACCTGCCTCCCTCGCCCTCCTCCTCCCCCCTCCCTCGCCCTCGGGCCCCAGCTCCCTCCCCACCGACGCCGTCCCCTCCCTCGCCCCCGGCCCCCACGCCCTCCCCCTCCCTCGCCTCGGCCCTCCGGCGCCCTCCCCTGCGCCCCCCTCATCCCCCCACCGCCCCCCCTGCCGGCGTTCCTCCTCCTCCTCTCCCCCTGCGCCACAGGGCACCCCCCCTCCCTCACCGCGCCGACGCCCTCTCCTCCTCCTCTCCCCTGCCGGCTATATCGTGCCCCCCTCCTCCCCCCCGGATCCCCCGCTCCCTCCCCATACTGTTTTCCGCACCAACGCATTGGACTGGTTTTTTTAAATTTAAAATTTGTGTTAAAACTGACACATCATTAAATTTTGAGGGAGAAATAGCTTTTTTAAAAAATTGTTTCCAAACACCTCATAAGTATCTGTGGTCATCCCTTGCAAATGTCAGTTTCTAATTAACAGAAAATTGGAACCTCTAACTACACATTTAACTCCCTTTAAATAAATTTGATGACATTTTCCAAGCAACTTCAGGTTTTCCATAACCATCATAGAACTCTTCCATAAACACTCTAGCAAATAACATGAGCATGTAAGACAAGTATCTTTTGAGCATGTCTTAAAATTGATCTCAAAGGTATTTTTAGACTTCTCTATACCAATGGCGGATCCTGAAAATTAGTTCAGTTGAGTCACTTGAGTCTAGGGGGGTCACTTTTAAATTCAGTTGGGTCACCTTTCATTTGTACACCTAAATAACAAAGAATATTCCTACTTCCCTTTAGGACACCCCTCCAAGTCAGTGGGTCACGTGACCCCACTGACTCTAAAGAGGATCCACCACTGCTCTATACCATTAAAAAGGAAAAAGGAAGTAAGACGAGAAGAATGCCACAAATTTGTTAAAAAAACATACACAAATGGATGATACCAACCATTTTACCAAAGAAAGCATTTGCCAAAGACATAAACGTCAACCAATAATATCATGAAGAGATAATCACACAGCAAGAAGATCACACGGTCTTGGAAAGAAAACAGCCGGAAATGATGAAGATATATGAAGAATAGTGGCTGATTTAGGAATTATAGAAATCCTCAGTTTGAAATCACCACACATTTCCAAAAAAACAAAAGCTTTCAATAAGTCAAACTCAAACATAGACATCTTTAACAGTTACTGCAGGACACATTTCTCATTATGAACCATTTTAAGTTGTTGGCAAGCAAGGTTCCTCTCAAAACTGATAAAGATATATGAATCAAAATTGTGGGACCAAAGTCCGCAACACCACTCAAATGTAAGTTCAAAAGGAATTTGAATGTAAAACAAAATATACATGATTGATCTGGACAGCCATGCGAACCAAAATGTAGGATGAATTTTCTGAACTAAAATCCATTAATAAGGACATGATGCAGAGTAGTTTTTTTACTATTCCCCCCGCACTTTTTATATGATCTAATCTAATGTTCACGGTCACCAGACTGGGAGCATGTCTCCATGGCATCCTTATATAAGTTGTCCTTCTTAGATAGTGCAATAGACTGCTTCCATCTCCCAGCTTTCTTGTAAATATACGCAGCACCGCCTCATGTCAAGGAGTTCATGCTTTTCAACCTGATTATATTCACAAACCCAAAAAATTAGGAAAGTATAAAATATGGGGAAATGCCTATGAGATAAACACAACCCAAAAACATGATAGAAGTTCTTGATGCCAAGAAAAAAATGGGGGAGTTAGATTAGAATCACAACAAGAAAAAGCGATTTTTCCGACAGAATGATTACGTCGGAAAACACATCTTCTGACAACATTCTGGTGAACGACCGTCGGAAAGAGTCTGTCGGAAAAAAGGCGTCAGAAATTATCGACAGGAAAAAAATTAGTCGGTATTTCTGACAGAAATATTCGTCGGAAAAATAAAGATTCCGACCAATTTACCGACGACATAAATCCGTCGGTAATTTCCGACGGATAATTCAGTCAGAAAATTTGTCTGACCTTCCAGCAGATTCGCAGATGGAAATAACCATCGGTGTTGTGTCCCTGATTTTGATGATGTCATAAATCAAATAAAATGTCACAAATGTCTAACACAAGTTATTTGTATCACAGGAATTTTCACAAAGTCAAAGTCATCCTTCATATGTTGACTCTGGTTATATCATAAGTCAACACATTTGTAACAATGAAAGAGTTACTGGAGATCAGTGATGTACATAAGGTCAACGCTATTCAATGGTTAGGTCGACGCTTAAAGAGTTTTCAGTAGCGTAGATATTCAGAGTATCACATGAGGTCGACACTACTCAAAGAACATGTCGACTCTAGTTGCTTTTCTTTCTAGCGCTGAAGGTGAGGAATCAGATCAGGTCGACTCTATGTGAGGATTAGGTCGACACTAGTCAAAGGTTCTTGTGAGCATTTGAAGAGAAGTGTTGGCTGAGGTCGACTCTATGTGAGGATGAGGTACACTCTATGTGAGGATGAGATCGACTCCATCAGTCTGTCAGGTTGACTCTAAAGGAAGGTGAGGTTGACTCTCTCATCAGATGAGGTCGACACTATGCTGCTGCAAGGTCAACTCCACATCACAGACAGTTGGTCAGAATCACAGTCACTTGGATGAGGTCGACTCTAGAGGGCATAGAGTCGACTCTACTGAAGATTTTTCATTGATCCAAGTTAAGTCATATGAATATGAGTCGACACTATGTTCAGGATGCGTCGACTCTATGACACTTGTTCTATAGAGAAAAAGTATCTGTCAGCGTGTAAGTTATGGGCACGTGACCCAAGACCCAATGATTGGGACTTCGGGTACATCTAACATGATTCTATTAGATACTCTTTTGGCAGCAAAAGCATCTCCCAAGTCTTTGGGATTCAGTTGAGGGCCCACGAAAAAGATTCCCCGAATCTGGTCAAAGCGCACGTTGTTCTTGGCAGTTAGGCAATCGTGCACAGAGGAAAAAATAACAGTTATTTTTTAGAGCAAAAGAAGAAAAGAGTAAAAAGAGAGCATGAGGTTATAGAGGAGGGAAGACTTCTGAGCAGTTAACTAAACCTACAAGAGTATGCTGAATCATATCTTCTTCCATATGAAGACATGCAGCTGATCAACTGAAATAGAGGATCGGAATACATCTTAGATTTAGAGGCAGTTGATCCTTGTGTTGTGACCAGAAGATGAATTCGATGAACTCAAGCATGAAGAAGTTGCAATTGGAGCTTAAAAAGTCCTTTGACCAGATCTGACTCCAGTACAGAGCGTTTGCTATTTCTGCACTTCTTCAGACTTCTCTTTAGTTTGATTTTCTCAATTTCTTCACCATATCACTCTGATTGGTTGTCTGGTCTGATTAGAGTAGACAGATTTGATCCTATACTTCTTGTGTTAGGATAGTGAGATTTGGGATAATCTTGAAGCTGTGAATCAGCGGCTTGTTGAAGTTGTGAATCAGCAGTTTGTAGAAGTTGTATATCAACGGTTGTGTGAGAGTCTCACACATTTGATTTGATAGTGAAGTTTCACTAGTTTAGTGAGGGGTGGACGTAGGTCTTCACACTAGAGCCGAACCACCTTAAAAATATTGTTTGCACTTGTGTGGTTTGTCGTTCACTATTTAGATCGTTTCATCAGATTAGATCCTAAACTCAAGGTTTTAATTTTTAATTGGTCAATATCTATTCACCCCCCCTAGATATTCCTTCCATACACAACACGTGGTATTAGAGCTAGGCTTTCTAATTATTGTGGTTTTACAACCATGAGAGATCTGTGTGTTATGGAGTCTAGAGGCTATATTGCTAAAGGTCATTCTGTGAATAGACCCCCCTACTTTGATGGTACTAACTATGCATACTGGAAAACTCGTATGCAGGTGTTTTTGGAAGCACAAGATCATCAAATCTGGAGGGTGGTAAGAAATAGACCTTATGAGTTGTCTGAAGATGAAGAAAAGTGGACTCAAGAGGAGATAAAGAAGTTGAATGCCAACTGGAGTGCGATGAATATCATGCAGTGTTCACTCCATCCTACAGAGTTTTCAAGGGTATCATCATGTACAAGTGCAAAAGAAATCTGGAATCGCCTAATGGTGATTTATGAAGGTACGTCAGAGGTAAAAGAAACAAAAGCAAACATGGTAGTTTTCGAGTATGAAGCATGATGAAACAATATCTGAAATGTATGGAAGGTTAACCCTGTTAACAAATAGTTTAAAGAATCTAGGGGAAACTTATAATGAAAAAGAACTAGTCAGGAAAATCTTTAGATCTTTAACTCCTATTTTTGGCATACTAATGCTACAGTAATTGAAGAATCTAGAAATTTGTCTACCACTTCTGTTGATGAATTAATTGGCTCATTGATGACCTATGAGTTGGGATTGAAGAGAGTTGAAGAAGATGTTAAGAAGAAGAAGCTACTTGCTCTCAAGGCAAGTCCTAGTATTAAAGAAGTTACTGAAGAAAGTGAGTCACCTACTTCTGAAGATGATTCAAGTGAGTTTGCCCTTATTACGAGAAGATTCAGAAAATTTCTAAGAAAAGAGGGTAAGGGATTTCTGAAAAAGAAATCACAGGTAAGTAATTCTTCAAAGCCCAAACTACAAATGAATAAGAAATCTGACAGAGTGGTTTGTTACAATTACAGGAAACCAGGACATGTGAAATCTGAATGTCCTAAAACTCTGAAGAAAGCACAACCCAGATGGACGAAAAGTAAACAAAAAGCTATGGTTGGAACATGGAGTGAGGAAGAAAATGATGATGATGAAGAGAGCTCAAAGGCTGAGGAGTCACAAACAAAAATATGTCTGATGGCAAGAGGAGATGAACGAGATGAAGAAGATGTAAACTCTCCATTTAAAGACTTCTCCTTCAGTGACTAGGAGCATGTGTACTTTGAACTGCTAGATCAATATGATGAGATTAAAAAGGAAAATAAAGTGCTTAAAAGAAAAATAAATTATATTGTTCATGATACCTCAGTGCAAGAGAAAAAAAAAGAATTGGTTCAAGAAATTTCTGTTCTAAAAGAAACTATTGGTGAATTGGAAATAGAAATACTAAAAATATCAAAGAGATAGCTCTTGTTGCTGAAAAATATGATGCACTAAAAGGTGTAAACACTGAGATGAATAAGGAACTTGAAATTCTTCAAAAAGAAGTGACTAGAAGACATGAAGCCTTGGAGAAATTTGTGAGTGGTAAGAATAATCTGGAAGCCTTGCTTGGAACAAAAGTAAACTTTAACAAAGAAGGGTTAGGTTTTAATCCTTCGAAGAAGAAGAAATAGGCTTGAAAACCATCACATTTATTTCTTCAACAAATTCAGAAACTTCTACATCAAGAAAACAAGTTAATGAGAAAAATATACAAAGAAATGAGAAGTAGGAAACAGTAAAAAAGTATGAGATTGGAAAGTCAAATAAAAAGAATAAAATAGGTGTTGGAATAAACCTATGCCACAAGGGAACAAAAATTGGAAGTCACCTGATTGGGTAGGTCAACACTACTCTCATAATAGGTCGACACATTCATACACTAGACAACAGAATTTGTTCAGGTGGACTCATGATAGGCCAACACCCTCACATATCAGGCCACAAAATAGATGGACACATGGTAGGTCAACACCTACTTATACAAAATCACAAAACATGTCTAGGTGGAGTCATGTAGGTCGACACTATCCCTACAGAGTGTCGACACATTCCAATGGTTTTGCTAAATCTGGTCGGTCTGAATATTCTAAAAGGTTTAGCAGTCAGAATAATCTTTGGTTTCATCAAAGAAATACTGGTGGAAAGTATGAAAGTAAATTCATGAAAATGAAGAGAAATAATGTTTCAAAAATTCTTGAAAATAACAAAAAATAAATAAAAAACAACATGAAATCAGGAACATCATCAAACCCACTGTGAAGCAACAAGTTTGGAATTTGAAGAATTTGTTTTCTTATGTGCTTGAACTGGGTGATGTGAAGGGACCCAAATGTACTTGGGTTCCAAAGATTTTTCTGTGATTATTTTGCAGGTATGTCTTACAGCCAAGAACAACAAGTGGTACTTTGATAGTGGATGTTCAAGACATATGACAAGAGACAAAGACAAGTTCTGTCTTTTATCTGAAAAGAAAGTTGGTCATGTAACATTCGGTGGAAACAACAAAGGTAAGATTGTCGGTGCAGATAAGGTAGGCAGAAATCCTTCAAATTCAATTGATGATGTACTCTTGGTGGAAAGATTAGAGTACAACCTTCTGAGCATAAGTCAACTCTGTGACAAGGGTCACAAGGTAATTTTTGACTCCCTTGGTTGTACAATTTTTGAACCAAATTCAAACTATGTAAAGTTTTCTGGAAAAAGAATTAATAATGTTTACATGGTTGACCTGGATAAACCTGAAAACACCAACTTATGTCTTACTGCCAATAAAAATGATCTTGCATGTTTATGGCATCGTAGACTAGGCCATGCTAGCTACAACATGTTACATAAGTTGGTAAAATTCAACATGGTGGAAGGCTTACCTGAAATTTCCTTCAAACAAAACTTTAAAATCTGTGAAGCATGCACACAAGGTAAGCAAACAAGAAAATCTTTTAAAAGTAGATCTGAAAGTCAATCTTCCAGACCTTTTGAGCTTATTCATATGGATCTGTTTGGACCCACAAGAACAAACAGTCTAAATGAAAAAAGGTTTGGATATGTTCTAGTTGATGACTTTTCTAGATTTACTTGGGTTTTCTTCCTTGCTCACAAGAGTGATGCCTTCATGGAATTTCATGATTTTTACAAGAAAATTCTTCAGGAGGGAAAGTTTAAAATAATTTCTATCATGTCTGATCATGGAGGTGAGTTTGAAAATGCTGACTTTGAAAAACTTTGCAGGGAAGAAGGAATTTCCCATAGATTTTCATCACCAAGGACTCCTGAATAGAACAGAGCTATAGAGAGAAGGAACCGAACGCTTGTTGAAATGGCAAGGACCATGCTGATTGAGAGTGGACTACCAAGAAAATTCTGGGGAGAGGCAGTAAGCACCTCTTGCTATATTATAAATCGTGCAATGGTAAGGCCTCTTAGCAAAAAGACTCCTTATGAATTGTTGAAAGGTAAGAAACCTTCCATTGGTCATTTTAAAGTGTTTGGTGAAAAATGTTTCATCTTGAATAACAATAAAAATGATTTGGACAAATTTGAACCTAAAAGTGAATTGGAGATTTTTCTCGGTTATTCTGACCATTCAAGAGCATATAGAATTTTTAGTGTGAAACATCAAATTATTGAAGAATCCCCTCATATTACATTTGATGAACTTGATGTTGATTTGTGCAGGGAAAAATAAGATGGAGAATTTCTGGAAAAAAAAGAAGCAAAAGAACAGGAAGGGAAGGAATCTGCAACAGGGAAAATTCCAGATGATAGCAATGAGAGAGAGACGATAGATGCAAATGAGAACAAAGACCAATTGAACATAAGAATGTTAAGAGATCATCCTCAGGAAAGTATTATTGGTAATCTACTTGATCCCCCTAGGACCAGATCTCATTTTAAAATCATTTCAGAACTTGATCAAATGGCTCATGTTTCTCAAATTGAACCTAAAAATATTGAAGATGTCTTAAAGGATGTCTTATGGATTAATGCCATGCAAGAAGAATTAAACCAATTTGAACGAAATAAAGTTTGACATTTGGTTCCAAGACCTTCTTCTCAAAGTGTCATTGGAACTAAATGGATATTTAGAAATAATACTAGTTAAAAAGACAAAATAATTAGAAATAAAGCTAGCTTGTTGCAAAGGCTATAATCAAGAGTTTGGAATTGATATTGAAGAGTCTTTTGCTCCTGTAGCTAGGCTAGAAGCAATTCGGATTTTGCTTTCATTTGCATGTGCTCACAGTATTAAATTATAGCAAATGGATGTTAAAAGTGCATTCTTGAATGGCTTGATAAAAGAGGAAGTTTATGTTGAACAACCTCCTAGATTTGAATGTACTGATCTTCCTAACCATGTTTTTAAACTTGACAAAGCACTATATGGATTGAAGCAAGCTCCCAGGGCACGGTATGATCAGTTGAGCTCATTCCTAACAAGTGAAGGGTACTCAAGAGGTAAGGTGGATGAAACCCTTTTTACCAAAGTGTAAGGAAAGGATATATTGGTGGTCTAAATTTATGTTGATGACATTATATTTGAATCAACAAAATCCTCACTATGTAAGGAATTTGTTGAGTTGATGACTAGTGAATTTGAAATGAGCCTAATGAGAGAACTAAAATTCTTCCTTGGATTGCAGGTTATTCAAACAAAGGAAGGTACTTTCATAAATCAGTCAAAGTACATTTAAGATTTGCTAAAGAAATACAAAATGGAGAACATAAAAGCTATGGCAACTCCAATGAGCACAACTGTGAGTTTGGATGTTGATTTGAAAGGTAACTTGGTAGATCCAAAGACCTACAGAGGTATGATCGGATCCTTGCTTTACTTGACAGTATGTAGACCTGATATACAATTCTCAATGTGTATGTGTACTAGATTTCAGGCTAGTCCTAGAGAATCACACATGAGTGCTGCAAAAAGATTTTTTAGATATCTTGCAGGAACTCATGAATTGGGATTGTGGTATCCTACATCTAGTGAATATAATTTAATATCTTATTCAGATGCGGATTATGCTGGTTGCAAATTGGATAGAAAGAGTACTAGTGGCTATTGCCAATTTTTGGGAGGGCGTTTAGTCTCTTGGGCCTCCAAAAAACAACACTCTATTGCTCTCTCTACTGCAGAGGCTGAATACGTTGCTGCAGGGAGTTGTGGCACCCAAGTGTTATAGATTAAACATCAACTTCAAGACTACCAAGTAGATCTTGGATGTGTCCCAATTATGTGTGATAACACTAGTGCAATAAATTTGACCAAAAATCCAATCCAGCATTCTAGGACTAAGCCATAGAAATCAGACATCATTTTTTAAGGGATGAAGTCAGCAAAAATTCTTTTGAATTGCATTTCATTGAAACAACCAAGAAAATTACTGACATCTTTACAAAACCCTTGTGCAATAAAGATTTTCATGCTTAAGAAGAGAACTTGGTCTGTGCCTATTTGACTCATGACTAATACTTGAAGAATTGCTTGCATATTATTGTTTGTATGATTGTGTATCATGTGATGTGCTATTGCTCGCTATATGATTGCTTAAGTTCAATTCTTGGTGAACATGGTGAGGGAAGGTTGTTTAAGGAGTTCAGTATTTGAAAGATCAAGTTCAGTGAATCAGTTGGTTAGTTGAGTTGGAGGAACTAGATTCAGCAAGTGTGCAGTCTGTGAAGAATAATCCTTTCAGGTTTCTGAGTTTTTGACTTGACATAGGTCGACTCTATTGGCAAGAGAGTCGACACTATGTTTCTTGATTCTGAACATTTGCCATTTCTTTCTACTCTTTTATTAATTTCTTGTTGCAAATAATAACTTTCTTGTTCTTGCAAATAATCTTCTACTTCTCACATAGCAATGGCATTCTTGGTATATCAAATGGTGATTTGAAGAAGGGCAAGTCAGTCTTGTCTGGACTCTTTCACTATGCGTGAGTATATGTCTCCACCAAGTATCAAGAGCCTTGTTATGCAATTGTTGAGGGGGAGTCATGTTCTTTCTACAATAAACTTCATGTTCATTCTCTTCCTTTCTCATGGGGGAGTTAATTCTATTGAAAATTTGTAATTTTGGGCAATTTCTCAGGGGAGAGTTAAAATCTTTTATACTCTTAAACTTCATTTTCTCTGAAACTAAAAGGACATGGTTTGTGAATTATAAACTCCTAAATTTAACTTTGAAATTCACTGAAGACATCAAAAAGGTTAAATAACAGTTGTTGTAAATAATTTATCTAGTGAAAATTGCAATTTTATCTAGTTCTGAAATTTCCAAGTTGTCTGGTTCTCTGGCTAGACTTTAAAAATCTTCCAAGTTGTATTGTTTTAAAAGTCATCTTGAGACAAAAAAATGCTAAAAAACTTTCATATATAAAACTCTTTTTGATGACAGAACAATGACTAAGCTCTGAGAAAGTATAATTACTGATAAAATTTAGTAGAAGAAATTGTGTGTCATGATGAGCTAGTTAATTCTGTTCTGGGTTGTTTAAAATATTGGCTATGCTTACTCAGTAACTAGGGATTCTTGTGTTTAATCAACATGTATCCTCACATGAAAAGTTGCACACAACGCTTGAGACAAGATGATTATCTTACTTGAGTAATTAGGAGCCTTGGTGTGTGAAAAGCATGGGCTTTTGCATGAAAAAGAAAGGATAAATCTGATTGTTCATCTTGTTATGAAAAAAAAATGCAAATTGTAAATCATACAGTTCTTTGAATTTTTGAAAAACATCAAGATATATTTTTGACTCAATACATCTTGATTTATTTTTTATTTTCTATCATGGGTAACCTTTTAATTTGTATTGAGTAAGAATGAATAAAATTGCAAATTTCACCTGAAAGATTCTTTTCTCTTCTGTTATTTTTTCTTATGAGTCTTTCAGTGTTTTTAATGGATAAACTAGAGTTTATAAATTTCAAACCATTAACTTTACTAAAGTGAGAATAAGGTGAGGAAAGAGCACAATTTTTTTTATCATTCTCAAGATTACCCAAAAATACAGTTAATCATGGTGTTTTGCTCCTTTCTCAGATATTATCTAAACATCTCCATGAATTCTGCTTCATAGAGTTGACACTCCTCTTGATAGAGTCGACTCTACTCTTTCAGTTCTATCTTCAGAACACGATATCATTTCCTTGTTCTGCTGGTACTATGGATTGCCTAGGGCAGGTCGACGCTTGAAGCGTCGCATCCCTCAAAAAACACAACTCTAAAGCCCGTTTGGCATCATTTTGAATACAACTGCCTCCATCTTCTTCATCTGTCTTCAAATCCCTCTTTCTGAGTCTGCAACCTTCACTCTTTAATTCCTCGATTCTGTCATGGCTCCAAAGCTGCAAGCCCGTAGAAGAGCAAAGCGCAAGGAATCAGCACCTGCGTCGTCTGAACGGCGCACGAAGGAAAGGAATGATCATGAAAAGGGCAAAGAAACTCTGGAGAAGAAGCCCGCTATTTCGTCCTTCTCAAGCCAACGGTTTTCTCACCCACGTTTGGCCAAGGAAAAGTCATTCTCCAAGGGAAAGAAGAAAACTGAGTATGTGAACCTGAGTAGCTCTAGAGGAGAAGAGGAAAGTGAGCAAGCATCTCTGGATGAGCGTCCCGGAGTTGCATCTGAAGTAAACCATAATGTCCAGGGTTCGGTTGCTTCCTCTGATGATCAGAAATCTTCAAAACAAGAGGGCTTTGAATCAAAATATCTGAATGCCAGTGCTCCAGAAGATTCCGACGGTTCCGAAGAGGAAGAAATTCAAGAGACTGAAGAAGAGGGTGAAAAAGAGACAGAAAAAGAAGCAAGCATAGAGTCAGAAGGACAAAGTTCAGAAAACCCTGTTGAGTCAAAGTTTGCAGAAAATGATTCAGAGAATGAGACCTCACAGGCATAGAGGCAGTTCATTTGACTATTGAAAACAAGCAGATTTTACATCCCAGAACAATTGATGTTCATGATGAAGGTATGAACACAGTTTTTGCTGAACTCCTAGAGATGATAGAATTTCAAGGATGGACTAATTTTATCAGTGAGCATAAGATTTTTTATCCTATTTTAGTCCAAGAGTTCTTCAGAAATTTGGTTAGCAAGGAGGATACCCTAGAGTCTAGAGTCAGAGGAGTTCCTATTGTTCTCACAAATGATATTGTGAGTTAATTTCTGGAAATACCTAATGCAGGCCATAATCCTCAAGATTAGACTTTCTGTGCCCATGAGGCCTACACTCTAATGACTGGATTGCCTCATGATAAAGGGAATATTTTCTAGACTAGAGTGTCAACCCTGAATGCCAATAGACTTCCTCCTATGAACAGGGTGCTACATCATTGATGCACTACTATTTTGACTCCTCAAGGAGGAGGCAGATACAAAATTAAAGTTTGAAAAGGTTATTGATGTTCTGTCTGATCAAGAGAGAAAAGGTCAGTTTGTCTACCATCTTTTGTCAGCTGCTTCATGAAGCAACTAGACTAGAACTGAGGAAGAGTTTACCCTATGTTGCACATTTGTCCACCATCTTTCAGAAGGCAGATGTTTCTCTGGTCAATACCAAGGTCAAGAAGATTCCTAAGTACCATACCTATGATTTGGCCCACATTGCCAAATTTGTGAAGCTAAATTTGGAACCTCAGTTGGTGAGAGAACCTATTGCACCTCATGAACATGCAAATGAAGATATTGTTGTGGATCAGCCACGTCATGACCAAGATGAGCAGAGAGCTGATGATGAATATCAAGGAGTTCAGATGGATGCAGATCTTCCTATCCCTTCACCTTCTTTTATTCCTAGATTTGATGATCTAGGTGTGGATCCTCCACATTTCTCACCCGCTCATCACATTTCTCATGAAACCTTTGTTATGAGCAGGTCCATCCTTCCACTTCATCTGCTGAAATTTCGATACCACCACAACTTCTTCATTTCCTACAAAATCAGTTTGCTGCTCTAAATGATTATGTTAGCTTATTGAATACCAAGATTGAACAATAGTCCTTACAGTTTGAGAGTAGATTGGAAGATATTGAGAGAAAGCTCACTAAAAATATAGACAGATAGGAACAATTTGCAAGATTTGTAGCTATTAGATCTAACCGGCTCATTGAAAAATTGGAGAAGTTTTCAACAGTGTTGCCTTCACTCAAGCTCAAATCTTTGATAAATTGCAAGCAGTTGAAGAAGCAATTTAAGGACGATCAGTACAATTAGCAGATCTTCCAGCTCCGAAGAAGTCGTATACTAAAATGACTGGAAACATGAATATTCTGAGATAATACAACACTGAAATGATTCACCATATCAGATCTTTGAAATTTGATTTTGAGCAAGTTTGGAAGCCTCATGGAGTTACTGAGACTGCTGCGACTCATTCGACCACATCTTCTATTGCTGCTCCCCCCATGCCACATGGGACAGATAATATTCCAGTTGTAGTTTCCACTAAGCTGGATGGAATGCAGAGTTATCTGGACACCAGATTCAATGCTCTTCAGATCTATCTTTGGGATAATTATGATATGTTGGAAATGAGAATGACAAGAATTGAGAGCAGACTACTGTGATAGTTACCACCACCACCTTCTTCTCCTCAGTGATTATAATGTTTTGATTATGTCAAAGTGGGAGAGAGAATCATAGGTGTTTGACTTTGATTTGATGTTTGATGTACTTTGATGTTTTGTTCTTTGTAATACACTCTTATCAGTAATGAAATCATTAAAGTATTTGTGTGACATCTTCCTGTGTGAATTTGTGTGGATGGCTTGTGTGGACTGATGTTTTGCATGGTAACATGTTTATACATAAAATTTGTCTAACAATCAAAACTTGTATGATTAAATGTTGCCATCATGAAAAAGGGGGAGATTGTTGTGTCCCTGGTTTTGATGATGTCATAAATCAAACAAAATGTCACAAATGTCTAACACAAGTTATTTGTATCACAGGAATTTTCACAAAGTCAAAGTCATCCTTCATGTGTTGACTCTGGTTACATCATAAGTCAACACATTTGTAACAATGGAAGAGTTACTGGAGATCAGTGATGTACATAAGGTCGACGCTATTCAAAGGTTAGGTCGACGCTTAAAGAGTTTTCAATAGCGCAGATATTCATAGTATCACATGAGCTCAACACTACTTAAAGAACAAATCGACTCTAGTTACTTTTCTATCTAACGCTGAAGGGGAGGAATCAGATCAAGTCGACTCTATGTTAGGATCAAGTCGACACTAGTCAAAGGTTATTGTGAGCAGTTGAAGAGAAGTGTTGGCTGAGGTCGACTCTATGTGAGGATGAGGTCGACTCCATGTGAGGATGAGGTCGACTCCATCAGTCTGTCAGGTCGACTCTAAAGGAAGGTCAGGTCGACTCTCTCATCAGATGAGGTCGACACTATGCTGCTGTAAGGTCAACTCTACATCACAAACAGTTGGTTAGAATCATAGTCACTTGGATAAGGTCGACTCTGGAGGGCATAGACTCGACTCTACTAAAGATTTTTCATTGATCCAAGTTAAGACATATGGATATGAGTCGACACTATGTTCAGGATGCGTCGACTCTAGGACACTTGTTCTACAGAGAAAAAGTACCTACCAGCATGTAATTTATGGGCATGTGATCCAAGACCCAATGATTGGGACTTCGGGTACATCTCACATGATTCAATTAGATACTCTTTTGGCAGCAAAAGTATCTCCCAAGTCTTGGGATTCAGTTGAGGGCCCACGAAAAAGATTCTGCGAATCTAGTCAAAGCGCACATTGTCCATGGCAGTTAGGCAATCGTGCACAGAGGGAAAAATAACAGTTATTTTTTAGAGTGAAAGAAGAAAAGACTAAAAAGATAGCTTGAGGTTAGAGAGGAGGGAAGACTTCTGGGCAGTTAACTGAACCTAAGAAGAGTATGCTGAATCATATCTTCTTCCGTATGAAGACATGCAGCTGATCAACTGAAATAGAGGATCGGAATACACCTCAAATTCAGAGGCAGTTGATCCTTGTGTTGTGAACAGAAGATGAATTCGATGAACTCAAACATGAAGAAGTTGCAATTGGAGCTGAAGAAGTCCTTTGACCAGATCTAACTCCAGCACAGAGCGTTTGCTATTTCTGCACTTCTTCAGACTTCTCTTTAGTTTAATTTTCTCAATTTCTTCACCATATCACTCTGATTGGTTGTTTGCTCTGATTGGAGTAGATGGATTTGATCCTACACTTCTTGTGTTAGGATTGTGAGATTTGGGATAATTTTGAAGCTGTGAATTAGTGGCTTGTTGAAGCTGTGAATCAGCAGTCTGTAGAAGCTATGTATTAGCGGTTGTGTGAGAGTATCACACATTTGATTTGATAGTAAAGCCTCACTGGTTTAGTGAGTGGTGGACGTAGGTCTCCACACTGGAGCCGAATTGTAACGGACCACGCCGTTCAAACCCGTTAACACCATAACGAGCTTGACACGACTTCGTCTCCCGCGATCAGGCCGAAGCCTCGCAAGGGATATCAAACACATATATCCGTGGAAATACAAAAGAACCACAGTAAGCATACAAAAGTTGCATAGCTTATACATGTCCATAAGAAAAGTACATTCCAAGTTCCTTATATAATCAACATAACATAAACATACCCCGGGAAAAAACCCCCAAGGCTCCACAAGAAAGAACATTACTCTGCTGGTGGTGACGGCTTGACTCTACTATGAAGCTGGTCCGAGCTACTAGAGGGACGTGAAGCCTCCTGCTCGCCCTCATCTGGAAGAAAAAGGGGTGAGCCTCACAAGTCATTGGCTTAGCAGGGTAGCTCCCCCAAGCAGAGAAACACAATTAATAATAAAGTTGTAAAAGCATGTAATCATTTAAACATGGTACTACAAAGCGGGTAAATAAATAAATGGCAACACACGTCAAGTGCACAAGCTAAAGGAAGGGTACGCCGAACACGAGTCTCGAGAACTGGTTCGCGACACCAGCCACAGACCCGGACAAGCCACACAAGTACACCTCTCAATCTCACAGCCACAGACGAAAGGTCCAGCTACTGCTCCACCTCAACAAACAAGGACTATGGAGGCAAACTACACCACACCTGCAAGCAACACTACTGCAGGACCAAGCCTGACACCTTTAGGGGCTTCGGCCGGGAACCCTAAAGTGAGGCACTGGAACAGGACTAGCTGAGGACTAGTACGTCTACCGGTGTCCGTCCCTCAACCAAGAGCGCGCTAAAAATGGTTGTACACTCAAACACAAGATGTTGTCCCCTGTCGTCTTTCCCCTCAGCTGGACGTACTACTCAAGCACAAGAGGAGGGTGTCTAGGAAGATGACACAAACCTCAATGGTACTCTCTTACCGGGACAAGCCCTAAGCACCCGGTGCTAGGATAACCGACCAGAGAGGTAACTATGGAAGGCGTAACACCTAACCCGCTATGCACGTAAAACCACGCAAACCTCTTTGATATCAATCATTACACGGGTCCACACCATCTACATAGACCCTACATTGCCTTGGTAACATAGCCCAAGCAATGTGGAACACAAACTGGACAGACTGGCCACAGCTCACCAGAGCTCAGGTGGCCCCTTTCATAAACGCACCCAAACCAAAAGCCGCTTTTACCTTTCAGGTCGCGTCGGACATACAGGACGCTACCTTCCTCTGAATCGCGTCGGGTGTGGGCGACGCGTTAATAAACGCGTCCCCTGCACTGGACGCCTTTCGAGGTTCGGAATCACACTCAACAAAGCCGTCCAGAATTCAAACCACCCCATCCCATATCATATAAAACAGGAATTAAACACGTAAATAGGATTCCTTCACATGCTCACTAACATGCAACCCCATTTCCACATTTAGATGCTTCATTCAAGCATCACACAACCCAATCCATATGTAAACAGGGTATAAACCAAGGTAGAGTTCCCCTACTAGTGCAAGAAGCACAATTTCGACACCACCTCGAGATTCCCCGCGCTCCCACGCTCGTCCACGCGCCGAAACCTCGCCAAACGGACTCCGATTGCTCAAAGAATGCCCAACAAACCCTTCACAACCGCTACAACTCCTTCCCCAGCTGAGCAGTGCAATTGCATTGTTCGGCCAGGGAAGACACAGTTAACTGCTCTGAACCGAATCACATCGCGTTTACCGGACTCGATAAGAATCGTGTCCTCTATGGCCGATGCAACTAAACTCCCCGTCACCCTACATGCGCCACGCGGCGCGCATGTAGTGACAGCCATGCAACGGAGGTTCAATATCGCGTCCTACATGCGACCACAATTAACATTTGTAATCGCGTCCCACATACAGACCGCGATAAGAAACAAGATCGCGTCTGGCAAATCGGACGCTTATCTGAGAATCACGTCCTCTGTTTGCGCTGCGATCTTAATGAGCCCGACAGAGCCCGAATTTGGCTGGGTTCCTAGCACCTCTACCTACAACCTGACCCAAATAAGCTGTAAAAACACACATAGACCTCCATGGTCTAACGATGGCCACACACTGGCCTCCGAAACCCGGTAAACTACGATCCGAACCTTTCGGTCATTACATTACTATCACCTAAAAAAAAATCATCCTCGAAATTAAAGTGGTAAGCATAAACATAACTCAGAACATATGCAACTATCACCTAAAAAGAAAGGTGCTACTTACTGGAATTGTCATGTCCCGAGAATTACGCAGCGGATATTAATTCGAAGAATTCTAGACGTGAACAGTCGGCAAATAAGCCTCTAGCTAACACGCACTACATGTGTATCAACACAACATCATAATAGGGCCCATATGTTGAACTCAATATAAATTGTATTCAAATCTCAACTTATTGTATTCAAAGTGGAAACTATTACAGGACTAAGACTCAATAAAGCAAAAGTACATGATACCTCACTTCCTACTACAAGAATCTAACACTCAAAATAAACTAACTATAGGTAGACTCATAATTGGAACGCTCATCACTCGGACGCATTCCCATCCTCGACTTGCTCTTCTTCTTGAATGTCATAGTCACCTAGATTGGGTAAAGTAGGGGATGAGCAAACTAGCCCAGTAGGATTTATATCTCAATGTGCGGGCAATGATATAAGTGATTAGCATTTTAGAACTAGGTAAGCACGATGAATGTCATGATATGCATGTGCGAATAAAACTCATTAAAACACGATACATGAAACAAGCTAGAGAGAGTGATTATGGTAGAACAAGAGTTGTGAACAAGGTGACGAGATAGAACTAGCAACAGATCACTTTGTACAAGCACGCAAGAATTCACTTGATGTCAAGAACGCAAGATATCACTAATTGCATTAAATGCATGATGGTCATATCACGCAACCAAGCAAGCAAGAATGTACGAGCACGATCAAGTAACACTAATCCGGCACGTAGACACTAATGTACACCGAGAAAAGATCCATCAAGAATGTACACCAGGACACGTGTATGTGGTATTGTATCTATCATTCAACACACACGCACGATTTTCCCAGCACAGATGCAACGCCAGTAATCATTATACCCCATGGTTAACAGTATATCTATGACTCGCCGTCATTGGGGCTAGATTGGAGCCCTTGGACACACGCCGTGCCCTGTCAGCATCTCACTTAAATTTTAAATGTAGATACCCACAGTCATTTATAATGGCCAATGAGAGTTTCAATAAGTACGCATGTGTAATGTCATGTTCATGATGATGAGGAGAACAAGTAATAAGTAATGGAACATGATTTTACGAGTACAATGGTCAAGAGATAATTCGGCAGCATAACGGTACGATTTATACTTTCGTTCAATCTTTACATTAATGGCTTTAGTCCAGTTTGTAAGTCACACTCACGAGAACAAGAAGAGAAAGGAAGTGCACGCTATCTCCAGGGGACTTCAATGGTACAACCAACTCGTCGGCCATGTGGGAATCCATGGTCAGAGGAGATTTACGGAGGCCTTGGTGAAAAGGTCACTAGTCTACCAATTCGGAATGACCGGTAGAGAGTTTCCAATTTTCCAAGAAAAGGCTGCCTAATAGTGCTAGTGTGTAGTGCGGTACGCATGTCTCAATTCACAAACCATCGGTCTCAAACTCGCATGAAGCATTTGACAATATAACATGGAATTAACTATGCACTTTAACTAATCATGGTTTGCAAGATTTTATGATAACCATTATCATTTAAACGTGGAAGAACAGTAGGAAGATTAAATCACAAGTAGCACGAATGGATCATAACATTTAAGGAGCACTTAGAATAGCATTCATGTAATTAAAGCTTTTTAAATGGGTTAATCGCTTTTAAGCCATTAAACAACAATCATGTAATGATCAGACCCAAGACAGGTAACTTACACAGCAAATATCACATTTATACAGACCTCGGGTATATGCGAAAAACTTTGTAAGAAAACACGTGGTTTCAGGTAAAAATCCTGAGATCGCGACATAGCCATATAAGGAAGGCGACAGGGTGTTGTCAGGTCGGGGTCAAATCGCGACATAGGTGTGTAAGCATTGCGACAGGGAAGTCAGATCAGGCAAGTAGATAGCGACACAGCGTATGTCGCCTTGAGAAAGCGACAAGGGGTATGTCGCAATCAACCATCTGAAAGCGACATATCGGGCCGTCGCGTTCACAGGGTCCGTGCCTGGCTCGGACAGAGCAAGGACAGTGCCTTGGATTGCGGACCTGTCTTTCCTTCTTTTGACATAGGGTTGTTCTAAAATAGAGAACAAATTGCACGGTGCGTGAAAAATAATGAAACCAGTTTTAAAATAACCTAGACATAATAGGGTACTTCCAGTAAATCGGAATTGAAGAATAAAGATGGTTTCGATGGGTTTTGATCACGGGGAACACAAGGTCAGACCAAGGGTAACTTGAAGACGTAGTTTTATGCAGCAACCCTATTACCACACTTATAACTCTCTAACTAATGAGATTTAGACAAAATGTGCAACATGAAACCTGACGAGGACAAGTAGTAGAATAACTTTCATGTTATGAGATTTCTCTAATTCGGTCTTGATATACGTGCAACATATTAAGAATGGGAAAAGCTCTAACAGTGCATGACTTTGGTAAAACGCCTATAATTCAAACTCTACTAAATGAAATTCGATGAAACCAGTGGGAAATGAAAGTTAACTTGATGCTCTACACATTGGTATATGATATGTTAAGATTTGGCCCGAGAAAACCTACCTTTTGGGTAGAAGAAGTCACGTTATTCCAGAAAACCCGTGTTCAGACCACTTGGAGAAAAATGCTTACTACTCCGTGTATACTGCATGGAATTTGGGTATTCCACTTGGGCTAGAACGTAGACTTGACCCTCTTTCTAGGGGTATAGGCCTTGCAAGGTTTGGTTTAGGTTTGACTCACCTTTGGTCGACTTCAAGAGGGTGGTTTGTGCAGGTCACAGCAGACGAGAAGGGGAAGAAGAACGGCTTCTTGTGGTCGTTCCACAGCTCCTCAGCCACCAAGAGCTCCTCCACACGACCCTAGCAAGTTCTAAATTCGTTCCTAGGGTTGGGTGAAGAGTATTTAAGTAACCATGGTGTTTAGGAGTCCTATTATAACGAGGAAAGGAGGGTTTCGGGATTGGCATGTTTGGTTTCCTATTTTTGATGATTTCCTCCTCCCTTTGAATGTGTGAGGCATTAGGAAACCTCCCCTCATAGTTAGGCACGAATTTGGGTTTCCATGAATGCATGATTGCATCCCAATTCAACTCTAATTGCCTCTTTTTAATTTCAGCTTATTTATGGTTACGAATTTCTATGTATTTTCTAGCTTTAATTTGATTTTTGTGCCAAATGTTGCCCATTGGCCCAATTAAGATATTGAGTCATTAATATATAATGTTGGAAATCTCTCCAACATTTTTATTTAATTTTTGATTGCGTCGTATTTCCGTGTTAACGGTTTTCCAACTTGTTTCCTTATTTAGATAATCGGTCGCAATAACTCTTAAACCTAGCCCAAATGATTTTTATTGAACCAAATTTCTTGAGGGATCATTAGAGGATATTATTTGAAGTCTATATATGATTTTTATTTAATTTTCTGACTCATCCGAGTACGTGTGATAATGGTTTTACGACTTATTCATGAATTACGATAATAAGTCGCGAAACACTTTAAACTTGACTAATCTGATTTTTCATGGCACAAATTTCTTTGTGAAACATTTAGGAATAATATTTAGGGTTGATTTATAATTTTTATGGAATTTTACGATGTGTTTTAGCACACACGATAATGGTACGTATGTTTTAAATACTCCGATATTTGGAAATTATTTATTTCCATTTATTTAAATTTTAATGTAATTAAAATTTCCGGGGTGCTACAGGAATAAATACGGATATGTTTTGAACATCTCTTCAGCCAACTCCCAAGTATCTTCACCACCTTGCCGATTTTCCCACCAAACTTTCACCAACTCGATGTTTTTATTCCTTAACTTTTAAGTCCGCCTGCCTGTGATCATCACTGGATATTCTGGCATGGAAATATCCAGCTTTAAATCATCCCGCTGATAGCTCACAATTTGAGAGGGATCTCGGATATATTTCCTTAACATGGAAACATGAAATACATCGTGAGCATCTGTGAAATCTGCCGGAAGCTCCAACCTACAAGTTGTTTCCCCAATTCTTTCCAAGATCCGAAAATGACCCACAAACTTGGGATTCAACTTGCCTCTCTTACTAAACCTTAGAACACCTTTAGTCAAGGAAACTTTAAAAATACATACACACCAACCTCAAACTGCAAGGGCCTATGCCAAACATCTGCGTAGCTCTTTTGTCTACTTTGTGCGTTTGAAGTTTCTCCTTAATAAATTTGACCACTTCTGCACATTGCTGAACCAATTCTGGTCCCATTACTTGCCTTTCACCCACTTCATGCCAATTCAATGGTGTTCTACAAGGTCTCCCATAAAGTGCTTCATATGGGGCCATGCCAATACTTGAATGATAACTATTGTTATAGGCAAACTCAATCATGCCAAGGTGATGTTCCCATCCACCTCCCCAAGCCAAACAACACGCTCGAAGCATATCTTCAATGGTTTGGATTGTTCTCTCCGTTTGTCCGTCGGTTTGGGGATGGTATGCAGAACTATACCTCAATTGTGTGCCCACAACCCTTTGCAAACTCCTCCAAAAACCCGATGTAAACCTAGGATCCCGATCTAAAACAATAGTAACCGGTATCTCATGCAATGGCACAATTCTTTCAACATATAGCTTTGCCAACCGATCCACTGTCCATGACATGCTAATCGGTAACAACCTGCACACTTTAGTTAACCGATCAACAAAACCTAAATACCATTATGGCCCGATGCCATCCTGGGCAAACCTGCAACAAAGTCCATTGAGATATCATCCCACTTCCATTGAGGTATTGGTAGTGGTTGCAATAACCCACCTGGTCTTTGATGCTCCGTCTTGATTTGTTGACACACCGCACACCTTGCTATAAATTCTGCTATTTCTTTCTTCATGATTGGCCACCAAAAGTATCTTTTCAAATCTTCATACATTTTAGTGCTCCCCGGATGTATGGTATATCTGGACTGGTGTGCTTCTTCCAACACTTTCTGCTTCACTCCACCTTCATCTGGAACATATAACCTGTGCCTAAATCACACAACACAATCATCATCAATGGTAACATCCTCCATTTTCACAATATCGGCCAAATATTCATCTTCCTTTTAAGCTTCCACAACTTGCCAATATAATGACGGTTCTACCGCACTATTAGCCAACATGGCTCTTCGTCGGTTGTTGGGTACAAACAAAGAATTTTCTGCCACCTCTTCATGTAATTTCCATTCTTTCACCATAATATGACTCATAACCACTTTCCTACATAAAGCATCAGCCACCACATTTTCTCTACCTGGGTGATATGCCAAACTAAAATCATAATCTTTGAGATATTCCATCCACCTACGTTGCCTTAAATTCAAATCTTTCTAGGAGAAGATATATTTCAAGCTTTTGTGGTCCGTGAATATCTCAAACCTTTCCCCATACAAATAGTGCCGCTAAATCTTGAATGCAAACACAACTGCTGCCAATTCCAAATCATGTGTAGGATAAGTTTCTTCAAGATACTTCAATTGTCTAGATGCATAGGCTACCACCTTTCCATGTTGCATAAGCATTGCCCCAAGCCCTCTCCTGGATGCATCGGTATATATCACATTACTACCTCTTCCCGCTGGTATCACCAATATTGGGGCTGAAGTGAGCTGCTTCTTTAATTCCATGAAACTACGCCTGCACTCGGAGGACCATTCAAATGGCACTCCTTTTTTACTGAGCCTTGTCAATGGTGCTGCAATTTTAGAGAAATCTTGGATAAACCGTCTGTAATAGCCGGCCATACCAAGAAAACTCTAGATTTTCGACACTGTCTTTGCCTCCTCCCATTTCATAACTGCCTCCACTTTTGCTCGATCTACAGCCACACCTTCACCTGAGATAATATGCCCCAGAAACTGAATTTCTTTAAGCCAAAACTCACACTTACTATACTTTGCATAAAACTGATGTTCCCTCAATGTTTGCAATGCAATTCTCAAATGATTTGCATACTCTTCTTCTGAATTTGAATATACTAAAATATCATCTATGAACACCACAATGAACCGAGCTAAATAGGGATGAAAGATCCGGTTCATTAGGTTCATAAATGCCGCCGGTGCATTGGTTAGCCCAAAAGGCATACCCACAAACTCATAGTGCCCATACCATGTTCTGAATGCCATCTTGTCTATGTCTTCCCCCCCGATCCTTAATTGATGGTATCCCGATCTCAAATCTATTTTAGAGTACACCTTTGCTGATTGAAATTGATCAAATAAATCATCTATACGAGGAAGTGGATACCTGTTTTTTATGGTAACTTGATTCAACTGGCGGTAATCTATACACATTCTCATGCTTCCATCCTTCTTCTTTACAAACAAGACCGGCGCTCCCCATGGTAAATGACTTGGCCTAATGAACCCCTTTTCAAGTAACTCTTGCAATTGCTTCTTTAACTCTTTTAATTCAGTAGGTGCCATCCTATATGGCGCTTTAAAAATAGGCATACTACCCGGCTGCAGCTCTATAGTGAAATCCACCTCTCTATGTGGTGCTAAACCTGGTAACTCTTCCGAAAACACATCCACAAATTCCGTAACAATAGGTACCATATCCACTGCTTTTTCTACTTTAACCAAACTAACAGATGCCAAATAGGCTACACATTCTGCATTAATAAATTTCCTAGCCTTTAAGGCAGAGATAATGAATTTAGGAGTGTAGAATGGCATACCTTGGAACTCAAATAAATCTCCTCCTGGATAGCTGAACCTTACTTCCTTTTTCCTGCAATCCACCACCGCTCCATATGCCTCTAACCAATCCATACCCAGTATCACATCATATTCCTTTAATTGCAAAGCATAAATCCTAGCCGGCAACTGATTACCCTGAACCATAATGGGTACCTCGTCCAAGTAACATGTAGTAAGCATAAAATCCTCTGACGGTACTTCTACCATAATCTCACACTGCCTCTCCTCAAACGGATGCACCATAACATCAAGAAAATCTTTGGAAATGAAAGAATGGGATGAACCTGGATCAATTAATGTTCTTGCTGAATATTCAAGGACCGGTATAATACCTTCAATTAAATTTGATGCTTCTGCTTGAGCCCTGGCAATCGCCATCACTCAACCTCGTCCTTCGCCCCTTTGATAAGGTGCGCCCCTTCCTTGCCCTACCGATGATTGCTGTTGTGGTTGTTGTTGTTGCTGTTGTGGCTCTCCTCTACCATAATTAATTCTCCTTGGGTATGGACAATTCCTCGCTATATGTTCCGGCTGATCACAATTGTAACACCGGAATTCTCCGAGCTGCCATGTCGTGCTTTGTTGAGACTCCTCCATCTCCGGCTTATAACCGTCTTGCTGAAATCCTTGCTGCTTACCACCTCCTCGGCCTCTAAATATCTTCTTTAGCTTATTACCCCATTTGCCAATGCCCGAAGAAGACGATCCTCCCGAAGGTGCCTTTCCTTTGCTAACACCCGCAGACTGTTGTGGAAGTCAGAAACTACCACCACTTGATCCCGATCCGCTTGACTACCTAGCTTGAATTGTTCACTCAAGTATTGCTGCACTTTGGGCTACCTCTTCCACTGTACCACACATCAAAGGAATAACAACATCTTGCAACTCCGGTCTCAATCCCCGAATAAAGTACTCAATCATCATTGCATTGTTGGTGACTATATACGGGGCATACCGACTCAGGCCATAAATCTCATTTGATATTCTATCACCGACAAGTTCCCTTGCTGAAGTGTTATAAATTGTTCCCTCTTTGCATGTAGAACTTGAACCGGAAGAAAGTATTATTGAAACCCTCAAGAAACTCCGCCCAAGTGATTGCTTCTTCAGCTCTACCAGCAAACACAGTCTGCATCTTAAGTCTCCACCATTCCTGTGCAAAACCCCTCAACTGCTATGTTGCTAAGATGACTTTATCTGCTTGGGGACACCTCATTGTAACAAACACCCTTTCGATCTCATGGAACCAATGCTCCACCGTACCCAGATTTGGACCTCCCGAATATGTTGGTGGTTGCAAATGCAAGAACCTTTCTACCATCATGGTAGACTCCTCCATACTTGCTGGCCTCACTGGTACCATTGGAGGTAGAGGTGCCGCAGGAGGTGCCTCTACTCCATAAGGTAGTACTATTGGTGCCGACATAATCTCCTCCGTTACCGATGGTACAACCCCAGAAGATTGCCCCGGTAATTACTGATCTAACCTTGTCCGGATATGCGTGAGACTTTCGCACATTCTCTCTATCATTTGTTGAGTAGACTCCTCAGGGTCATCACTGTAGACACCCGATTCTGGCCTACAAGTCGAACCACATTTCTTGTTATCTTAGTGAGCCCCAAGTTGGTCACTCACCTTTAGCCCACCATTAGCCTTGCTTTGAGCCCATTAACAGCCCAATTTTCATGATATTCCATCCATTATCACTTAAAAAAGAGTCCTTGAGCCTTAAATGACCATTATTCTCCCATTTGATTGGCCAATAATTCAAAAATAATCGATTTTCCTTAACGCGATGGGTCGTGGCGTCGCGTTAATCTTGTTGCGCCCCCTATGGCCGTCGTGACAGCCCATGCATATCCATGCACGTGGCCTTGCTGTCGCGCCTCTTCTAGTCGTCGCGTTACTCCCTGTCGCGCCCCTACGACCCGTCACGACAACAACCGCATGCGCTGGCCTCCACAACCACCTCCTATTTATCCTCTCATGGCTTTATCTTAATCCTCAAGCAACCCCCCAACCTTCTGAGCGCATCTTGGGATTGTGGGACTCTTTGGAGGCTCCTTTGGACTCTCACCCACAATATTTAATGGAATTTATCTTTTATTTGGAGGATTTATTAGAAAAATTAGATTATTCTCTCTCATTTCTCTATAAAAGCAAGGTCTCTCCTTCAGGAAGAGGGGAGCCCCGATTTTCATCCCGAAGGGCTGCCAAAATTTCTTTTGAGCTGGACTTAGTCCGTAGCCCTCTCTTTCCCTCTCATTTCCACCTTTTCTCTTCACCAAGCCATGTCTCTTTCTTCATCTGTGAGGCTTGGAGGTGGAGGAGGTGACTCTTGGAGCATCTACATCAACTAAGGACGTCATATAGCACCAGGGAGTCGCCCCTTTGGGGCTCTTTCTTCCTCTCCCTCTCCCTTTCCTCTTTCATGCATGATTATTTCTTTTAGTAGGTATGATGCATTTCCATATTCCTCCCACGTTTTCCATCACCCAAGGGTTTAAAAACCCCCCCCAGGTCCGTCCCACCACCATGCTTTCATTTTACTTTTTATTTGAGGATAGATTCTACACTTAAGTTTATTCTAACAGGTTTCTTTTCTTGTTTTCGTTGTTTTGGCAGGCACCCAAGCGAAGCTGACGAGCAGCTCTTGTTCTATGGCCGGCCGGAGAGCAGGAAGAAGGTCCCCTCACATTTCTCCTGCACTGCAGAGGACGCGACAGACGAGGGCGACGTGACATAGAGATGCGCCCTACACGGGCATCGCGACATCAAGCCCATCGTGACGGGGTCGCCCGTCGCGATCTCAGTAAGTCCTTCTGTCCTCTTTCCTTTTCCTAGTTTAGTTAGCCCCTTCTCATTCTCATTAGTAGGCAACTATCTAGGTGGCGATCACATCCTTTTTTCCATGCTTCTATAGTTAATCCATGTTTGCGTGTTTTGGGGGTGCACATTCCCCGTGATTACACCTTTTGGCGATCATGGTGGGACCTTCAGTGCTAACCTCGTGAGTTTAGCCTATTTGCCTGCCATATTTTGTTGTTTAAATGCTTTTCTAGAACCCTGTTAGGTATGTTTTTTGTGTTGTTTTGATGTTCATGTCTTCTGTCGGGAATGCGGCATATCGCGTCGCCCCGATCTGGTCACGTCGGCGGTGACCGATGCGAAAAGAGGTATGCCCTTCTCCTCTTCTGTCCACCCTATTTCTTTTCTGAAGATCCATCCATGTCTCTTCCATGCTATTCTGCCATGTATGTTCACGTTTCCCTTTGTTAGAATCCTGCTAGGGTTCAGATTTTTCTTTTCTTTTATTGTTTGTTTTTCGGATCGTGTCGCGGCGGGTCGCAGGGCCGCGATCATGTCGCGCCGTGCTTGGAGGATGCATCTTCAGGTACACATTGCCTATTAGTGCTTTGATCCGTGTGCCAATTTCTCTATGATCCATGAGCCTTGCTGTGTTATTTTAGTTATTCCATGCTTGTATTGTACTTTAGGTTAGTCTGTGTGTTCTTTGTTTGCTTGTGACTGAAGGTTTCGGCATTCTGCTGATATCGCTACTGGGTTCCCAGTCGCGATAGGGTCGCGGCATATCTGGCCACCCCGACTTCGTCCGAGGCCTGTTAGTCACCCTGTTTTGCTATTAGTTAGATATTTCATGCATTTTTGGGTACTTAGGCTCGTGCATACACTACTGATCCATATTGTTTAGGTTATCCTCCTTGGTTGAGTGGGTCCTCTCACCTGCGAGCACTCGTGGGCTGACTAGGGCCGCCTTCCGAGGGCCTCTGTAAGTCCCCGTGACCGTACGCACGTTGCGGTTCACCGGGCTGGTTGTACTTGTTGTACCCTTAGTTTGAGCCATCCCCACGTGTGAGCCGTGTGTCTCCCCTAGTTACACTGGAGGACTTGAGTTCATACCTATTAGGGTCCCGCTTGACCGAGTGATATTCCATTAATCAATCCATTTAAAGGTTAAGTGCAAACTCTAAAATTTGGGCGCTAATCATAATAACTTGAGTGCTTATTCGGTGCATCCCTTCTTATCTCATAGTCCCTTCTTGTTTGTGATAGAGTCTAGGATTTGTTTGGTTAGTGTCATCTCCCCTAATTGCTTAGGGGTGTATGCGTCATTGTCTAGGTAGATCGAGTCAGTCCCCTCCAACCATTGTTTTGTATCATAATCCCTTATACGGCATGGACCATTTCCGCATCCTTTTCGATGATTCTCTCCATTGGGCTTCTAGAGGATGTAGCCGAACCCTCCGCGGCTGTCCTCTCTGGGCACATCGAGCCCTCTCTTGCCACCAGTGGTCAATCCTGCCCTCCTTCTCCTCCTGGGGCGGATGACCCACATTCTCAATTCAGTCAGCTTCTCCCTCATCTGAGTCTAGACCAAGTACGTGAATTTCTGGTCACTGTCAAAGGCAAGCGACCCTTATCTCCTCCCACTCATAGTTCTGCCCAACAAGCAGCTTCCTCCGCTCCTGTTATTTCAGCACCATATGTACCCTCCTTGGTGGCAGATCCTACACCCCTCTGTCCGTGGGATATTCACTTCTCTGAGCCCAGCTATTTCTCGACGCAGGATGTTCGGCCCAGATCCCCTCCAGTCTCCTCATTCTATAGGG